>VZQC01005396.1:740310-804186 GCA_009823505.1 Rhizomys pruinosus
ACAAGTTCTATTGTGGCTTATAAATCTCCTAACCACTAGAAGACTAAGCTTGTGGCATCATGCATGTGAGTTATTCCTCCAAGGAGAGAGCTAATACAATTAGTTTGGGATATATATATACACTATGGCTGCCACTGTTGCCCAGTATTCCAGGCAGTGAGGTGTAGCTGATACTGATGGAGGAGTCTTGCTTGATCTCAAGTGGAGACCAATATTTGCTGTATGCTTAGTGGCCTTTGGTAATGCTTCTGGCATTCCAGAGGCCAGTTCTACATTAGCAAATGACATCTCAAACATTTTTTCATGCTCACACCAGGTCTTCGACAACAGGGACTTACTGCCTTTTCTCCTTGCAGTATATCCCCTTTATAGCAAAAGGCCTTTATTTTAGGGGGCTGATCCCTCTAGCCAACATCTCCTAGGCAGAAAATTCATTGCTGATATCACGAGCATTCCTGTACTAATATATTTGCTAATTTACACGCTTATAAAGTCTTTCTATTGTTGCTCTAGAGGAATATCCTTTCACAGTTACTCTGCCTATCAGTCAATTAAAAAAGGGTAGTTATACCTGTTTTATATGAAATCACCCTATAACAGTTGCTCAAAATTTACAGTTAGGGATGGACTTCCTACAAAATCATTTTTTTTGTTTTTCTTTTTCTATAAAAGGGAGAGGTCAGGAAGGTTTCTAGGCATTGGAAGGTAAGTTCATTAGGGCCCATTATAAACAGTTAAACCCATAGATTCAAGAGATGCTCGTGTCTGTGACTCAGGCAGTCTGAGGTTCCTTCTTTAATGTTCAGATGGTCAACCTCTTTGCTGGCATTTCCCAGTCCATCCTGCACAGCCAAAAGCTGTACATTTTCACGGCATTTAGATTGGATGTTTTTCCTGTGGGAACATACAAATCTCCTCCCCTGTTAGTTTCAGATCTCAAATTGAAAATTTATCAAAAGGTTTGAACACGAGTTTTCCATTTTATCCAGACGGGCTACTACCCCCCTCCCACCCCCTTTTTTTTAATTTTTTAGTTTTGACCTTCTAGCATGCTAAGTTGTATTACTATACCCATAAACAGGAGCCAGGCATAAGTTTTCATTAAATTTACCCAAAACTGTTTCTCATTGACTGTATGCATTTATTTGGGAAGCAAATTTTAAACTTAATTCCTTTAAATTTGTCCTACAACTAAAAGAAGTTACACTTGATTGATAACTCGTAACCCAGAAATATTTCTTAGAGGCCATTTGTGTACTTAACCCAGTTATTGTTGAAAATTCCCCTCCCCTTATCAATACAACCCTTCACATTTTACTTCCCACCTCGTTCAAATTCTTCTCTTTTCACGAAACCTCCCCCCTCCTTTTTCCTCCTCTCCCCCTTTCCCTCCCCTTCACCCTCCCTGCTTCCTCTTGGTTCTCCTCCGTCTGGGGCCGCGTTTTGCCCCTCACCTGCCCCCTCCCTTTATCTTCCAGATCTGATATTCTTTGCTCTGCTTCCTCCATTCTATTTCTGAGGCTTTTTCCTTTCCTTTCTTCTTGATTGGATGAGTGTTCTATTTACTTTTTCATTTCATCCTGTGATTTCTTTAGTATATCCATTTCCTTTTTGAGTTTCTTAATCTCTTCTTGGTGCTCCTTACTTCGTTGGTTGGCTTTCTTTTTCAGTGTTTCTACTTTCTTTAGGAGTTTGTTTTTTTCTCCCTCTGGTTCTTTCTGGAGTTTGTCAATCTGTTCCTTTAGTTCTTTTCGAAGTTTGTCATTGTATCCCTCTAGGTCCTTTTTGAGTTTTTCATTCTCTCTCTTTAGTTCTCTGAATTCTTCTTTATTTTCTTTAATTTCTCTGCATAGGTCTGCAATTATTCCTCTAAGATCTGTTCCTGGGGTCACCTCCAGGGGGATCCCATTGTAGCTATCTCCTACAGGGTTGTTAGAGCTAGGTGCAGAATTATCCTGCACCTTTCCCATGTTGTCTCTTCATTGTGTCCCTGGCATGTGGGTTTCCCTTTTGTGATTCAAATCACAAATGCCTTTTCACTGTGTTGAAGGCTGAAGGCTTGTTTTGTTTTGCTTGCCTCCTTCTGATGCTTTTTTTTTCCCCCTCCTTCTTCATGGAGTGTTGACTTGTCTAAGTTTTAGGCTTTCACTTTTGTTTATATATTGGAAGTCTAAGACACTCTTCCTTTCCTGTTCTGAGGGTTCTCCAAAAAAAATCCACTTGGATACTCTCTCCTCAATTCTAGTTGGGGGGGGGTTGCCTGACTTAGCCCGCATCCCGGTACCTGTCTGGAGCGACACCGGGCTCCTCTCTGCGCTCCGGGTGATCCTAGCCAGCAAGTCTGGAAGCTGAGCCCCCAACACACGACCTCACCATGGCACCTGAGCCAGACCCAGAGCCAGAGGTGCTTCAGGCTGCAAGGGGGAAGGGTGCCTCAGCCCGGGCAGCCACACCCTGCAAGGGCTTAGGGCTCAGACCTAGGCCCACGGGCCACCAGTCCCTCTGCCACAAACCAATGAATCAATTGTCCAGCACCCCGAGAGTCAATCTGTTCTAAGTTTTACCTGTCTGGAGCGGTGCTAGGTCCTCTCTACGCTCCAGGTGATCCAAGTCAGAAAGTCCAGAACCTGAGCCCCCAACACATGACCTCACTATGGCACCTGAGCCAGACCCAGCACAAATGTAAGGTTTTTAAAAGGAGAGAGAGAGAGAGAGAGAGAGAGAGAGAGAGAGAGAGAGAGAGAGAGAATACCAAATCTAGTTCAATGAACATAAAAGTAGAAAATTGTGATATTGTGATTGTGCCTGACACTTGTATTATCAATTCAAGTCTCAATACCCAATTTATTCCTATAATCTATTTTGAATGTAAGTATTACAAAAATCCTGATTCAAGCAGATAAGTAGCTTACCTTGCAATCTCAATATTCTCTTCGATCAAAATGAGCCAAAAGCATTAAATAGGATTTGCAGGACATTTTAGTTTCAAAGTGGAATCGCCAACAATATCTAACAACTAGCTCACTTTCTTATCATGAATGTAAGTCAGTCAATAAACCTTCCCTGCTTACAATAAATGACAAGTGAAAAGTGTTCTGCTTCTGCTTGATATTACATGTTCACCATACCCCAGTACAGACTGAGCAAGTCCTTGATCCTGGTTCTATATTAATGCCTAGAGGAGGTGTTACTGTCTTTTCAACATAAAATAGATGTTTGCTGAGTGAATGAATGGATGAATGAATGAAACTTGCCTGGTAGGTCTTTAAATACTAGGTTATAACTTCATTTTTACTTTGACCTTGCATTGATACTTGTGAATGCTTGAATTCAGTAAAAGTTAATGTAGTGCTACACACATCACAATCAACAACTCAATTACAAAACTTCCAAATATGTCCAGAAATATGGCAGTAGATGCTTCTGTGAGGTCTGAACCAAAAAAAGTTAGCAAGGGGCCTGGAGAGATGGCTCAGCAGTTAAGAATACTGGCTGCTCTTGCAAAAGGACCCAGGTTTGGTTCCCAGCACCCACATAGTGGCTAACAACCATTTTTAACTCCAGTTCCAAGGGATCAGAAGCCATCTTCTGACCTCTCTAGGCATTGTAAGCTTGTAGTGCACTTACAAACATGCCAGCAAAACACTGGCACACATAAAAGTAAATAATTTCTTAAAAAGTGAGTAAGGGTCTGTGAAGTTAACGATTGGTTTATTGTCTTCTAAATATTAGATAAAACATGGAGCATGTTTGAGTTTCTACTGATTTTTATTACAGTTTTTTTTCATTTTTTAAAATTGAATTCTTGTGTCTTTCACACAGAACGACTCAATCAACTTTAAGCCTATTATAACCCCTCCCCCACTTGCAGCCTTCCACAGCCCACCCACTGGAAGTCATGCGCTCTGTCATTTGCGTGAAGGCTCATTATGTCAAGTTTGTTCACTGAGGTCTAGTCAGCCCATCCAGGGTCCCTCAATTTAAGAAGATCAGCTCTTCCTCACCCAGTACTAATCAGCTGCCAATATTTCCTCTGCTAAGATTGGGACCTGCTGCCCATTTCCATAGTTCTGTGCTGGGTTTTGTCTGCTTAAGTTTGCCTGGGTCTTGTGTGTGCTGACACCACTGCTGTAGGTTCATATGAGCAGGGTCCACGGAGCTTGTAGGATTCTACAAGGTCATCCACCTCCTCCCTGGGTCTGAAAATCTTTCTGCTCCCTATTCCACAATGGTCCCTGAGGCCTGCAAGAGTGAAGCTTAATATTGCAGTCCCGTCCAAGAACCCACACTTTTTCAGACTCCTAATCTCCACACTTGGGCCCTCTGTGTCCTTTTGTGTTCCTGGCCCTCTGTTCCATGGTGCAGTTTCATTAGTGAGAGTTGAGAGATTCATTAGTATCTTCTTCATTTCTTGTTTTATATTGCATGAGCCTTAGGTGTAGAGGTTGTATTGTAGATGTAGATGTGCCACTTAGGCTTGGACAATTCACTGAGAGTGTGTGTGTGTGACCAGTTGTGGTACTCTGTAATAGTCTCCATCTGGTGCAAAAGAAGCTTCTTTGATGAGGAGCGACTGGGATACTTAACTGTAAATATGAGGATGCATATCTTGCACATAGTAAGAAATTACCCTAAATGCAACAGACAGGAAGAAATAAAAATCAGAGCAGAAATCAATGAAATAGAAACAAAGAAAACAATACAAAAAATCAATGAAGCAAAAGTTGGTTCTTTGAAAGAATAAACAAGATAGACAGACCTCTAGTCCAGTTAACAAAAAGAAAGAAGGAACAACTCCAAATCAATACAATCTGTGATGAAAAGGGAAATATCACAACGGACAAGGAAAAGATCAAGAAAATTATATGGGAATATTACAAGAACCTATATTCTACCAAGTTTGAAAATCTAGAAGAAATGGATGAATATCTGAAATCTTGGGAATCACCAAAGCTTGGCCAAGAGGAGACCAGCAGCTTAAACAGACCCATAACATATGAAGAAATAGAGGATGTAGTAAGAAGCCTCCCAACTAAAAAAAGCCCAGGCCCAGACGGTTTCACAGCAGAATTCTATAAAACATTTCAAAAAGACCTACAACCATTATTTCTGAAACTGTTTAGAAGTATACAATCAGAGGGAACTCTCCCAAATTCCTTCTATGAAGCCAACATCACTCTATTACCAAAACCAGGCAAAGATACAACTAAAAAGGAGAATTATAGACCCATCTCCCTCATGAACACAGATGCCAAAATTCTAAACAGAATACTGGCAAATCGCATACAGACCCACATCAAGAAGATCATCCATCATGACCAAGTTGGATTCATACCAGAGATGCAGGGATGGTTCAACATACGAAAATCAATAAACATCATCAAACACATAAACGGAATCAAAGACAAAAACCACACCATCATCTCAATTGATGCTGAAAAAGCCTTTGACAAAATCCAGCATCCCTTCATGCTTAAAGTCCTAGAAGGAATTGGATTGGAGGGATCATTCCTCAATGTAATCAAAGCCATATACAGGAAACCCACAGCCAATATCATCCTAAATGGGGAAATGACGGAAACATTCCCTTTAAAGGTAGGAACTCGGCAAGGCTGCCCCCTATCACCACTCCTCTTCAATATAGTGCTTGAAACACTTGCTAGAGCAATAAGGCAAGAAAAGGATATTAAAGGAGTACTAATTGGAAAAGAGGAAGTCAAACTATCCCTATTTGCTGATGATATGATTGTTTACTTAAGAGATGCAAAAAACTCCACCAGAAAACTCCTAGAAACGATTAACAGCTTCAGCAAAGTGGCAGGATACAAAATTAACCTTAGAAAATCAATGGCCTTTCTTTACACCAAGAACAAGCAACTGGAGAAAGAATTCAAAGAGACCTTCCCACTCACAATAGCCTCAAAAACAATAAGATACCTAGGAACAAACCTAACCAAAGACACCAAAGACCTCTACAACAAAAATTTTAAACCCTTAAAGAAAGAAATTGAAGAAGACCTCAGAAGATGGAAAAACCTCCCATGCTCATGGATTGGGAAAATTAACATTGTAAAAATGTCCATTTTACCAAAACTCTTGTATAGATTTAATGCAATCCCAATCAAAATCCCCAAGAGTTTCTTCACAGGCTTGGAAACAAAAGTTCTTAAATTCATTTGGAGAAACAAAAGACCCCGAATAGCCAAATCAATCCTGAGTGAAAAGAGCTACACAGGAGGGATCTCTATACCAGATTTTAAACTATACTACAGGGCTATAGTCATAAAAACAGCCTGGTACTGGCACAAAAACAGACCTGTTGACCAATGGAACAAAACCGAAGATCCAAATCTGAGCACATACAATTTCAGCCATCTCATATTTGACAAGGGGGCCAAGAAGCCACAATGGAGAAAAGACAGCATCTTCAGCAAGTGGTGTTGGCAAAACTGGATCACCACTTGTAGAAGAATGAAATTAAACCCCTACCTCTCGCCCTGTACAAAAGTCAACTCCAGATGGATTAAAGACCTCAACGTGAAACCCCAAACTCTGAAGGTGATAGAAGAAAAAGTTGGCAGCAGACTACAAGACATAGGCGTAGGAAAAGACTTCCTAAATCAGACAGCAGCTGCACAAGAATTAAGGTCGACAATTGACAAATGGGACCTCATCAAACTCAAAAGCTTCTGTACATCAAAAGAAACAATCAAGGAAGTGAAGAGAAATCCCACAGAGTGGGAGGAAACCTTCACTGCAGATACATCTGACAAAGCATTGATTTCCAGAATATATAAACTACTCAAAAAACAAAGAAGAAAGAAAACAAATGACCCACTCAATAGATGGAGCAAAGAACTGAACAGAGACTTCACAAGTGAGGAATTAGAGATGTCTGAGAAACACCTTAAGAAGTGTTCAACATCACTAATCATTAAGGAAATGCAAATCAAAACCACTTTAAGATATCATCTTACTCCAATAAGACTGGCTAGGATCAAGAAAACAAATGATACCAAGTGCTGGAGAGGTTGTGGGGAAAGGGGAACACTCATCCACTGCTGGTGGGATTGTAAACTCTTGCAGCCACTATGGAAAGCAGTGTGGAGAACCCTTGGAAGACTTGGAATGAACTTGCCATCCGACCCAGCCATACCACTCCTAGGCATCTACCCTCAAGACTTATACCACCACAGAGATACATGCACGGCCATGTTTATTGCAACTCTCTTCACAATAGCAAGGAGCTGGAACCAACCTAAATGCCCCTCAACTGATGAGTGGATAGAGAAAATGTGGTACATCTACACAATGGAGTTCTATGCAGCAGTAAAGAAAGATGATATCACGAGCTTTGCAGGAAAATGGCTGGAGCTAGAGGACATTACGCTGAGTGAAGTAGCACAGTCCCAGAAAAACAAACGATGAATGGTATCCCTCATCTGTGGATGCTAGTGCCAATTACCCAGTTGTATTTCCTGTTCATGGCCCCTTGAGCTTTTGTCCAAAGTAGTTGGGCGTAATGCATAATGGAAACAACAACAACAGCAGAAAGGACTGCATCAAAGAACTGACTGAAACAGTGAACTTCTGCTCAAAACAGTCAACTTCCTCATGGAGAATATTGAGAAAGACTAAGAGATGAAAAGCATGTTTGGCAGAATCCATGAGCTCTGGCGGGGTGGGGGAATGGGCGGGAACACGGGTTTAGATTTGTTAAAAAAATAAAAATAAATTTATGTGAAAAAACAAAAAAGAAAAAACATAAAAAAAAAAAGAAATTACATTAGTCTAGAGATGCAACCATCTTGGTGTTTTCTCTAAGATTTACGTTCTCTCTACTCATGTGTATTTGGCTATGTTTACAGTACCACACATGAGTTTTCTCCCACTGAATGGGCTTTAAGTCTAATTAGGTATTCATTGATCCCAAGATAAATATGCCACTTCTGCACCAATGTTATATGCTGGGTCAGTCGCTGATGTGGTCGTTTAGTCTTAAAGCTGCTGTTGGACCATCAATTGATGTTCTCCCTTAACAGTTTTTGTATTGCTCTCCAAAAGTATGAAAGAAAGCCTTAGGTGGGAAGTAGCTTCCAGGTCAGTTCCAGCTCCATTGCTCCAAATTTGGTCTTTGAAGTATGTCCTATCTTCAGCAATAGGGTCTTATATTTAAGTTCTGGGAGGCAATCAAGGGCTATGGCAATAGTCTGTATGATTTGGGGAGTCTCTTGGACTACCCTGACCAACAACTCAAAGAGAGGTTTCTCCTGTCTGGCACTCTTTCTTGTTATATGGCCTTCAGCTATGTACATGGACTCATGTAAAGATACTGTATGTGTAAGTTGTCATTAGGTTGGTAGACTAATATGATTCCCTCTGGTTTTTCACGTTAGCTAGGCATTCTCTCTCTCTCTCTCTCTCTCTCTCTCTCTCTCTCTCTCTCTCTCTCTCTCCATGCTAACTCTCCCTCCATTTCCTTCCCCATTTAAAGTGTCCCCATTTCCCCCAGTTTTCCCTCGATAATTCCAGTCTCCTATGGTCCCACATCTCTTGACCTCTGTCTTTCCCTTTATCCCCACATTTCCTTGTACAGCTTTCTCTCCCCCTCCCATTTACACGCCCTCACTTTACCCATTTCTTTCTTAGTAATACCTGTATCTTACTCTCTCAGTAAGAAATACCTGTATTTTTTTCTCTCTCAGGTTGCTTCTTTCTGTTTACTTCCTTAGTTCCTTTCCATGTTCCTGGTTCCTGCAGCTACATCAGGATCATATTCTCATATAAGGATTTGGTGCTAACATCCACAAATGAGGGAGAACATATGTCATTTGTTCTTCTGAGTCTGTGTTACTTCACTTACCATAACATTTTCCAGTTCCATCCATTTACCTGAAACTTTCATGAGTTCATCTTTCTTTACTACTGAGTAGAACTCCATTATGTAAATGTACCACATTTTCATTATCTACTTATCAACTGAGAGGCACTTAGGTTGCTTCTATCTCTTAGTTATTGTGAAAAGAGCAGCAACAAACATGGATGTACAAGCATCTCTGCAGTAGGATGAGACCTTTGGATATATGCCAAAGAGCAGTATAACAGAGTCAGATGGTAGGTTAAATTCTTAACTTTACTTTTCTTTTTTCTTTTTTTCTTTTTTCTTTTTTTTTTGTCTTTTTGAGACAGGGGCTCCCTGGAAATTGGCTGTCATGGAACTCACTCCTGTAGAACCAGGTGGCTTGAACTCACAGAGATCCCCTCTGCCTCCTATCAAGTGCTAGGATTAAAGGCGTGTGCCACCATGCCAGATAATTCTTATTAGTTCTTTTTTTTTTCCTTTTTTTTTATTTATTTATTTTTGAATGTGTATGAAGTACTGTCTGCATGTAGGTTTGTGCACCCGTGTCGTGCAATGCCGCGGGAGTCAGAAGGGGTCTCAGATTCCCCTGGAACTGGAGTTCTCCTGGAATTGGAGTTACAGACAGTTTTAGCCGCCTGTGGGTGCTGGGGATCGAACCGGGTCCTCTGCAAGAGCACAGTCGGTGCTTTAACCGCTAGCTATCTCTTCCCGCCCAAGGGACTTATGACGCCATTGCTTCTCCATAGCAGTTGCATGAACTTGTAATCCCACCAGCAGAGAATGAGTGTTGCCCTTTCCCTACATCCTCTCCAGCATTTGGTATCATTTGTTCTTTTGATATTAGCCATTCTGACTGGGGTAAGATCAAATGTTAAAATGCTTTTACTTTGAATTTCCCTAATTACTAGTGATGTTGAACACTTTTTAAGATGTTTCCTAGCCATTTTATTTCTTCTTTTAAGAACTCTGTTCAGATCCTTAGCCCATGTTTTAATTGGGTCACTCGTTTTCTTGATTCTTTGCTTTTTGGGTTTTTGTATATTCTGGATGTTAAATCTCTGTCAGATGTGTCACTGGTGAAGATTTTCTCCCACTCTGTGGGTTTTCTCTTCACTTTGCTGGTTGTTTCTTTTGCTGCATAGAAGCTTTTTAGTTTAATGACTTGTTGATTGTTGACCTTCATTCCTGTATAACTGAAGTCTAAGAAAGTCTTTTCCTACATCTTTATCTTTTTTTTTTTTTTTGGTCTTTTGAGACAAGGGTCTCCCTTTTGTTCCAGCTAGACTGGAACTCATTATGTAGACCAGGCTGGCCTTGAACTCACAGAGATATGCCTGCTTCTGCCTCCAGAGTGCTGGGATTAAAGGCATGCGCCGCCACACTTGGCCTATATCTATATCTTCTAGGTTGCTGCTGATGTTTTCTTCTAACATTTTCAGAGTTTCAGGTTTCACACTGAGGCCTTTGATTAATTTGGAAAATTGAATCAGCATGAATCCAAGGGCTCAGGTTGCAATTGGCAGGTCTGGACTTGGTGGGGGGGGGCAGTCCAGGGATATGAGGTGTCCAGAGAAAAAGTGCACCTGTGCCCAAGGGTGGAAGGGTCTAACAGCCTTATTACAGTTTTTAAAAATATATTTGAGGCCGGGTGTGGTGATGCACGCCTTTAATCCTAGCACTTGGGAGGCAGAGGCAGGTGGATCTCTGAGTTCAAGGCCAGCCTGGTCTACACAGTGAGTTCCAGGACTGCTGGGGCTACAGGGAGACCCTGTCTTGAAAACACCAAAAAATATATATTTGATTTATCATTTTTATTTTTATGTGTATGAGTATATTGCCTGCCTGCATGCAAGTAAGTGCACCTGTGTCATGCAATGCCCGTGGAGGTCAGAGGAGGGTGTCAGATCCCCTGGAACTGGTGCTACAGATAGTTGTTAGACACCAAGGGAGTGCTGGGAACTGAACCCAGTTCCTCTGCAAGAGCAGCCAGTGCTCTTTAACACTGAGCTATCTCTCCTGCTCACAGTTTTGAAAAATATATGAGAAAGTTGAATCAAATAATTTGTGAGATTCAAAGTATGTCCAGAGCTTAGGACACCTACACGATAGCAGCTGGAAACCACTCCTGAAGTTTAGGTGGATTAGTTCTTCCAGGAAGGCGAGTGTCCACCATATAGCCCTCTAGGTAGTAAAGGTGCTCAAAAGGTAGTCACAAGTGACCCTTCACAAGCTCTTCCTGGTTTAAAAAAGTTGTTCATAAGTCACTAGGCATGTGGTAATTTACATGATTGATTTTGTCATTTCTATGTGCAAGGCACCTAAACCTTTACATTTATTCACCTAGTTCTTAAAACACCCTATTTAGCAGTACTTACCCTTATTGCCACCATCATTTTAAATTGGAAAGATCTGAGAGAGAAAAGTCACACATCTGGGAAAGGATGAGACAGGGATTTGCTGAAATAATTCCAAAGCCCGTAGACAGCAGCATGAGCCTACACTGGTAGGTGGTGCTGGCTTCTTGAAACCAACTTGGACTTAACAGTAAAAGTGGAGCCTCAGTAAGCCTTTTTAAAAATTTTTTTTTATTTATTTATTTATTTAATTTATTTATTTATTTAATAATAAGTAATAAGTAATGAATACAAGCATCTTTCATGTAAAACCAATTTGCGAGTAGCTATGCCCAAACTTATACAGCCCAAGGTCCCCATTGTCCAGCTGGAAGGGCTTGTATGTACAAGCATGTTGATCAAATAAGAGTCCAGTCTATATTGCTGTAGTTTCACAATTCACCCTAAACATAGCCCTGACATTCTACCACACCCCCTCTTCTGCAGATTCTTCCCTAGGCTTTAGAAAAGGGGTGCAAGTGGGCGAGAAGCAAAACAGTCTACTTTCTCTGGAGATTTTTTTTTGACTCTGATCAGTTCAGGCTGTTTCCTTTCATGGGTTGGCAGTTTATCAATGAAGCATAAGCAATTAGATATACAGGCATTTAAACAGTACTAATTATTATGGTAGGTTACGTTGGTATAGACACAGATGTTTGGATGGTATGCTAATCCATGAACTATAGCTTTTCTGTAAAAGATGACAAGGTCTTACTGTGGCTTATAACTTCTCCTAACCACTAGAGGACGTAAGCTTGTGGCATCAGCCATGAATTATTCCTCCAAGGAGAGAGCTAGCAGCCAATTATATTTGGGATATACAGACATATAGCTGCCACTGCTGCACAGTATCTCCAGGCAGGTGAGGTGTAGCTGATGCTGACGAAGGAGTCTTGCTTGACTCAAGGAGACCAATATTTGCTTTATTGATTTATTGGCCTTTGGTAACACTCTCTGGCATTCCAGAGACCAACTGTACACTTGCATGTGTGGTCTCAATACATCTTTCCCACGCTTACACCAGGTCTTCAACAGCAGGGCCTTACTGCCTCTCTTCTTGCAGGTATCCCAGTTTACAAGCAAAAAGCCTTTACATTTTGGGGGCTTGGATCTCATTGCTGATATCAGAGCTCTCCTGTATTAATATATTTTGATTAATTACACAGTTTATAAAGACTTTAGTACTATATTTGGCACTGAATAGAGAATTATCTTTCACAGTTCCTATGTCTATCAGTCAATTAAAGAAAGCAGTTATACCAGTTTTATGAGTTTACCTCTAGAACAGTCGACTCTAATTTACAGTTAAGGAATGACTTTATTACCATCATGTATTTCTTTGTTCTATGAAAAGGAGGTAAGAAAGTCTCTCATATTAAAACTTTATGGCACCTGGAAAGTAAAGTTCATTAGGACACATTATAAACAGTTGTTACAAATAGGATCCACAGAGATGTTTGATGCCTGTAGCAGTCTGAGGTTTTTCTTCTTTTTAATGTTTAGCTGGGCCAACTTCTCTGCTGATATTTCTTGGCACATCCTGCACAATGCAAAGCTGTATCTTTTCTTTCTCAGCCATTAAGTTGGTGATGTTTTGACCTGTGGGAACATGCAAATATTTTCCTATAGTTAGTTTTAAGATTTAAATTGAAAATTTGACAAAAGGTTTAATATATAACTGTATCCCCCCTTTTCTATTTTAGGTTTTTATTTTTTGACCCATGAATCTCAAAAAGGCAGTTGTAGTACACATACCTATAGGCAGGAATCAAGGTGTAAATTTTCATTAAATTTACCCAAGCTGTTTATCATTGACTGTATGTTGGGAAGCAAACTTAATTCCTTAAGTTAAATTATCCTACAGGTAAAAGAAAATGTTACAAGATGATACTATACAACACAAAAATTATACAGAACATTTGTATACATTAACCCCAAAGTTGTTGTTATACAAATTATAAGTAAAACAAACGTGGACAGCAATTCAGTAAGACTTTTATAATTAACACTTTTTGACCTCAGTAATAACAAAAATTCATGTAATTATTGATTCACACGATATTGGTGAATTCTGAACTGTGTTTACTAATTCTAGGCAATTAAAATTCAGCCTTGAAGCAAACTGCCAACATGGATATCTCAAATGCCATGATGAGATGATGTTATTTAAAATTCTTTATTTACTTAAGGAGAGATTAGTGCTTCATTCTGACCTCAGGTAGATACAACAGAAGTTCAGTGCACTATTGTGGGAAAGATGTGAACGTCTTGTTGTCCCAACACAATTTTTTTCCTAAGCCTTTTGAGGGAGGGTCTCATATAGCCTAGGCTGATCTTCAACTTGCCGTGTAGTTAATGCTAGACTTCAACTCCAGAACCTCCTGCCTCAGCCTCCCAGTACTAATATCACAGGCACATGCTTCCAAATCTGGCTCCCAATAATTTTTCTGTTGTAAGCCTGGGAGCCTTTGGTCACACAGAGGAGTGACTGGCACAATCTGGCACAAGGGTCACAATGGAGATTGAATCATAATTACACAGTGCTACTTAAGTAGTTAAGTACATGACTCCAACACCACATTTCCTTTTATTTTTTATTTTTTTATCTTTTTTGAGACAGGGTCTCCCTGAAGCTCTGGCTGTCTTGGAACTTACTCTGTAGACCAGGCTGGCTTTGAACTCACAGAGATCGCCTGCCTCTGCCTCCCAAGTGCTAGGATTAAAGGCGTGTGCTGCCACACCCGGTGTTCCTTTTATTTTAAGACTATGATTAACCCAAAGAAAAAATTAAAAGCATTTGGGACTGGGGTAATGGCTCTGTTGGTAAAGTGCTTGCTGTGCAACATGGGAACCCTAGTTCAGATCCCTGTCATTCATGGAACAGGCTGGAGTGCTAATGCCTACCTGTACTTCCAGTGCTGGCCAGCCAGCCTGGCCAAATTCACCAGCTCTAGGTTCATCAAGGGACTCTGTCTCAAGAAATAAGGTAGAGAGTGAGGAATGACACCTGAAGTCAACCTCTGGCCTCTACACACTCACACACACATGCACAGACACAAACACAGACACAGACACAGACACACAGACACACAGACAGACAGACAGACAGACACACACACACACACACACACACACACACACACAGACCTGTATTCCTGGGGGCTCTCTGGTTTGAGAGACCCACACTTTAAAACTTGCCCCTGTCTCCACTTTCAGGGTGGAGTAAACTGCTTCTGCAGCAAGTACTCTCTCAGGCTCCTTCACTGGCAGGAGGGCGGCCATATCCATCAGCAATGCTCAGGTGCCTACTCAGATGCAGATGGGGGTAGGTGTGATGGGTGAGTCAGGTGCAGCTGGTGGGTGAAGATTGGTGGCATGGAGGAGCTGTGTGGGCCCATCTGCTAGACCCAAATGTCAGAGGAGGCTGTTCATTCTGCAGCTGCACAGGAGAGGAGGGAGTCTTCACTTGCCACCCCCAGATCAGAGAACAGATGGGTGTTTGACTTGAAGAGGCAGTGGAGAGGCATCTGAACTTTATTACATAGACACACATATACATGTATATTAATTACGTTTCCCTAACCGAGCTGGAAGTGGTGCTTCTGTTCAATCACCCCAGGAGGCACTAATTCATGTGCACTTAGTGCCACACACCTCCCATGGCATCTCTGATTAAAGTTTGTTTATACCATGATCAGCCAGGCTTACACCTGTGCGGTGCACTCATTCTGAGTCGGGGAGTGTTATTATAGAGATTTTTTAGATAGAGCTGAGCCAGAACACAGGGAAAAGCACAGCAGTTTCCCCTCTGCCCCCCGCCGTCCTGACCACCCTCTCACTTGCCACTCCAGTCTTATTACTCTGCTTATCCAGCCCTGGGCTCAGTGTTCCCCACGTGGCCTGGACACTTCTGTAGGCTCTGTCCTAGGCTGCCTTCCTCAGCTGCAGAATTCTGACAGGTGATCTCAACTTCAGGTTTTCCTGCTTTGAGCAATCAAAACCAACAAACAAACAAACCAACAAACAAACAACCCACAACAAACTCCAGCTGCTTCTCGGGTACCTTCAGATGCTTTGCGTTGCTGGAGGGCTCTTCCTTCCTTTTTTCCGTCCAATCGCCACAGTCCTAAGAATCATTTCTAATATCTCTCCTTCACTCCCCATTTTGTGACTCATTTTGCTTTTTGTATGAATGAGATCATACCATCTCAGGGCTCTGCTGTTATCTCCCTGGTGGGGAGACGGCTCCATTGGTAAAGTGCTTCTTGCGGAACTAGTTGGATCATTTTTAAGAGAGCGATTTCCAATTTTCAAATATTAAAGACCATTTTATCATGCTCTAAGTTTTTCATAATGACAATTTTAGCACAAGCTGAATCGAGGGATAACAGACCTTAGTTTTTCATCACTGATTGTAAATATTTGCCCTCAGTCTGCTTTCATCCATCTGCCTCACCCCCTTGGCTATTTAAAAGCACAGTTAAAACATTAAAATCATTATCTCCTCTAACAAAATAAGAAATCTACAACACAATCTAATCCTTAGATCATGCTCAGATTTCCTTACTTGCCCTAACACTGTCTTCTTTTTGTTTGTGATCTGGTCAAGGTCCATATATTGTAACCGGTCGATCAAGCTCTTTCACCCTGCTGAGCCCTCCCGCTGTTATTTTTCATACTACTGATTAACTGAAGAAATGCAATCATTTGTCCAGTGGAATTTTGCACATTTTGGCCATGACTGATTACATCTTTCTGATATCATTCAGCATGTTCCTTAGTACTCCAGAAACTCTTTTGCAAACAAAAACTTGCAAAGTTTTCCTTCTGTTCCAACCTGCCCTAATACTTAGACACAACAGAAGTTCCTCTAGTGTGTGTTCACTGTGGTCAGCAATATTACACCATAATTTAAAAGTGAATATTAACAGTCATCAGAATTATGTACATGATACAATATAAATCGCATACCTTTGAAAAGAATATTGCAAAGTCATACAAGATACCTTTGTTATTCAACTTTTAGACAATGTCTGTGGTACAAAGGAGCCAAAGTTCCCTGAAATCACTTAATGAGTCCTCTGTCTCTGTTCTATGGCCACTAATCATAGGACAGCTTAGTCAGCTCTGTCGTAAAATGACAATTACTAGGAGACACTTAATATGCCATTTCTTTTAGAAGTGTTTGTGCTTAACAGGAGAAAATACTTCAGACTTCAGGAGGCTGGTTGTCTGGGTCAGTCAGACAGACTGGTGAATCCCTGTGATTTCATGTGTTCCTTCTCTGTGATAGATTTAAGCAGCTGTGTGCAGGAACTGCTGGCGCTTGAGAGCCCAGGGTTAAATTCTCATGATGTTGTAGATCAGTAGCTTAAAGCAGTAGTTGACTGGAATATTTACAGCAAGGAACTCAGCAGATGCTCTCAGTAAGCCCCCTACTTGTGCTCCATAGATCTAGGTTAAAGAAATGTAATATGATAGTGGATTTAGGAAGTAAATATGGAAATTAGAGGAAGAAGGTCTGAGATGTTTTTTCCTTCTCGCCCTTATAAAACTCTTTTGGCCTCAAAATAAAACAAAACAAAGTATTTCAGTTTTGGAATGAGGTAATGGATCAAGAACATATGATCCTTCTATTATAAACTTTTCTCTTACCCTGCCAAACTTGTCAAAAGAACCCTAACTCGGACATTTCTTCTCTTTTCTCAATTTCCAAAAGGGGTCTAATCTCTCCCAGTGGGGAACCCTGTGTCATACTTTCTGGTCTTCTGTGCTGTCAGCCCTCTTCTACTAAGAGAAGTTCTCTAAGCTCATGTCCCTACGCATGACGACAGGGTGGGGAAGATGGAACCCTGGCTCTGGGGAGATGGAGTAGAGTGTTCTGGATCCTGGACAATTGCTCTCAGCCTGCACTGTCTTAGCTGTGGAATAGGGATCATGGCAGCTCCCACGAATACTTGATGAGGAATGTGCAGACAGAGCACCGCTCATCCTTGTTCAACTATTGGGAACTATTTCTTCAAGGAATTCTTGTTGTGAACAGATCTTACTGCTATCTCATCCCACCTGCAGGTTGTCATGTACAAGTCCTTCATCTGGAAATATTCCCAAACACATCTAGCCTTCCATTAGTAGAGCTTCCAAACAGGTATTTCTAAAATATCATTTTCCATAGGCCCTGGGACAGTCAAAATCCTGGACCTGCTCCACCTAGGTCAGAATGACCTCTAAGAGGAGTCTAATGGCCCCGCCCCACCTCATGTGCTATCTTATCACTGAGCATTAGGGGAGACCTGTGCTTATGGATGAGAAACTGTTTCTCTGGACTTTCCTAGAGGACAAGATGTCATGGTAGACATACAAGGCCAGGGGTAGCGACCTTGAAGGCTGGTGGGATCTATTGTCATTTTCTTCTCAGAAAATTGAGAATATAGATTGAAGGTTTTTGTTGGGAGGATGTTACAGATGCATACTTGTGAGAATCCTCCCTGGCCCAAAGCAGTAACAGAATTATTTTCTGAGCTTTTTGACTGAGTGATGGACAGACTTACTATTTAGTTGGTGAGCATTGAACTAATCTGTGGGAATTCAGCAAGGACTGACCTTCCTGCTGTTCCTCATCTTCTACCTTTCCTCTCCCTGGTACCAAAAAACCATCCTTCAGACTCACCAGGAGGAATTTTGGAAAAGTCACAAGAGCAGCCAGCCATGTTTCTGAGACACTCAATCTTGTGTGGAAATAAGAGGGCAGGCAGATGACGAGAGGTGCTGCAGGCTGGGGTAGAGTCAAATCATCCATGTGAAGCTATCCTGCAGATCCCAACTGCTAGAAGGAGCTGTGCGGAGAAACGCCATATCCTCTCTAGACGAAGCGCCAAATGGTAGGTAGGCAGCCATGGATATTTTATGGTGGCTTTAGTAAACTATTTATTTAGTGTGTATACATGAGCACACATTGTGCTGTATTTTGAAATGCCTGTCAGAAGAAATGTAAGTTCTAGAAATGGGCTATAGAAATGACTTGTTTTTGCAAAACAGCTTGGGACCAAGGTCATTCAATAAAAAGAGTTCTGGCTTTGCCTTTTTAATGGAAATTAGCAATTTATCTTAAGAAAGTTATTGAAAACCTAGTACATTTATTTGCATAATGATAAAATGTGCCAGAATTTCTCCTCTTTGCTATTATCAATGAATAGAGTCACACAAAACCACAGTAAAAAGACATAAAAGGCACCCAAGCATTCTTTGGATCTCCTTTATGAACTAGTCAGCCTCACCAAATGAAAGTGGCAGTTCTGTAAAAACATATTGCTATAAAAATCTCATGTAATCAATAAATGCCCATTTGAATGCATGCAGGGCTGTATGTTACTTCCTTCTTCCTGTGTGGCATCTGCTTATTATGTTATCTTAACACACGGAAATGCAGCCTCCTCCTCTGAGCAGCTCCCCTTAGGCACTCTATAAACAAAGGAGCATTGCTCTGGAGCCTGGAAGCCGCTCCTGATTGCTTAGTGGAAATGGGATTGAATACAAAGAGAGAAGTTACTCACTCATTTTGTCCTTAATGCCTAGAAGGCCATTTCCCAAGATGGAGGAACACTCCCAAATCCGGAGTCCCTTTTAAAATTAAACCCCTTCCCTACAGGGCAGAATCTCAATGACTACTGTTTTTTTTTTTTTTTTTTTTTTGTCTTTTTGATACAGGATCTCCCTGTAGCCCCAGGGATTCTGGAACTCACTATGTAGATCAGGCTGGCCTTTAACTCACAGAGATCTGCCCGTCTCTGCCTCCCAAGTGCTGGGAATAAAGGCGTGCACCACCACTCCCAGCCTCAATGAATGCTTTCAATGGTGTGTCAGGCTAAGTGTAAAACTTTGTTCAGTACTTCCTAGGGTCCAGATATGAGTCTCATTCATGGGGAGTGGCCTCACATGCCACATGTCATGTTATTCATTTACAGATGCTGGGGTGATTAAACTCACCTCACGTGACTCATCCCATGTGACTCCATTAGACTTTACCCTAAGCCTGTCTCCCTTTTACCAAATTTAGTCTGTATCCCTTCACTGTAGTAAACCACAAACACAGTTTTCTTGAGCCATAGGAGTCTTTGGTGTCTTGTTGAACCAACTGGTGGTCTTGGTGACCTCTGGCATAGAGCCTCAGATGCAAAAATTCATGTGACAAGAGCAGACTGTAAGAAAAATTGAGTTTGTCCTTAGAGATTCTGGAATGTGTAGGAAAATAGGGGGTTACAACACAATGATTTTAAATAAGGAAAATGTTCTTCAGAGCGTATTCCCATAATCTATCATGAAAGAACACATCCTGACACAGATGTGACTTTGGCTTCCAGAGGTAGGAAATTCAGCATACATATAAAAAACCAGAAAGGGAAACAGATCTCCAACACTTTGCTGAGCTTTAAAAAAATGTAGGGCATATTATTTATATGAAAGAACAGGTTTCATCATGTCGTTTTCATGTATGTTACCATCTATATTGGCCACATTCAATCCCTTTACTGGTATTCTCTTGTTCTCTTACTCTCTCCAGCCTGTTCCATCCCTCTCCTAAATAGTCAATCTTCTATTTTTAGAAGATTTCTTTTTTCTAATATAGATTCAGCATAGATGTAATAGTCATCTTTCCAAGTTTCTGGTTTATTTCACTCAATATAATGACCTTCAACTCCATTTATTTTCCTACCAATGACAGTTTGATTCTTCTTTATGTCTAATTCATCTGTTGATAAGCATCTGATTCTATAACTTGTGAGCTCCCTTTTCCTTGTGCTCTCTGCTGTGGCAATGCCTTTTAATTCCATGTAACATCATAGGTTAATTCTTACTATTAATTCCTAGGTTATTGGAGTCTTATTTGGACAGTCACTGCCTATGCCTCTAACTTGAAATGATTTACCTGTTTTTGTTTTTGTTTTTAGCAGTTTCAAAGTTTCAGGTTTTATATTCAGAACTTTGATCCATTGGAATCGATTTTTGTACAGGATGAGAAACAGGGATCTTGGTTTATTCTTCTGTATGTGGATAATCAGCTTTTCCAGCACCTTTTATTGAGGAGACTGTCCTTTTTCAACTATGTTTTTTGGCACCTTTGTCAAAAGTCAGGTGTTATACCTGCATGTGTATAGCATCTGTGTCTAGGTCCTCTATTTACATATTCTGTGGCCCGTACATCTGTTTTTGTTACTAAGGCTCTTAGTATAATTTGAAACAAGGTAAAGTGATACCTCTAGCATTGCTCTCTTTTCTTAGGATTGCTTTGGATATTTGGGTCTGTTGAGATTAAATATGAACTTTATCATTGTTTTCTCCTTTTTAGTGTGAAGAATGTCATTGGGATTTTGGTTGAGATTTAACTGAATCTGTAGATAGCTTTTGATAAGAGTTTTCACATTGTTAATCATGTTAGTCCATGAACATGGGAGTTTTGTCTTCTTTAAATTAATTTTTTTAATACTATAATTTTTTGTTATAGAGCTCTTTCACCTCTTTGGTTAGGTTATAAATATAAATATATAAATATAAGCATATAAATAAGATATCTATGTTTTATTTTTAAGACTACTGTGAATATGATTATTTTCTTGATTTCCTTTCATAAGTTCATTATTGGTGTACAGAAGAACTATTGACTTTTTAAAAATTGTCTTTTTGAGACAGGGTCTCCCTTTAGTCCCAGCTGGCCTGAAGCTCACTATGTAGACCAGGCTGGCCTTGAACTCACAGAGATCTGTCTGCCTCTGCCTCCCCAGTGTTGGGATTAAAGGTCTGCACCACAATGCCTGGCACCAGCTATTGACTTTTGTATGTTGATTTTGTATTCCACTACTTTACTGAAAGGTTTATCAGATATAACAGTTTTCTGGTGGAATCTTTAGGATCTTTTAAGTATAAGATCATGGAGTCTGTCACAGCAATACCCCATGATCTTGGTACCAACATCTATTGTAGTTACTTTCTATTGCTGGGGAAGAAAGTATTTTATCTTGCAACTCCCAGGTCACAGTTCATCCTTGATGGAACTCAAAGCAGGAACCTGGAGGCAGGAGCTGAAGCACAGACCATGGAAGAACACTGCTTACTGGCTTGCTCTCCTGGCCTGTGCTCAGCCTGCTTTCTTTTTAAAGCTTTATTATTTATTATTTTTATTTTATGTGTATGAGTTTATTGCCTGTATATATGTAAGTGCGCCTGTGTTGTGCAATGCTCAGAGTCAGAAGAGGGCATTGGATCCCCTAAAAATGGAGTTATAGATGACTGTTAACTGTCATGAGTGTGTTGGGAATTGAACCTGGGTCCTCTGCAAGAGTAGCCAGTGCTTTTAACCACAGAGCCATCTCTCCAGCCCCCTCAGCATGCTTGCTTATACAACACAGGACCACTTGCCCAGGAGTTGCACCACTCCTGGTGGGCTCAGCCCTCCCACATCACTCACCAATCAAGATACATACACAGAGGCTTTACTGTCCATGCCTACTGCTTGATTTTTGTTACCTGAGACAGGATAACCTTATAAAGAGATTTGTTTAGCTCAGGATTTTCAATGTTGGGGGCACAGCACTGGCAGAGGCTGGGCTCTGGTGAGGGCCTTTGTAATCACCTCACATCCTGGTAGATGGCAATGGCTAGCATGTGTAGGAGTAAAATAGTTAACCTTAAAATAGAAAACCAGATTGACTCAGAGTCAAGCTCAAGCTTTTATAACAACTTGCTTTTTGGAGAATTCACAGTGCCCACTTTTCCCTCCCTTCTAGACCATTCCTCCCAGTGACTGAAAACCTCTCACTAGGCCCCACCTCTTAGAGATTCTATAGCTCCTGAATAGTATCACACTAAGGACTGAGTTTCCAATTCATGAATCTTCAGGGGGAGACAAACCACATCTAAACAATGATGCCGTATTACTTCAACCTTTGGAAAATGGAAAGAAAACAACAAACAGAATTCTGAGCTAAAATGGACAAAACTCTTACAGTTCTCTCAAGCTTCTAATAGCTTAAGACTTTGCTACTGGTTTCAGTGACCCTAAGGTTAACACCTGGGATTCACTCTGCTCCTTTAAAAGCTGGTCCATGAGTCTAGAAATATGATTGCTCATCTTGGGCTCTGTTCTCTGCTATTTAAGAAGAGACTCATGTACTGCCCTCAATTTTAGCACAAACACACAAGCATATTTTCTTCTATATTCTCTTAAACAGAACTTGCATAACCTTGGCATTGTGGCTTTTCTGAAAAAGACATCAGAGAAAGACAGACTTCAAACGTCAGTGAAAATAACTATGTCAAGCACTGCTAGGAAATAGTTAGCAGAAGTAAAACTCCAAGGGCATCATCCTAGCATTTATGTCTCTCAACTAAGAGACACATGGCATCATTAGATGGCAGTACTGGCTAGAGGCCCATACTGAGGAGTCTGACAGCCTTCAGGAAAGAGGAGATTGCTTCTCTTCAGTACCTGGATCACATAGGTAACTGAGTAATTTGGTTTGGGAAACTGCCACTTAAGACCTGTGAAACAAGCCTGAGTTGAGAAGTTTATAAGACTGGGTGGATGGTGATCTGAAACAGAGCAGTCTTAGGCATAATGCTGTCCTTTCAAGGGGAACTGTACCACACTGGGGGAGGGGGAGTATTACACTTAAATTCCCACAGATACAAGATGCCACTAAAGAAATTAAGAAGTATGGCTAATTCAATACCTCCATATATGGTTCTATAAATGCTCGCATAAGGAACAGATCTTATCAATTGGGTGTATTGGCTCATGGTTCAGGAGTAGGCTACAAACTCTGGTTCCTCTGGGTATCTGTCATGTTTCAGAACTCAAATAATTGGATCTAACCAATAAATGATGAACCAACAGGAACATTGTTGATCAGTTTCCTATCACTGCCATGGAAACTACTGCCAATCAATGATAAGGAGACACAACTTTTGGAGCACACTTGTCCTAGTTAGAAATCTGAGTTGGTCTGACTACTCTTACCCAAAGGTTGGAATCAGTGTTGTTAGATTGGGTTCTTATCTCTAAGAAGACTCTCCCTCAAGTAAATTTAGGTTGTTGGTAAAATCCATTCTTTTCAATTGTGAAGCACGACTTCCCCTATCCTTGCTGGCCACCAGCCAAAGACAATCCTTACTTCCTTTGGTCCTTGCACATGCATCTCAGGGCTGGCAGAAGCATATCAGAACTGTCTTACACTGAAAAATCATCAGGGCATCTCTTCTACTTCCAGTGGAAAAAACTTACCAGCTTGCCAGCCATGGTGGCGCATGCCTTGAATCCCAGCACTTGGGAGGCAGAGGCAGGCAGATCTCTGTGAGTTCAAGGCCAGCCTGGTCTACAGAGCGAGCTCCGGGCCAGCTTTAGCTGGGACTAAAGGGAGATGCTGTCTCAACAATACCAAAAATAAAACCCTTATCAGCTTTAAAAAATATTTTATTCATTATTTTATGTGTGTGAGTACATTGCCTGCCTGTATGTAAGTGCACCTGTGTTGTTTAATGTCTGCAGAGGTCAGAAGAGCATCAGATTCCCCTGGAACTGGAGTTACAGATGGTTGTTAGCCACGATATGTGCTGGGAACTGAACCTAGGTCCTTGGCAACAGCAACCAGTGCTCTTAACTGCTGAGCCATCTCTCCAGCTCAGCTTACCAGCTTTAGAATTCTTGTAATTAGATTATTCCACTGGATAATAGAGATTAAACTCCTTCTTTAAGTCTGTAACTTCATATGTCCAAAGTTCTCCTTGTCATGTAATGTAGTCTGTTTGTATGTTCCAGAGAGGAAAGTATGGACTTTGAAGGGCCATTATTCTGCTGAATACAGACAGGAAAGCCTGATATTTATAGAGGTAGAACCAACTATAATCAGAACTGATACGCGAACATGATACCTCAAACATCAATGCAGATCCGGATTGATCACAGGCCCGAAAGATAATCACAGTTGTTGGTAGACCTTTGTTTATTCCCTAGTTCAGGCTGGCATGCAGCCACCGTTTAGATAGTGAGGATGACTAAGAGTCAAGACACCTGTAGTCTCACTATTTGAATGCCAATTGATCCAGGCAAGCAGTTTTCTTAAGTGGACAAACAGCTCCCTTTTTCAGAATGCTAATTTGCTTGCCTAAACAGACATCTTGCTTACTGAGCAAGAGTTATTTTGCATATCAAGACATATCAATGCCCTATCATTGCTGTCTGTGTACTAAACATTATTATGTCAGGAGCCTTATTCCTATTAGGTCCTTACTTTTAAAAGCATTTCCTACATTACTTCTCAGTTCAATCCAGACTCATTTCCCCCTCCATGCCCCCCTGCCCCTCCCAAGTTCATGCAGTCTGTCATACATGTCTTGTTTCCCCTTCTGAGTCTTTTCAAAGTTTTTCAAAACAGAAGTTTATTTTTGGGGGGAAGAACTCTACTGCTTTAGTCAGTTCCCTGTTCCAGTTCTTTTGTTGCTGTTGTTCCCTCCAATCCATATTGTTTTAACATATGTATTTATGTATGTCACATAAAATCATGTCATTTGAAAATAAACTGTATGTTATTTCCAAATCATAAAAAAAAAAAGCCACTTTAATCCATTTGAGCCCAGATCCCCAAAACACTATGACTAGGCTTCTTAGGAACATTGGCGAGACTCTGACAACATACTGTCCTTTGCTGAGGTAAATTTAATAACCATAGCTTTGCTTCTCTGACAGGTTTATCTGATGGACTATATGGAATAGCTGACACCTCTCTCTTTAATTCTTGAGAAGCAGGAGTGGGGCGAGGAGAGAGTCTATAACAGAGATGCTCCTGTTCTCCAGCCAATGCCAATGGCATTAGCTGTGACATTGAATAGATGGACTGCCTGAGGGGCTGTGTCTGCATAATTGTTACAGCTCTGCCATCCTATGACAAGTCTACACAACATGCTCTAAATCCATCTCATTAGCACAGTACCATACAATGTGGCCCAGGGCAACGTTCCCATTGTCCAAGGAGAATAGAGTGTGGCAGCAGTGCTGTTCAGATATTGGGGGTGCTGAGCAAACATACCTTCTCTTGACTGGATGAGTCTAAGGGAGATGAAGGAGGAAAAGGTCCTGTCTTTGGTCCTTGCCTCCAGGACAACATCAAATTGTAGGAGGTTAAGAGGGAGCTGTTTATTGGGCAGCAAAAGTTTGACAGTTGGAGATCCTTACTGGTCTCTAATCTCATTACTATGGGGAAATATGGGCAGACGACCAAGGATGAGGCAGAAGGTCTTGGAACAGGGCTTGAGAAAACAGCCTAGAAATCTAAGGGAAAGATGACTGATGCAGTCAAGAATTTATCCTTACCTCTGCAGAACCGGGGATCCAGTTTCCTTTGAGGAGGACCTTTCCTTCCTTCCTTCCTTCCTTCCTTCCTTCCTTCCTTCCTTCCTTCCTTCCTTCCCTCCTTCCTTTCTTTCTTTCTTTCTTTCTTTCTTTCTCTCTCTCTTTTTCTTTCTCTCTCTTTCTTCCTTCCTTCCTTTCTTTCTTTCTTTCCCCTTCTTTTTCTCTTTCTTTTATCCTTTTCCTCTCTCTCTCTCATGCTCAGATATCATGAACAATATAGGGGAATGGGGAAAGGAAAGGAAGTGGTAAGGCTGTGTGATTGAACAAAAAGAAAGGAAGAAAAGAAGGGCAGTGTTCAGCTCTAGGGAACCTGGAGAGGTGTATCCGGATAAGGACAGTTGTTTGTCAGTGCATGACTACTTTCTGAAAAGAAAAATGTGTTAATTTCCCTATAGTGACTCCTCATTGAAGAAACCCATCTCTCAACATCTTGCATTAGAGATAGAGTCTAGACTTCGGTTTCTAGGGTCCCAGACAACTTCCCTGCTGGGCTGGGGCCAAGGCAGGATTCCACATACTGCTTTCTATGTGTGTGGAACTCACATACTCAGGCCCTGCTCTGAGTGGATGCTTCTTCTGGTCCAATATCCAGGCCTTGCTATTGTGCAGAGGGCCTCTCTGCTGTCATTGCTCTGTGTGCCCAGTTCCCACTTTCTTACTATTTGATGACAGAATAAAGAGCCCAGAGAGGAGGCAGGAAGAAAGCAAAGGACAGCGGAGCTCAGCTTCTGGGTTGTTCATATTCTAAACCTCAGTGTTGGAGAACGTGATTGGATTTAGCGATAGGGTCTTTAAAGAGATAGCAAGTTACGAGGAGGCCATTAAAGTGGGCTCTAGCCCGGCGTGGTGGCGCACGCCTTTAATCCTAGCACTTGGGAGGCAGAGGCAGGCGGATCTTTGTGAGTTCGAGGCCAGCCTGGTCTACAAAGCAAGTTCCAGGACAGCTGGGGCCACAGGGAGACCCTGTCTCGAAAAAAAAAAAAAAAAAAAAAAAAAAAAAAAAAAGTGGGCTCTAAGGCAACGTCACTGGTGTCTTCTTAAGAAGAGGTCTGTTAGATCGAAGCATGCATAGAACAAACCACCTGTGGACATGGAGGGAATAAATTTCTGCTGCCCAAGCTACCTTATCTATGATACTTTGCTATGGCACCCTGGGAAATAATCCAAGCTGTGTGTGTGACCAGAGCTGAGGTCTGGGAGCACTGAGGCATCGCCATGCTGGCAGTTCCTGCTCTCCTTCAGACCTTCCTTCTGCTACTGTACTTCCCTCCCCCCAAGCCTGCTTCTATTTCTTTCTCTTTTCTCACTCTGTCCTTTATATTACCCTTGTTTCTATGTTCAGATTTGAATATACATGTTCTGACTCAGAGACACAGGGCACTGATTTATTCTTTATGAGTCAGAGTAAATGGGGGAAAAAAGAAAGGAAAAAAAAATGAAAGAAAGGGAAAACATGAAGTTAAACTGAAAACCACATATAATTTCCTCTTAACTGTTACCGCGAGCCAGGCAAGTTGAATCGAATGAAAGTGGGTGGGAAAATGACTATTTAGGATGGAGGATGGGTAGTAATTCTGAAGTGTTGATGGGACATTTGCTGGAGGAATCGTAGACTCATCAAATACAATTTATTTGTACCTTTGCTATTGAAGGGATCCTCAGCAAAACTCTTGAACTGAGTTTCTCTTTTGCTTAGCTTGCCTAAAGGAGAGTGCTTTAGAGTATAGATGAGCCGAGGCAGGTGGGGTCAGGAGAGATGATGAAGCCAATCACAGGAGACTTTCCATTCTTACCTTGCTTCTGGTTTTCGTGGGTACACACATCAGTCGTGTGTATATCTAAGGGGTACACCCTCCGTTCGATTTAGTTTAACTAAAGGTAAGGGTCCAATTAAATTCCTTTTTTTACCAAGGGGCAGGAAAAATAAAAGAGAGAGTTCAATAAGAGCCTTTAGCTGACTTTGTTGGAGGCTAGCCACATGACCTTCGAGGACTCTTCTCCCTGAGCCGTGAGTGAATCTGCCGCATTTCCAACCTGGGCAGGGAAGCTGTGGAGGGCTGCTGTGAGATCCATCTTCATTTCTCCCAGGTTGCCTGTGTCACTTCTCTAAGCCACACTGGCCATAGCATTTTAAAAAAGTTGCTGGGTGTGGTGGTGCACACCTTTAATGCCAGCAAGTCAAAGGCAGGTGGGTCTTTGTGAGGTAAAGGTCAGCCTGGTCTACGTAGTGAGTTCCAGGACAGCTGGAGCTACAGGGAGACCCTGTCTCAAAAAAAAAGAGTCAGCCCTCTCCCCACTTCTGGGGCCTTTCTATGCCCCCCTACCTGGTTACTTTTTCTTTTTGGCACTTAGTATCACCTAACATTTTATGTGGGAGTGCTGCTATTGTCTGTCTTTGTGAGTACCGGGCAGAGTCCTCTCTCTGGGAAGTGAGTTCCATGAGGTCAGATTTTTGCTTTATTTATTACTATATCCCTATTATATGTCTGAACCATAACAGTTTTAAGTGTTTCCCCAAGGAATCAGTGAACTAAGAAACCTGAGATATCTCTTCAGGTTACTTTCTTCTGGCAAGTTTATAGACAGGTAATCCTTTTCTCCATACCCTTGTCCTTCCTCTTGCTAATATTTTTATTATGTTTAAAAATTTCTTTTGACACAGAGTCTCCCTGTAGCCTTAGCTGACCCGGGACTCACTATGTAGACCAAGCTGGCCCCAATCTCAGAGATCTGCCAGCCTCTGCCTCCCAAGTGCTGGGATGAAAGGTGTGGACTACCACGTCTGACTTTATTTATTTTGAGCTAGGGTCTCAAGCAGCCCAGGCATGACTGGAACTCATTGTGTATGTGAGGATGACCTTAAACTCATCTTGCCTTCACCTCCTGAGAAATGAGATTACAGGTATGTGTATCACACCTGTTTTTATGTAGTGCTGGGATTGAACCCACCTTCGTGAATGATAGGCAAGCACTCTACCAGTTGAGCTACAACCTTAGCCTTCTTTAATTTTTTTTTACAGTAGCCATTGTAATTGATATGGGGCAGTGCCTCATAGTGATTTTGGTCTACATTTACCTGATTCAAGATGCAAAGCACATTTTCATATGTTTGTTGGTTATTTTGACCCATTCTTTGGAGAAGTGTGTATTCATGTCCTTTTATCATCTGTATTTGTTTTTTATATTTTATTTGTTATGTTTATTTTATATGAATGAGTGTATTCCCTGCATGTATGTAATATACACCCCCACACACATATAAGCACATAATTTAAAAAATGAAAATAAAGGAATAAAACAACATATAAGAAAATATCTTATAAGCTCAAAGAAATAATGTCTGACATTTTCCTCCTTATAATATAGTCAGAAACCCAACAAATCTGTATAAAGAACATTGACAAGGGACTTAGAAGTGGAGTGACTACAAATGTAGATGGGTGCTGAGGAGTCACAGAAATAGAGATCTGAGCCAAGCTCGGAAGGATAGTAGGGTTTAGGAAGGCAGAGGAGGGGCTAGGACACGTTTCTGTGCCTAGAGAAACACAAGCACCACATGAAGATTTGTGTTTGTGGAAGGGAAGGAACCTTGCTCAGTTGGGGTGGATGGATACACTTTGAGATCAGCTAGCTATCAACGAGCAGGAAGTTTGTGCCCAGTAACAAAGGGAACCAGAGAAGATGGGACAAGAAAGGACTGGGATAACTTGGGAACTGACTTAATTCAGTAGCCAGGAAGAGCCAGGAAGAATGAGAAGGAGACGATGCAAAAATGCTTGAGTGTCTCAAATCAGAGTGAGCAGGTTTGTGCCATTAACAGAAACAGGGGCATCCCCAGGCACCATTGACTTTAGAAGCAAGCGATAAAACTCCAAACCAGGTATTTGGAGTTTTAATCTAATTTAATATTGGGCCTTAAGTACAAAGGTCCCCTAAGGCAGTAGGAGATGAAATGCACATGAAAATAGAGTTGGGAGCAGTCCTCAGGCAGAGGCAAGTTTTCTAAGTTTAGAAGCCTGCTGAACCCCTTCCTGTCCAACGTTTCCACGAGGAAGGCTTTAGCAATGATTTAGAACACTTCTAGGGCACAAATAGATCAAGATCAAAACAAGGGGCCAAACAAAACTCCAGGCCCTTTGGAAGATCATCTTTCTCTTTGCCAACTCTTCTTGCCTAGAACTACATCTCTATGAGGCATCCAACAGAGAGGAGCCAACCTTCCAGCTGAAGCCTGAGCTTCCGGGATAAGAAATGTATACATATACATTATACAAAAATTATACATATACAATATACAAGAACTCTCCAAAGGGCTAAGGGGAGGGAAGCCCAGAATCTTAACTCAGAGCAGGGGAAGGAGAAGAGTCAGAACAAACGGGGCGTGGCTTCTAAGAAATACCTTAAGATGTGAGCCCAATCCTCTCTGTGATGGGGGCAGGGTTCTCCCACAGTCAGCTGTTATGACTAAAGACCCCATGTCTGCGTGCTGTCAGGGGTGAGAAAAGACTGGCAAGCACTGAGACAGGAAGATCGATCAGTGGGTGACAAAGAAGATTTAGAGAAGAAGCCACTAGAGAATGGCACAGAGTCATAGAAGGAGAGTCAGGATGGTATGTAGGCAGAGGAAGTTCCACAAAGGATAGTGTGGCCCAGTGCTGGTGCCTGGGCGAGAACAGAGTGAAGCAGTGTCATCATGGGAAAAGCCTTCGGATTGGGCTGGAAACACAGTTCAGTGGTTAGCCATTTCCTCCAGGGTTATACGATTACCTAAAAACTTACAGAGGGGAGGAATGAGAATTAACCAGACTTAATTAGAAATAATCATTAATAAAAGTGAATTAATTAATTTGAAATAATTAAGAAATCGCTTATGCAGGAGCCAAGTCATTCTTGGCGAGGGGAGCAGAAGTCATCTACCATTAAGCAATATCCCCAGACCCTAGGAATCAGACTTTAAAAGGGTTAAATCATGTCCCGATTAGTTTGATGAGCATATGTAGCTATGTCCTCAGTAAGTAGGGGAAAAAAATCAATGAGACAAAAAATCAACTATTTTCCACTCATTGATTTTGTTGCCCTTCAGAGCTGGTCATTCATTAAGTTACTTTTTACACTTTTAGGATTCCATATACAGAGTCCTGTCAGTTGAGGGCACCTCTGGGAAATTAAGGGGCAGGGCTTCTCCCCAGAGAAGGCCTCACTTGCTTTGCAGGGCCAATGAGCATATGTCCCCAGGCTGCCAATGCATTTCTTAGAAGTAGATGCTCCTGAGAGACTACTGGTTCCAACTACTCTGACTATTGCTCTTGCACACTATCTCCTTATCTTTTGCTAATCTGGCTGTGCATGCTTTTTCTCCCAGACATGGGGTAGCCTTGGCTATTGCATATTCCGGCCCCTTGTTTTCTCTACCAGCATTGCTTGGCAGTCCCTTCTTCTTTTGTGAGCTGACCATCTCGTACCCAACTCTAAGTGGTGATTCAAATGTTTACTCCTTTTTCATAAGCACCAGGTCTTTTATTTCTGGGCTCTTGACCTCCCATTTTCTTTAGCAAATCAAGGCTTTTTTCTGACCTTCCTTTATCTTTACCTTTATACACCTCTTGTCCATTTTCACACATAAGGAGATTGGAATATTGATAGCAAAATTGCCTCTGGCTATTTTTCCCTGTGCGTCTGTGCCCCTTGCAGCATAACCTAATGGCTATTCCAATCAAGAGGTAGACTCTCCCCAGTTCCTCTTGAATCAGGAGTGTCCTTGTGACTTGCTTAGGTTAGGAGCATGAAGCAGAAGCAATGATGTATCTGATCTGAACAGCCTCGGTACCTCTAATGGCCTCTGTTCTTCTCAAAACAGAGGCAGAGCAGGTACCTTTCCCTGGGATAGTGGGACTGGAGTTTAACCCTACTAGAGCACTGTTAAAGTATTGCTAATAATAAGCTTTTGTTGGAAGCATCTCCTTTTAATTTTTTTTTTTCTGACACTAACCTAAGGTGTTGGGAGCAAGGTGATCTCATTCCCTGACAGCTGTCAGATCCTTTTCTGGGGCTTAGCCACATTGAGCAGAGGACTAGGCAGCTGCCTGGACTGTCCTCATACATCTTATGTTTTTTGAACACTCCATGGGTGTCTTGGGGAAGCCACAAGATAACCACAGGTGCTTCCTTACAAATAATGTCAAATAACTTGCACAGGTATCTGTGAACTCTGGAAGTTTCTTCCACCCAGGACAGAGTGGGAGCATTTTTCTGGTGGTTCCACGGAAGGACCAGGATTGATGCAAACACAGTCCTTCATTTGTTTGAAGAACTGCTGTGATGGGCACAAACATCCTTTCTGGCTATATGAGCAGACGATTTGGCTGGTTTGTTGAAGTAGCTAGGAGATACCTTCCTGGTATTGCAACATCAGGGCCAATGTAAAAGGTTTCCCTCAAGGGTCTTTTCTTACCTACTTTTTTCTTTTTATAGAAGAGTGAGCTCAGATGGAAACAGGAAGAAGAGACAGGAAGCAAAGGTGGAGAATAGCGAAAATGGTGGAGAATAGCCACAATGACGGAGGGAAGCCACAATGATGGAGGATAGCCACGATGATGGAGGATAGCCACAATGATGGAGGGAAGCCACAATGATGGAGGATAGCCACGATGATGGAGGATAGCCACGATGATGGAGGATAGCCACGATGATGGAGGATAGCCACGATGGTGGAGGATAGCCACAATGATGGAGGATAGCCACAATGGTGGAGGATAGCCATGATGATGGAGGATAGCCACGATGATGGAGGGAAGCCACAATGATGGAGGATAGCCATGATGATGGAGGATAGCCACAATGATGGAGGATAGCCACAATGGTGGAGGATAGCCATGATGATGGAGGATAGCCACAATGGTGGAGGATAGCCACGATGATGGAGGATAGCCACGATGATGGAGGATAGCCACGATGATGGAGGATAGCAATGATGATGGAGGATAGCCACGATGGTGGAGGATAGCCACAATGATGGAGGATAGCCACGATGATGGAGGATAGCCACTGCCTTGATGGTGGACGCAGTAGCACAGATGGTGACTGTGACAGCAAGTACAGCAGCAGCAGTGATGAGAGGGTGGCTGAAGCGTCCCAGAGAGCGACAGTGAAAAAATGACAAAGTGCCGAGGCAGTAGATTGCCAAGGCTGGAGAAAGCAAGAAGGCCGTGAAAGGCTGGAGATGAGACTCTGTTGGCTGCCTGGTCACTGGAAGAGATCCAGAGAGAATCTAAGCCCAAAGAGCAGAAGGTTCCAGACTGCACAGCTCAAAAACTATAACACTAGGCATTGGGAAGATGAAGATCCCCAAACCCGAGCTTTCTTCAGGTGCAATAATGCCAGCAGGCACTGCATATTGCCCCAGGATCTAGATTTATGGCTCTAGGGTAGAGGTTTATTGCTCTGAGCTTTAACTATCAGTGGTCCCAAGCAGTGAGCAGCAGTAGATTGCACCTATTAGTGTTAGAGCTCTCAGAGACTGTATCTGTCAGCTTCTGGGTCCACTAGTACACCCTCCAGGCTCTGGACACTCAAGGGCCCAGGATGGTCAATACGAGAAGAGCTTTTCCTCATCTACCCATTCCATCTGTGTAGAGCTAAAGGACCCCGCCAGCTGGTTGGGTAACAACAAGAGCACCCTCTTGGCCATGAGAGGCAGCCCAGGCTGGCCTGCTGGAAAATGGTAGCCACCAGATAGACCAGCTGTGACGCACTAGCAGAACCACTGGAAGCCACCCAGGATTCCCCTGACTCAGCAGTTGGCTGCAGATGAATGTGCAAACCGAAATAACCTCAGCGAGCCTGGTCCAGAAAGCAGAACTTTCTACCCTACACAGGAACTTGGGATAAAATGAAAGGTGGTTGCCACAGTTAATTATCACCAGGTCATGGAATCTGGATGTTTGGTTCAGTGTATCTGAATGTTTCTGTGAAGGTAGTTTTCAGATATAACCAACTTTTAAATTGGTAAGCAGATAAAATTGCCTGTATAATGTGGGTGAGCCTTATTCAGCCAGTTAAAGGCCTTAAGAAAAAGACTATCTTCTGTTCTCCTCCCTAGGAAGAAAGAAAGGAGTTTCTCATCAGCTCTACCATCTACTTTCATGATATTGGACTTTCAAAAACCCCCTCTCCCTCCCCCTCTTTCTTTCTCTCTCCCTCTCTCCCTACACACACACACACACACACACATGCACACACACACACAATTTACCGGTTCTGCTTCTCTAGAAAGCTTGATTTAACATAGCACTGTTTTTAAGTTACTGAACTATGTGTGATTTGTTATGCAGCAGTAGCTAGCTCATAGATTTTTCCCTCCTGCCGGGGCTAATCTGTTCCCAATCACCTCCTTTTCCATCTCTGTAGGGACTTGGATCCTTTACTTCTCTATTTTCTAAAAGCTCCCCCTCCACACACACACACCCGGGTCCCTCAGCTCATGTCATGTTTTTGATGTTGACTTCAAAACTGATCTATTATTTTTAAATTGTTATGTGTATGAGTGCCTGCACCATATCATGCAATGCCTGTGGATGTCAGAAGAGGGTGCTTAACTTCCCTGGAACTGGAGTTAGGAACAGTTGTGAGCCACTATGTGAGTGCTGGGATTGGAACTCAGGTCCTCTGCAAGAGCAGCCGGCACTCTTAACCGCTAAGCCATCTCTCCAGCCCTACCCTCTCAGCTTATGTCTTTAAGGGATAGGATCTCAGCCCTTCACAACTTCTGCATTCTTAGATTTTTCCTTTTAATTGTTGAATTTAAGGAAGCAGTGGGGGCTGCTTCTGTCAGGCTTCTACTCTGTCTAGCAGGTTGAGTGCTTTCCTGAAGATATCTCTCAGAGAAGCCCCAGGGGCCCCAGAACTCAGCCCCTCCCCCTTTTCTCAGAAGATTGGCCATGTTCTCTGAGAATGAGGGTTGAAGGCCTGTCTAGGACCTTTCTGCTCCCTCCTGTCCCCTCTCCTTCCTCCCTAGCCACACCCCATTCTTCTCTGAACATTCCGATCCTTCCTCTTGAATAAGTGGAGACTTCTTCAATTTTTCATCATATGCTTCAACTTCAAGTTTAATTTACTTTGGGCATATGATTCACCAACACAGTCTGAAGCCCTGGCCTTGAATTTCATCCTAGAATTTCAATGGTCTAATTAGACACTTGGCTGTCTAGCTGACATTTCAGACTCAGCACTTACAGAGGTGAACTTGTCTTCTCCTTTAAAACTGCCCTCCTCTTAATTTTTTCAATTGCCCTTACTCCCTTCCCCCACCACCTCACCCCCCCCTCGCCCCCCGCAGCCACCCTCTCTGGCCTGTAATCTTAGGTTTCTTTCCTCCAGGCTCCATATCTAACTTTCATGGAGAAGTCGCCCAGGCTTTTCCAGCCATCTTGGTAATTCAGCTGCTTGTGATTTTTGTCTGACCACCACAGAAGCCAGCCAGCACCTCTCTCTGTGTGAAGTCTCTTCACCAGTTACACCTGTTGACTCTGGCCAGGGTCTCCTCTAAGACCATCATTTTTTTTTCAGCTAGCACCCCAAACTTTTCATGACTTGTCTATTCCCTTTATCTACCTAATTGCCAAAGTCTCTACCTTTGGAGAGCTATTTAGAGCTCTGCTATGGAGGATCCTGTGCTTGGCAGGCAACAGGAGACATAGTCTGGTTCATTTAGCCCTACCTTTTCGCACCGGTTGTGTCAAATTCATTAGATAAGCTCTGGAAGTTGTACCTGAATATAGGACCGACTATAGTGGTGATTCTCTGAGCTCAGACCTCTTCCCCTCTGATAATGAGCCATGGACTTTTTCCTAACATGGCTTTCTGTGCCTATAAAATGTCTGGACAACATTCCAGTCCACAGTGTTGATACTGGATCTCCTCTGACCAGCACTGCTTGTGCTGTGGAATGGCAATGCCTGCATTGAGGTCTCTGTCTAATCCAGTAGTGCTGCCCAGGCTTTCATGAGCCTCAGCTCTGCAGAATGAGCACATTTTATGGATCCTCACGGGGTCTCACGGCATCAGCTGCTTCCCTTCTGCCTCATATTGACCCAGAGAGGAAACTTGTCTATTTTCTTTGATTCACGGTCTTTGAGTGCAAATCCGACTTTGATGTCAATTTGGAATGGGAGTGGGAAGGAGGTTATTTACAATTGCAACACTTTCAACTTCAAAATCAACAGTAGATGTTCTTGTTCAGTAAGATTCTCTGGCCATTGGCAGAGGCTTTCTGAAGGTTTCTTTACTCGTTGTGATGTCCATCCTCACCCCTCACTCTGACCAGCATCTGGTCTCTGACCTCTTCCTACTCAATTTATGTAGAGCTGGCCAGAAGGTGTTAGAGGAGGCCCGGAGCATCCCTGGCTTATCTACATCTACCAGAAGCCTACGAGAACTGAGATTCCACTTAATGAGACACACACTCTTTGGAGAGCTACCCTATCCCTGATCATGCAGCCTTGGCTGCCCTGATGGCCCTTGATATCTGTCGTCTGCTCCTTAGATTCTTTATGGCCTCCGGTTGGGCCAGCGTTCCTGAAGTTAAAAACTGTCTATATCCATTTGGGAACTCTGTCTTCTTAAGTTTCAGCTCTCAGGCCCAGCGCCCTTCTGAGGCCAGCTTTCTGAGAGAGGGGCTTGCTGCCCCAGGCTCAGCTCACTTGGATCCATTGACTGCAGGCTGGTGGCAGCTGGAGCCCTGCCTCTCACACTTGATGTGTGGTATTCTTAGCAGTAGGCTAGGAGCCTCTGTCTCCCAGGAAGTGATTTTCCCTGAAAGATAGTGAGAAGGGCTCCTTGTGGGTCCTGGAATCTTGGTGGACTGGCTTCTTTCAAGTGTTCCTTGAACATTTCTGGGCAGCTTAAATACAGGAACCTGGTGATGGGTTTGCAAAGCAGAGGCCTGGCAAATTGGACTGTGGAGTAAGAGCCGCAAATCTAGCCTGCAGATATCAGGCCATAACTGGGTTCCAAGGAGGGGCCTCCCAGTGCCCACTTCTTCTGCCTTGGCCCACTTGCGCCATTGGGGACTGCATGCAGCTGGAAGATCATGTGCTCAGGTGGGCTGCTGTCTTGCCTTGCTCTCCATATCATGTCCAGGATGTATTCTGCCTTTTCCTAAGTACTCAAATGTGCCTCTCTATATTTGTGACTTGTTTTACCTTTGGAGTCCTTGATGCCATCCAGAAAGCTAAGGCAGGATCATCACTGGAGTGAAGACGAGGCATTCAGAGGAATTACATCAGTCTCTTCAAAGACTTCCCCCTCGACAGTAAAGGGATAAGTAGGCTCTGATAGCAGGGACTTGATCATCTAGTTGAGGTGATAAGACAACACTGCGGAAACATTTTGGCTTGAGTTGTTCATGCCATAAAACACAGCACTAGCTTGGACATACACAGCTATGTGAGAAATAAGCTCTGCCTTTAAGCAGCTCACACCGGGGCCACCAGTCTGCAAGGAATATCATTAGAACAGAACGTGGTAAAGTGCCTGGGTTGGAGTTTCAAGGTAGATTTCATAGGAGCAGTAAGTTTCAGTTTAAATTTTAAGGATGAAATGAGTTTTGCTAGCAGAAAGGTGGTTCTGCCAACAGAAATAACATAGGAAATTGTGGAAGCGTGTTGACTAGCAGTAGCTTCTGATGAGAAGGGACAGAGAGAAGGGACTGGAGGATGTAGGCCGAAAAGGAACAAAATTAGATTTGTGTTTTAGAAAGAAAATTGGGAAAAGGGTGGTGAGAATGGGCTTGTGGGGATCTGGTAAGACAGGTTAGAGGCTAGGGTGAAGGTTACTGTAATCACCCATGCAAGGAGTGTCGAAGTAGAAAAGGACACAGAGAGGAAAGATATCTGTGCAATGGGCTCTTAGGGCTTGTTGAATACTGGAGAAAGCAAGAAGGGAGTGGCGGGGAACAAGACAGCTGTTTGGACAACTTGGTCAGCTTGAGCAAAGGGAGGGAGGATGGAGGGAACGTGATCCACTGATGGAGCATGTTGTAAGGGTACAAGGAGGTCGATAGAGCTGTAGAGCCCAGTGCAGGTTAAAAGGGGGTGGGGCTAGAGGCAAGGCTGCAAGAAGCAGTGTGTGGGGTGCTGGTCTTAGAGGGCTTTACATGTTCAATGAGTGTGATCTTCATTTGACAGGGTCTCAAGTGCCGCCACTGAAGAGTTTTAAGTGGAAAAAGAAATGTGATGGATTTGTGTTTCTGAATCGTCATCAGAGTTTGTTGGTGATAGTGGATGAGATTGCCCAACTTGAAGAGGAGGAAGGTGGAACACCAAGCTCTGTGAAGTGGCTCATCTCAAGTACAGCATGAGAGATTGGGGGAGAGAAAGTGTGAGAAAACTACTGAAATTCTGAAGTGAGTGGATCTGAGAAGGACAAGGTGGAGAGTCAGAACATTTTGAATAGCTGGGACTTGAAGGGTGAAGAGCTGTAAATGTGACCAGGGTATTGGGAAAGGAGGGTGATTTAGCTCAGTGATTTGGCTTCTCCTCTGTGAAAGAAGATACATGAAATCTTAGAACCAGCCATCTAGGTGGGTGGCCTGGACCACTGGATGATATGGGGGCTTAGACAAGGTGTCCCCTGAGGGGCTCTGACTGAAGAAGGATCTGTAGTTTTCCATATGAAACTTGGATGACTTTTTGCACATATTCTGTCTAAATCTCAAAATTGTTATTGAAGGCTTGCTGAATTGGCTTCTCATCCTGGAAGACTTTTGGCATATAGTGAAGAAAGACGAATAGTGAGATGAAGTAGATTCTGGGCTCTCTTCAACAACAGAGGCCTCTGAGATACAAGGAAGAGTTGGGTACCACAGGGGAGGCTGGGTCCCCTTTCTTCAGACTGACTGAGCCTGGCCTCGTTTGTTCCTGCTGTCTTTGTGATCTAATTCCCACTTGGCTGGCTGGCCACTGCAGTTCCTGCAGCTTCGCTGTACAACCGATTATGATGTCATGGGCTTTATTTTAATGGCTTCTTAAAATTCTGGTCCCATCCCAGCATTTACACAGCTATTTCTGCTGAGTGCTTAATCACTAGGTCCAAGATGTGAGCTGGGGCCATGGGCAAAGGAGGAATCTTGTCTGTTGGGTTTTTACACTAACTGCAGACTTCTCTGAGACATATGACATGTAGCCTGGTATCTTTGTTAGAGTAGCAAGTAGCCCCATAAGATTAACTGGTAAACACTATAAAATCTCTACAAACGATGAATGGTATCCCTCATCTGTGGATGCTAGTGCCAATTACTTAGTTGTAAGTATTTCTTGTGTAGGGCCCCCTGAGCTTTTGTTCAAAGCAGTTGGGAGTAATGCATATTGGAAACAACAACAACAACAACAACAGAAAGGACTGCATCAAAGAACTGACTCAAACAGTGAACTTCTGCTCAAAACAGTTAACTTCCTCATGGAGAATATTGAGAAAGACTGAGAAAGAGATGAAAAGCATGTTTGGCAGAATGCATGAGCTCTTGCAGGGTGGGGGAATGGGCGGAAACATGGGTCTAGATTTGTTAAAAAAATAAAAATAAATTTATGTGAAAAAAAAAGAAATCTTTACCTCTTTATCTAAATATTCATGACACTGAAACATGTCTACTTATTAACCTTGTTGTATAAGATTAATGTGAGATGAAAGCAAACAATTTTGCTTAACTATGTAAGGATTTATATTAAAAATTAAAGATCAGTGGAAAAAGTTAAAAAAAAAATCTCTATCTGTTGAAAGAACCACCTTTCTAGTTTCACTGGTTAATCATCTGGTCATGGGACCACCCCTGGGAAGGTGGGTTCGCCTTAAGTCATGCTAAATAGATGGGTGGAATACCTAATGTGTTAATGAGATAGTGAACTTCTCCGGCCTGGAGTCCCACCTCCCAGTGTGGTGTTTTGGACCCGGCCATAGACACTTAGGTCTCTGTAAGCCTGGCAGCTTTTCCGAATTCTTCAGAAAAGCATACTCTCTCCTTTTCTTCTTCATATACCTTTCCTAAACATGCTTTCTTTAATGTTTTGGGCTGCCCTAACATCTTAAATTTCTTTACTTTTTCTACTTTTTCTCTAGGGCTTCCTTCCCCCTGCCATGGAGCCAGCCACATGTCTGACCTCCGTGAAGTTCTAAACCTGCCTGGCCTCATGGCTTTTTTTTCTCCTCCCCTCCATTTTCCTCCTCGGGCAGCTACTGGGATTCCCAGCTCACCTGCCCTGACGATGTTTCTTTCGTGTTCTAATAAAATTGTCCTAAAGCCTCCATTTGTGTCGATCCTTAAATTCTTTTATGAATCAGTCCAAGAACCCCCTAGGAGACACTTTTTTCCCCCATTTCACCTTCCTCTCTTTAATTCAGCAGTGGTTCAAAGTAGCAAATATTTACCTAGACTCTACTGTATGCCTTGGGTCAGTACTAGTTTAACTTGTACCCTTTCATCTATCTGTTATTTTAAACATCATTTATTTTCTTTTATTTTTATGTGTAGGGGTGTTTTGTCAGCATGTAAGTGTACCTGTGCCTACAGTGCCCTTGGAGGCCAGAAAGGGTGTTGGATAACCTGGAACTGGACTGAAGTGATGGATGGTCATTAGTCACTATGTGGGTGTTGGGAACCAAATCCAGGTCCTCTCCAAGGGCAGCAGCCAGTGCTCTCTGGTCCTCAGGGAGATTAGCCAGGGCTCTTAACTGCTGAGCCCTGTCACCGTTCCCTTCCTTTTCTGTCTTTTAAGAAATTGGACCCAGATGTTCAAAACTATCAGAAACAGAAACTATGGGGCAGTAGGTTCCATCCCATAAACTGTTGTAGTCCTCAGTGTTTTCAGTGTGAGGCTTCCTGGGTATCCGAACATGAATTTTAACTGAAAACGGCTCCCTTCATTGTATAATTTTTTTTTCCTTTTCATCTGGTGTACATAGAATTAAAAATAAAATTCTATTGCTCAGTGACTGATGGAAAGAAGCCACAGGTTAAATGGCAGATTGGTTTATCACACGAGCTAATTCTTACCTTGCAACACAAGGTCTTTAGTAGCAGAAATATTCAGCTTCACCTGCCATCTTTATCAGTTATCATCTGTGGGACAAAGGAGAATTACATAAACTTGCTGAAGTAATACGTCCCGAGTGGTGACCATGGTTGCAAGCCTTCCACGGAAGTCACTGCATTTAATCTCCATGACAGTCAGGTAGATGTTGTGCCATATCATAGGCTCCATTAACTTTCCTTGCTTGGTGATAGGGGTTAAAGGAGGGGTATCTCTGAGAGCATTAGCCACACCTGCAAACCTGCAATGAACAGCAGCTGGGATGAGGCTCAGGGAAGGGTGGCATTGGTGGGGAACAGAGCAGGCACTGTGGGGTGCTGAAGATGGAGACTAGGTGGTGGGATCAGCATCAGCTGGGTGGGGCCGGAGGAAGAAGGTTGCACTCAGAAGTCCTGTGAGGAGGCACCAGAGGCAACTTTTTCTTACTTTATACATTGTGTCCAGCATTATGTCCTATAACATGATGGCCCTGGTGGTGGCGGAGACCCCTTATCAGCTTGGTCTCTTCACCACGATGCAGTGATGGCCAAGTTTGTGTCCCAGCTCTACGACTTAACCCCTCAGTGAATTTGGGCAAGTTTCTCAACCTCTTTGAGTCTTGGTTCCCTCCTCAGGGGAATGGAGATGGTAATATTCCAGCCTCTTAGAGTGTGCAGGTGACATGAATGAGGTGTACCACCAAGCTTCCAGCATGGAGCTAGGCATATGTTCATTAGAAGACCTGAACCCAAGGGATGTGACATTATTTATTAAAACACTTTTTGGCCAAACCTGTGTAGTTCCTCAGCTTCATGTTAGATTGCATGTGGGATACAGGTTAATGACGTATATACTCTCCTCAATCACTCCATTTTCTTTGTTTCTTTTGAATAGTTTCCTATTCAGAAGAAAAAGAAACTATTCAAAAGAAACAAAACTGTCATTCAGCATTTAAAGTAATTTCTTCAGTAACATTTATCTTATGTTTGCTTTTCTGTTGCTGTGATAAAACACTCATCAAAATCAACTTGGGGAGGAAAGGGTTTTTCATCTTAGACATTACAGTGCATCAGCAAGGCAGGGAGGGAACTCGAGCAGAACAGGAACAGAAACACAAACCCTGGAGAACGGCTGCTTACTGGCTTGCTCTCTCTTGCTTGCTTGGCTTCCTTTCTGATACAGTCCAGATCTACCTCCCTAGGGATGGCACCGCCCACAGTGGGCTGGGTCCTCCTACAACAATTAGCAATTAAGAAAATGTCTCACAGACAAAGCCAGAGCCCAGTGTTGTGTGGGAAATTCTTCAGTGGAAGTTCCCTTTTTCCAGGTGATTCTAGGTTTGTGTCAAGTTGACAACTGCGACTTTCTATGATAACATTAAATGACTTCTACCTCCACGAATCCATTTTGTATGCTTTTTTTTCTAGGCTCACTTACAACTGCAAGTGGAGAAATATTAGAGTTAACTTCCAACCAGTATCATTTGACCCAAATCCCCTCTTTAAGGAGCTTATTATATATTTTTTAAAAATCTTGGCAACTTTCACATATGCATATAATAAATTTTAATAATTTCTATCCCTCCCACTCTCCTCTCTCATCCCCTTCCCCTCCTGCTGAAAAACCTTCTTTTTCTCAACAAGTCCTCCCTCCTATGTTCATGTCTTTTGTGTATGTGACCCACTGAGTTTAATTAGAGTTGCTTGTATAAAAGAGTATGGGTGAGAGGTTATTTACTGGCATAGGGGCAATTGATCAATGGCTACACCTCTGAAGAAAATGACACCTCTCCTCACCTGCAACCATTACTGCCAATAGACCCCCAGAGAGTGGCGGGGACTGGGGCCTGTCGCCTGTCCATGATGAAATGTAGACAGCCAGTCTAGTGCAGGTCCTGTAGATAACCACAGCTGGAGTGGCTCTGTCAGGTCCAGAACATGTCCTGTGCTGCGTATCTCCCTAGTCTCGCTCTCTGGTTTTTACATTCTTTGTTCCCTGGCACTTGGAGGGGATGATGCAGCTGTTCCATTTAGGGATTAGAACAACATCACTCATTCTTTGCATTTTGCCCTGTTATGGATTTCTGCATTAACCACTGCCTGATGTAATCAGAAGCTTCTCAGATGAAGACTTAGCACAGCACTAATCTCAAATGGCAAATTGAAGCTGGGCTCAAGATTCCCCAGTGGAGATTTTCTTCTATTACCTTCTGGCTGTGGCATTGACTTTAGTTAGTAACTGCATAAGAACATTCATTTCTGTTCTAAAACAGCTTTAGGGAAGATCCCCTGTATCCATTTCCAACTTCCTTTTTTTTAAACAAAACTTTTTTATTTTTAAAAATATTTTATTATTTTTGTTTTATATATGTGAATGTTTTGCCTGCATGCATGTAAATGTACCATGCACATGCAATCTCTGCAGAGACCAGAAGAGGGCATCAGATCCCTTGGAACTGAAGTTAAGAATGGTTGTTAGCTGCCATGTGGGTGCTGGGAACTGAACTGCAGTCCTCTGCTCTTAACCACTGAACCATATTCCCAGTCCCACAACTTATTTTCTTATTGGGGCCACAAAGCATGACTATTCTGTGTGAGGTCTGTTAAAGATCCTTCTAGTACAATTGACTGTATTACCTCACTTCCTCTTTTCTTGGGAGCTAAAATGAACAAGTACGAGACGTCCTTGAGTTTAAATGCACCTTAATCTTGCCTCTCATTTCCCAGCTCACAGGAACTTAGTCCCATTAGGTTCATTTCTCACCAATTAATTTGAATACCAGTTGAGCATCTCTAATGTCATAGGTATTATGTCAAATGGTGGAAATTAGACATAGAAAAAATAGTTATTCTAATCTTATGGGGAAACAGACTCAGTAATAGAAACAGGAGAATATAACAGGTCTTATGATGGAGCTATGGGAAACCACATTTAGGTATGAATGAGGCCAAAGGGTTTAAGGAAGGTTTCCTGGAAGAGCTGATGCATGAGCTACATGTAAAGGATAAAACCATTTGAGGAAAGAAACAGCACCAGAAGCAGTTGCAAATAGGAATTAATGGAATCACAGGACGTCCATGTGGAAGAATCAAAGAGCGTGTCCTGAGAAGAAGGGATAGGAGTGGAGAGATGGGGTAAGAGCAGCTCACAAAGGGGGAGGTCTCTTATGAGAAGCTAAGGAATACGGATTCTTTTTCTGGAAAGCCAAGGAGAGACACTATAAGAAATTTTAAGCAGGACATTGAAAGTGTTGTTAGCCGGGTGTGGTGGCACATGGCTTTAACCCCAGCACTTGAGAGGAAGAAGTAGGCAGATCTCTGTGAATTCAAGGCTACCCTGGTCTACCTAGTGAGTTCTAAGACAGCTGGGGTACAGGGAGACCCTATCCCAAAAAGACCCCCCCCAAAAGGTGCTTTTTTGTATCTAGAAGCATTTCTATAATTATAATGTGGGAACTGCTTGGGGGGGGGGTCTTCGTTTTAAAAACCATTGCCAATTCTGGCCCTCCCAAGGGGTTCCCTGATGTTCTCATATTAATGGATCCTGGCTCAGCTACTATTATACCCCTCCAGATGAGCTGAATATATCCCAATTTAAGGTTGCTACATCTTTGACCTTACGGGCACACTGCCATGTGTAATGAGGATGAGTAGACTCTTTGTTCTGAGACAAGATGATTTCGTATTCACTCCTCCCAATCCTTCACTCTCTCATTCTCCTTTCCCTCCCTCTCTCTTTGTCAACAATGTCATCACAAAAGACAGCAGAGACACTAATATATACTAAACTGTACTAAACACCGCTTTACATAATTCTGTCTTTTACTCTTGACCAAACTCAGTAGGTAATCCCAACAGGTAAAAAATAGATAATTATTGCTCTTAGTTGCCAGAGAAGAGATATAAAAATACATGCAACACCCAAGTGAATGCTTCCTCACCCATCTACTGTACCTTTCACGTTTTTGCAGGTCTCAGTTGACAAAAATAGTGATTCCAACCATAGTAACATTTCCATTCCTGTTCTCACCTCTCAAGACATGGAAGGGATAGTAGAAGGAAAATTAAACAGTGAAAAGTGTTTCAAGTGTCCTTAGCCACTAAGGAGAATCCGCTGGAGAAGCAGGCAGTGCCATTTACGGGCACCATTCATAGAGTCAGCTCTGTGATAGGCACAGTTTCATGGTCTACGTTATTTCTAATGCTCATAACCTTGTATACTCCAATCTGCAGATGCTGACATCAAGACTCTGAAAGACTTAGGTGGTCAAGGCAGTATTCAAACACTGCTCATTCTCAAACCCATCAAAGCCTCAGGACTCCGAGTGGATAGGCAGCACAGGGAGGGTGGGGAGCTGTTTGGGCAGTATCTGTCTCGCGGCTCCACTTGTAGGACCTTTCCTCTCTCCTTGGTGCTGAGCCCCATTCTGGAAGGTTCAGCCTTGGCTTTACGGCCAAGCCTTGTACATCAAGCAGCTGCTCTTAGTGAGAAGATGAAGAACTTCTGTCCTTGACATGTGTTTGCAGGGGAGCAGGCATGGCAGTCTGGACTCTGGACCCTCTGTGGTGGTTATAATAGTGCCAACCCCTGCCATCTGCTCTGTCCATTGCCCTGTCTAGGGCAGCGAGATTCTTTTCCTTCTCTTTATCTGCCGGTCATGGCCAGTTCTCCCTGATCTTCAAATCCTCTTCCATCTACTTCCTCAGTGCATTCCTACGCATGTCCACAGCTTATTACTTATGGTTGGGATAACTCTGCTGCTATTTATAGATGGGACAAACATAGGTGGTGGTAGAGCTGGATGGAAGCCCACCAATGGCTCTGTACCTTGAAGCGAGGGAATAAAACCCAGGAGCTACAGGCATCAGGAAGGGGGAAATGTACAGTCCCTGAATTTCCATATTCTTCTGGATGGATTTTCTCCCTTCCTTCCTTGCCTTAGGGAAATTACTCTTTTGTTCCTTTCCAAGGATTTACTGCATTTTCTTTAAACACTGCTCCCAGGAATATACAAGCCAACTCTTTCTCCCTGTCTTAACTTAGATGATGCCATCGGAAGGCACTAAATATTTTTAGTGGGCTTAGTCATGTTATTGTGCTCAGCTCAGCACCCATCCTCTGGCTGAGATGTGAAATTAAGCTCTAACTAAACAGTAATTCTGTGCCAACATTTCCCCCCAGATGCTATTTTCAAGGGCAAATGGGCACTCGGAATGTTGCAAAAGTGTTACCAGGTGCTCCCAATATTCTAGGAGTTGGGCTAAAAGTGTGTTGGGGGGGCACATAGATGAGCACATCTGCTTGAATGCCTCCAGGTACTTACACTTAGGCACTCAAACATGTCATTTCCATAAGCTGTAGCAGAGAACTTAGAGTGATGGAATTCGATGGCCATGGGTGGGCTGGTCGGGTGAACATGGCTGGGGATTCTGATTATTTTTACAGGCATACTGGGTGATTTTTATGTTCACTGAAGTTTTAGAACTATTACTGAAATGGGAAAAATTGTCATGCAAACCTAATTATTTTTCATGCAAGAATTTATATATATATATATGTTGATTTGAGATGATAAGTATGAAGCTCAATATAATTGCCAATTATAAAAGTTGTGTGCAGTGTTGGTTAATGCTCACTGTGTTCCAGGCATTGGTCGCATGCTACTTTATCTTAGCTCTTTGCACCAGTGATTTCATGGCATGCACATTTCCACCTTATTGCAGAAATGGTGTCTGATGAGGGTAAATAATCTTGACTGATTCTCCCAGGGAGCCTTCCATCTCTGTGGTATAACCTTAGGACAAACACCCACAACCCTCTTCTGCCCTGTGGCCGCTAGGAGGATAAGCCCATGTACTTTGAGGTTCTCATGTGGTAGATGGGCAGCAGCGATGGGCAAGTCAGCCGTGGAGTTGGTGTGGCAGCTGCAGGCTGGAAACCAAGTGCCCAGGGCCATGGAAGGACAGCCAGTGACCCTCAGCTTCCTGCACCTTCCAACACTGTTTGTTGTCTTCTCTGTTTCTCTATTTACATTTCACCTCATAATTAAGCAATCAGCCTTTTCTCGGTGATTATTCACAGTCAGAACTGGTAAAAGTCACTTGATCTTTGGCACTGTACCTTCTAGTCAGAATGTCACCCAACACATGTGCTAATCACAGTGCCCCGCTGCCCTGCTTGGCATGTTCCCCTTGGAGCCAGGCCAACCAGCATGCCCTTCATTACAGCTGTCCCTCTTGGGTTGGCCAGGGTGATTTGTCCCTGAAATTTTTCCAGAGGAAGATAACTTGGGTGGGCTTCGTGCAGCTCTACCCATGCCCATTGGTTGGGGACAGGGGCAGCTGCCTCTGTCTACATTCTTTCTTTCTACCCTGCATGTGGAACGGAGCCAGCTGGGGAGGATCCTGCTGATGGCGATCTGATTGGTGTGTCTCTGCAGAGCTCAGGCTGTTGTCTGAGACATTTTAAATGGCACCAGACAAAGCACTGGAGAATACGCAGTGCCAAGCAAGGGCACCACAACCCCTGGGAGTAGACTGAATCAGAGCTGGCCACCCTTGACATTTATGTGGCTGTGAACAGTCTATAAGTTCACAGGCTGCATTTTCTCACCTGCTTACTAAATAGCTGCTCAGTGGAGGTTTCTAAATATATACATATACACACTCTAAGGGTTTATAGTGTAAAAAATTATATGGCTACAGAAGGCGTTCTTTCTCCTCCGTTTGGTCCCCTTTTCCTGTTCCTCTCTCATCACTTCATTCTCCTTTTCCCATCGTGATCAGATTCCATTCCCGAGTTTTCTTTTTTCTCCTTTTTTTTTTTTTTTTTTTAAAGAGTTGAGGCAGGGTTTCTCACACTGTAGTCCTAACTGGCCTGGAACTAAGTATGCAGGCAAAGGCTGCAAATTCCCAGCAATACTTTTACTTCTGCCTGCAGAAGGCTAGGATTATAGGTGGGGGCCGTGCCTGGCCTCTTCCTTCTTTTAATCACATTTGGACACTTTCTCAATGATCAAAGAAAAGTATTACAGAGGAATGTGGGCATCTTCGGATTCTGCGCTTCCTGATTTATGGCTTGTGCTTTCATAAGCTCCCTGAGGACACAATTTATTTCTTATGGTTTTTAATATTTTCTTCCTCCTCTAAGCTGTTACTGGCATTTCATACACATGCATTTAATTAACAAAGAGGTGGAAGGCAGAAGCAAATAGAGCTTGGGTCCACTGTTATTTAGAACTGGAAGTTTTCATCCTAAAAGAAGGTGGTCAGACTCATCCTGCAAGTAATTCATGAGGCCTTTGGATCCTTGAGGCTCAAGAGCTGATGAGTGAGGAGATGGTGTAGGAACATGATTGCTTTCTGGTCCTCTGCGAGGTTCCTCTCTGGAACTCACATGAGCTTGTCACCATCCGCTAGGACCTGGGATCCATCAGTATCTGTCCTTTATACAGAAGAAAAGGTGAAAATGCAGTTAGGAAGGGCAAGGTGAAGGATAGGACAGATGGTTTAAGTGAGTTAGAATGTCTTATATTCGCTGGGTGTGGTAGCTCATGCCTTTAATTCCAGCATCTGAAGGCAGAGGCAGGTGGATTTCTGTGAGTTCAAGGCCAGCCTGGTCTACATAGTGAGTTCCAGGACAGCTGGAGCTACAGGGAGACCCTGTCTCAAAAAGACAAAAAAATAAAGAATGTCTTTTAGTAGAGCACATACTATATGAAGTTACACAGAAAAGCCTAGAAACCCACTCATTCAGGTAACTGTTTATTGAGTATCTACTACTTGCTATGCACATTGATGGTGCTGAGATGCAGTGGGACAAACTGGATCATGGTGATGGTTTTCATGAATGCAATTTAAGGTAGAGCTGCTGAGTCTTTGATGGGTACACAGGTCATCTGGGCTTTTGTAGCAATGCTCATTCTGATGTGATGGGCTGGGCAGGGCCTGAGATTCTGCACCTGGCTCATGCTGGTGTCCTTGGTTCATGGACTGCATGTGGAGTAAGAAAGGACAAGAGGAGATGAGTCACTGAGGGTCTACAGATCCGAGAGGGAGGGGCAAGCCAGCCTGGGTCAGCACGTAAGCTGGAAGGAATAGCATGGAATAAAAGGAAAGATAGGCACAAAGCAGTTGTAGGTGGGAATGGAAAAAAAAGATAGGGATAAATGGAACAAGGAAAGCAGAGGGAGAGTGGTGGTAGAGCAGCCCAGACGTAGCATGTGGCTTTTACAAATGCTATGAAATAGCTCTTACTCTAGGAATTGGCTTACCATGGGAGCCAGGCCTGGACTGATAAGGTCATCATTGGATGATGATGAATTGGCTTACCATGGGAGCCAGAGGAAGTGGGATAGCAGAAACTGGGCTGATGACTTCTGAACTTGGAAAATGAAGGAGAGAGACAGAAGATGGGCACTTTAGTCATGTCTAGCTACTGTGCACTGAGTTAGGGAGGACCAGTATGGATTAGTGAAAAGCACTAACTGGAGGGAGAAAGGACATATCCTATTTTTACAGGGATCCTCTAACTCTGTGTAGGTGAACCAAGCTCAGCTTCTTAAAGAACTTCTTTAATGTTCAATCAAGTTGATCAAATGAGTGTCCAGTCTATATTGTTGTAGTTTCACCATTAACCCCAATCGAAGCCCTTACATTCTACCACGCCTCCTCTTCCACAGATTGTTCCCTAGGCTTAGAAAAGGGGCACAGGTGGATGAGAAGCAAAACACTCTACTTTCTCTGGAGCTGATGACAAGCCCCCCCTTTCAGGATGGTGGGACCCATGAGCTGTGTGGGTTTGGGCACAACTGCTTGCAAATTGGTTTTACATGAAGGATGCTTGTACTCACAAATTATCACCTATTGTTAAAAAAAATGAAAACAAAACAAAACAAAAAAAGCAGAGAAAGATGCAGAAAACTTACGGCAGAATGCACGATCTGTGATGGGTAGGGAGGGGGTGGGGGGAAGGGAAGGGGATATATGCCTGAACTGAATTGGAAAATGATGTATGAAATACACAAAGCATCAATAAAAATAAATTAAAAAAAAAAAGAACTTCTTTAAGTGGAGAGATAAAATGGTTTGTGAGCCTCGTTATGCACAGGACTAGAAAGTGATCCTTTCGAATTTGTGATGAGTACTTGAAAACAGTTCCTTATACAATTGAAAGACTCTCCATGTAGGGGTGTGTGTGTGTGTGTGTGTGTGTGTGTGTGTGTGTGTGTGCAGGTGCACACGTGTGTATGAGTTCATCTGTATGTGCAGGCTAGACGACAACTCTGGGTGTATTTTCCAATGAGTGGTTCACTTTGTTCTTTGAGACAGGGTTTCTAACTGGCCCAGAGCTTACAAAGTGAGTTAGGCTGGCTGGCCAGTGAGCCCCAGGGATCTGCCTGTCTCTGCCTTCCCAATACTGGTATTATAAGCATGCTAACATGTGTGGCTTAAAAAAAAAGAAATGTGGGTTTGAGAGGGCTTGAAGTCAGGATCTTGTGCTTGCAAGGCAAGTATTTACTGCCTAGCTTCAGACCTCTGTGTAGTTTTAAACTTCTCATTGGCTGAATCTAAAAGAAGGAGACCTCCCTGGGTTCCCATCACCACTGTTGCCATCTCTGGCACAGGGACTGACAGAGGGCATAGCAGTTCCTGGGCTGGGCGAAATTAGTTCTGTGCAAATCTTCTTTCTAACCTTTCCTTTCTTCTTGCATCAGGATTCAGTGGTGCTTGCCAGCCAGTAATAACACTGTGATGGGATGCAGGGTCCTTTGCCTGGCCTTCAATAATCAGAAAAGTCTACGCAAGCAAGAGCAGGGTCAGTGACTCTGAGGCCCCGTCACCTGAACTCTTGCTGCGGAGAACACGTATCACAGAGATGTGGGGAGGGAGGCCATCTGTATGTTTGCGCCTGATATCCTGCCTTCTCGGAGCCCTTTCGTTCTTTCCCTGGCCTTGCAGGTGAATTTCCTTTGGTTATCTGGATCTAATAAAGCTTTGATTAGAGGGAAATAACAAGCAGGAAGGAAAAAGGCTAGGAGTCTACTATGCAGACACATGGCTCTTTTAGCACCTCCTGAAGCCGAGGAGAAAGTAAACTGTAAGCTTCCTTTCATTTCCTCAGAGAGAGAAAGAGAGGGTGTTGTGACAGAAACAAGTGACTGGGAAGGAGGGACTACAGGACTCATACTACTAGGAACTGTGTGACCACTGAGACCCAGGGGTCTTGAAAGGAAGGCCTTGGGGTATGTCCTAGTTTGGTTTCTTTTGTTGTAATAAAACTGACCAAAAAGAAATTAGGGAGGAAAGGTTTGATTTGGCTCACGGCTCACGGCTCATGGCTCACAGCTCACGGCTCTTCATCAATGGAAGCCAAAGCAGGAACCTAGAAGCAGAAACTGAAGCAGGGATCGGCAGTCTTTCTTATGCAGTCCAGGACCACCTTCCCAGAAATGGCGCCACCCGAAGTGGCTTGGTCCTGGGACATCAATTAGCAATTTAGAAAATGTGGTGGTCTCGTCTCACCTCGCTTCTTCACCTCAGTTTTCTCTCCACATATGCCAAGACCTTAGTCACATTGGAGATGCTGTTGTCATATCCTGTGCAAAAGATGGGGTGAAGTTTTCTACAAGTGGAGAACTTGGAAATGGAAACATTAAGTTGTCACAAACAAGTAATGTTAACAAAGAGAAAGAAGCTGTTACCATAGAGATGAATGAGTCAGTTGAACTAACTTTTGCACTGAGGTACCTGGACTTCTCTACAAAAACCACTCCACTGTCTCCTACAGTAACACTCAGTACATTTGCAAATGTTCCCCTGGTTATAGAGTACAAAATTGCGGACATGGGACATTTAAAGTACTATTTGGCTCCCGAAAGATTGAAGATGAAGAAGAACCTTAGGCCTTGATAGAATCTGAGGAACCAGCCTTCAAGAACTGCTTTTCAGATACCAGCATGTTCTAAAGTCTTTTTCTGTCACCAAATTTGTGCCTGAGTACATATGTAGATATCTTCTGTAAATAATCTATTTTTTTCTCTCTATTCTCTACAATTTGTTTAAAGAAAGAAAATCCAAAGTCAAACTGGTTTTTGTTTAACATATATTTTTCCGCCTAGAGTGTTTACTTCTGGTGATTTTATAACAAAAGAGATTTGATGCAGTTTTCAGAAGTGTTTTTCAATTTAAATAAAATTAACTGGAATTTCAGAAAAGGGAAAAAAGAAAGAAAGAAAATGCTTCACAGCATGACTACAGACCCATCTGATGGAAGAAGTTCCTCATTAAGGTTCTTTNACTACTAGGAACTGTGTGACCACTGAGACCCAGGGGTCTTGAAAGGAAGGCCTTGGGGTATGTCCTAGTTTGGTTTCTTTTGTTGTAATAAAACTGACCAAAAAGAAATTAGGGAGGAAAGGTTTGATTTGGCTCACGGCTCACGGCTCATGGCTCACAGCTCACGGCTCTTCATCAATGGAAGCCAAAGCAGGAACCTAGAAGCAGAAACTGAAGCAGGGATCGGCAGTCTTTCTTATGCAGTCCAGGACCACCTTCCCAGAAATGGCGCCACCCGAAGTGGCTTGGTCCTGGGACATCAATTAGCAATTTAGAAAATGTGGTGGTCTCGTCTCACCTCGCTTCTTCACCGCAGTTTTCTCTCCACATATGCCAAGACCTTAGTCACATTGGAGATGCTGTTGTCATATCCTGTGCAAAAGATGGGGTGAAGTTTTCTACAAGTGGAGAACTTGGAAATGGAAACATTAAGTTGTCACAAACAAGTAATGTTAACAAAGAGAAAGAAGCTGTTACCATAGAGATGAATGAGTCAGTTGAACTAACTTTTGCACTGAGGTACCTGGACTTCTCTACAAAAACCACTCCACTGTCTCCTACAGTAACACTCAGTACATTTGCAAATGTTCCCCTGGTTATAGAGTACAAAATTGCGGACATGGGACATTTAAAGTACTATTTGGCTCCCAAGATTGAAGATGAAGAAGAACCTTAGGCCTTGATAGAATCTGAGGAACCAGCCTTCAAGAACTGCTTTTCAGATACCAGCATGTTCTAAAGTCTTTTTCTGTCACCAAATTTGTGCCTGAGTACATATGTAGATATCTTCTGTAAATAATCTATTTTTTTCTCTCTATTCTCTACAATTTGTTTAAAGAATAAAATCCAAAGTCAAAACTGGTTTTGTTAACATATATTTCAGCCTTAGAGTTACTTCTGGCAATTTTATAACAAAAGAGACTTGATGCAGTTTTCAAAAATGTTTTTCAATTTAAATAAAATTAACTGGATTTCAGAAGTGAAAAAAGAAAGAAAGAAAATGCTTCACAGCATGACTACAGACCCATCTGATGGAAGAAGTTCCTCATTTAAAGTTCTTTCATCCTATGTATCTCTAGTTTTTAACAACAAGCTGACAGAGATTAACCAGCACAGTATTGGAGTGTGATCTTGTATAGTGACCACAGGCTATGTTTGTCCTTCCTTCTCATGCAAATTTCTCCAGCCTATAACATTTGAGGGTGGCCAGGGATCCTCTCAACCATAAGACAAAGCCCCAGCTCTCCATGTCAGAAGTTTTCTCAAGTTCCTTTGCCTTTCCAAATGAATAAGCTTTCCTCAAGGGCCATAGTAGTGGGGCACCTGGTCCTGGGCACCATCTTGCTGTGCTTTGTGCTCCTGCTTCTGGGTCAAGGCCACAGATCCCAAGGCTGGGGTCTCTTAGTTCAGATGCTAGGCAACCCTCTTTAACTGCTTGAATGGTCTTTGATCCCTCCCTTAAGAAACTCAAGATAGAAATCAATGGACAGGTGCAGGATTCCCCAATGACCATGCTCCAGGCTTGCTTTAAGGGTTTTGAGGGCCACAGAGTAACATGGGATCTCATTTTTTAAAAATTTTATTTATTTTCATATGTGTATGAATGTACTGTCTGCATGTAGGTCTGTGCACCCGTGTCATGCAATGCCGCAGAGGTCAGAAGAGGGTGTTGGATTACCCTGGAACTGGAGTTAAAGATGGTTTTCAGCCACCATTTGGGTGCTGGGACTTGAACCTGCGTCCTCTGCAAGAGCAGTCCACACTCTTAACCACTAGGCCATCTCTCCAGCCACTAGGGATCTCATTTTTTAAAATAGTTTTTATTTTTATTTTTTTTGCTTTTTTCCCTTTTGTTTCAATGTATATGTTTTTTTTCTTTTTTTCTGTTCTTTTTTTTTAATTTTATTTATTTTGTGTGTGTATGAATGTACTGTCTGCATGTAGGTCTGTGCACCTGTGTCGTGCAATGTGGTAGAGGTCAGAAGAGGGCGTCAGATTCCCCTAGAACTGGAGTTAAAGATGGTTCTCAGCCACCATGTGGGTGCTGGGGATTGAACCCGGGTCATCTGCAAGAGCAGTCGGTGCTCTTAACTGCTAGGCCACCTCTCCAGCCCCTCAATGTATATTTTTATTGAAATTTTGTGCACTTCATATACAACATCTTAATCAGTTTTATACCCTTCCCTCATATGAACCCTAGAGTCCCCTCCACTGGATTTCATGCGGTCTGTCACACATGTTAAGGCATATTGAGTCAAGTTGGGATCTCATTCTTTTTTAAAATTTTTTGTTATTTTTTATGTGTATGAGTGTACTGTCTGCATGTACGTTGGTGCACCTGTGTCATGCAATGCCACAGAGGTCAGAAGAGGGTGTCGGATTCCCCTGGAACTGGAGTTAAAGATGTTTCTTAGCCGTCATGTGGGTGCTGGGAATCAAACCCAGGTCCTCTGCAAGAGCAGTCAGTGCTCTTAACCAATGAGCCATCTCTACAGCCCCAGAATCTCATTCTTATGGGAGTAGAGTACTTCAAGGAATATGGCTTGCCCAGTGAGTACACACATGCTTCCTAAGAGACAAAACACATCATGTCAAAATCATGAGCTCCACAGAAGACAAGTACCATCAGCAGACAAGTGCCTGAGTCAGCACAAGCTCAGCCTTCAGGTCATCCTCTGGGTGGTGACACTTCACTCAAGTGAGTCAGCTACTAGTTTGAAGATTCTGTACCTTGTGGTATCTGGATCATATTTCTTTGAGTATGCTTCCAATTGCATAAATCACAAGTATTCAAAAATGTCCCAGACTTTTACTGATCTCTGAAACAATTGATGCCTAGACTCTTGGCAAGATTAAACTGTTGTCTGGTGTCCTCTGTCTCTTGGATTGAAGTTTTCTTTTTAAAACTTTTTATTTATTGTTATTTTATGATTTTAATTTTTTATGTGTATAAGTGTATTTCCTGCATGTATGTAAGTGCACCTGTGCTATGCAATGCCCAAGGAGGTCAGAAGAGGGTATTGGATTACCCAGAACTAGAGTTATAGACAATTGTTGGTTGCCATGTGGGTGCAGGGAATCAGACCCAGGTCAAGATCAGCCAGTGCTCCTAACCACTGAGACATCTCTCCAACCCCTAGATTGCAGCTTCTTGAATGATACTTTTGTCTTTTCTCTGTGTGGACCCCAGTGAGAAAATCGTTTTTATTTTTAATTTATTTTATTTAATTTATTAATATTTAATTTATTTTATTTAATTTATTAATATTTAATTTATTTTATTTTTCAGAATATATATGCAAGGTAGATGGGTGAAATGTCCCAGGGTCCCACCTCAAGAGCTACAGGTAATCAATGGATGCTGAGGGAGGGAGAATCTGTTTTCTCTAGGGACAAGCTCCCAGAGAGATTATCCAATCCCAAGTGGGCAGTCCGGAACACAGGGACACAGGAACACAGGAATACAGGGACACAGGGACACAGGAACACAGGGACACAGGAACACAGGAACACAGGAACACCCGGCCGCCGCTTATTGGACTCAGAAAATCATTTAAAAAGTTCTGTCCCCATTGCTCTACAAATTACACCCAATATGCTTTCAGTAGATTATACTAAAGATCCTGGGAAAGCCACCACCAAGGACAGAGACGTTTGCTACCTTGTGTACCTGGTTTTCCTCCTATTTCTTCCTAAGTGTTCTCTCTCTCTCCCCCTCCCTCCCTCCCTCCCTTCCTCCCTCCCCCCTTCTTTCTCTGCCTCCCAGATGTCCCTTCTGTTTTTCAGGACAGCCTCCTCTTCCTCAGCAGCCTGGTGCCACGAGGTGGTGAGAACGGCCTCGTATCTATCGTGACCACTCAGTAGTATATGCTCCACCGTCTGCTGCCTTGAAGAGAAATTTGGCTATTATATCCAGTGTTACAAACATCACTTTCTTACCTTATGATCAGATGGACTATAGGATCATCTTCTTTTTATATACATGGAAGCTGAAATGCAGTTTTGTGAAATTAAGATTACCAAGCTTCACAATGAATGGGAAGCTCCCAGGTTTGGGGACAGGCAGAATTCATTTGGATCCCTGCTGGGCAACTTAGTCAAGTAAATCATTTGATCTTTATGAGCCTAGCTAGGGTTGTTCCCTTGTGGTTCCTACTCATGATGGTTAGTTTTAATGTCAACTTTCCAGAAATTAGAATCATCTGAGTAGAAAGCTGTCACTGAGGATTGACTCAATTGATGTGGGAAAACCCATCTGAAAAATGGGCAGTACCTTCTGGTCCCAGCCCAGATAAAACAGGGCATGGGTGGCGGTGCATGCCTTTAATTCCAGCACTGGGGAGGGAGGCAGATGCAGGTGGATCTCTGTGAGATAGAGGCACTCCTATAGTTACATAGGAGTCCAGCCATCTGTGGTGAAAAGACCCTGGCACAAAGGGCACGGCAGAAGGAAGATTATTTTTTGGCCCGGTCATCTCTCTCTCTCCGCTGAGTTGACTTGTCCTGTTGCTGCTGCTGCGGATTCCCTCACTTCTATCAGAAACTGCCTTTCCAGGGTTCCATAATTGACTAAAGACCAACGGCTCTCCAGGAATCTTCTAGGTTTTTGGAGACAGATTGGGACTACCAAGGCACAGAGCCCGGTGGACTAAGCAACTACTTGGTTGTTGGCATCTCCAGTATAAGGCAGCCAATGTGGGACTACTCTAACTGCTGAAGTAACCAGCCTCAAGGACTGAGCAATTAGTGGGTTCCTGACCTGGTTTGTCTTCCACTGCTGTGACAAAACACTCTGACACCAACTTGGGGAGGAAAGGGTTTATTCAGCTTACCTCTCTGGGTCACCGTTCATCACTTAAGGAGCCTAAGGCAGAACTCAGGGCAGGAACCTGGAGTGCAGGAGCTGAAGCCAGCCATGGAGGAGTACTGCTTACTGGCTTGCTTGCTGGGGCTCATGCCCAGCCTTGCCTTCTTATACCATAACAACCACCTGCCAGGGTGGCCCTAACCCCCTTCATGCGGGGCTGGGTCCTCCCACATGCTCAACCATCAAGACAAACTCCACAATATGGGCCACAGGCCAATCCAATGGAAGCCAATCCTCCACTGAGGCTCCCTCAACCCAGAGTGTGTCAAGTTGAATCTAAAGCTACCGCGCCAGTTACCTAACCTCTAACATGGTTGAAACAACTGGTTTACTATTTCAATGTAATGCTAATTTAATAAAATTCCTATCTGTTCAATGTTGCACTCTTGAGAACCACGTGAACTATACTCTACTGATCCATAAAATCGAGAAGAATAACAAAAAGTGCTTGTGAGTCTCTTGGCATAGAAAAGGAATTTGGTCCATGACATTTGGCTCAGGATGACAGGCTGGCCATGGCGGGACATGTTTTCTCATGGCCTGATTACTATCATGGTATGTCAGAAACAACTAGAGAAACAGAATCATGTGGAGATGTATATCATTGCAATGAATTGCAAGGAATTAGCATAAGAAGTTATGGAAACTGGCAAGTCTGAAATCTATAGGGCAGGTCATCAAGAAGGAAAGCTGTAATTCTTAGAGATGGGTTGGAACCCTTAGCTCTGTTCTTGAAGCCTGTTCTCTTATCAATTAAAACCCATCAAGCTTACCTAAGATAATTTTCCTTACTTAAACTCAGGTAATTATGAACCTCAATCACATCTGCAAAGCAATTCCCTGAAATATCTAGGCTCAGTGTTTGGGTGGGTACCTGGAAGTCGTACCTCTCCTAAGACAGCACAGCAAGCTGGCTGCCAGGCCACCAAGATCCAGGGCTCCCTGTGGCCAGGTTGATGATTCTACCTCAGGGATTCCATCTCTGTTTTCACAGGGCCTGGTATCAAGCGGTCACAAAGCAGATATGGAGTCAGATGTTAGAGTCCCTTGATGGTTGCTTAACTAGGTTGAATCTTAAAGGCAATGGGGAATAATTGCAGGATCTCGAGGAGAGGAGGGAAATGGGGACAGTGTCCTTCTCTGTTGGAGCCCTGTGCCCACTGGTAGCTTTTGTCTGAGAGAGGGAGGAATGAAGTGTGATCCCTACATCCCTATGGGTGGACTGTGTTGCTCAGGGAGACATTTCTCTTGAGTTCTTTCTAAAGGGTAGAGACACCCTTGGGAATACATTTCTAGACAGGCTGCTAAATTTAATCCTCTGCCTTTTTAACAAAAGTAAACCCAATCCATGATATTTTACCCTAAAATTACACCCAGGCTCTTGAGAAGAGTTAGCCGGCAGTGTGGCTGGGATAGAGGAGCCTCTCAGCTGTGATCTTAGAGTGCTCTTTTCTTGTGCCCGCAGCTCTAAAGGCAGGTGTGGGCCATTCCCCCTGGTGGATGGTGGGACAGTGTGTGTGGGGGTACAGACCACATGTAGAGCCGAAATGAGAGCAGATACCAGGCTGACAGCAGGGTTGGCCTCTAGACTTTTCTTCCAGGGAAATTAGTCTTGTTACAGTAGACACAGAATGCGGGCTTTCGTATGTTGATCAGAAAACAAAGAGGAAGGTATCTACCTCGTGGCTGTATCCACTCGCACACTCCTGCGCAGACTCCATAGCCTCAGAGCCTCAGGAGACTTCCCTACGACGGTCACTGGCTTCACCGAGGAGTCGGGGGAGGTACTTGGAGAAGGAGACGCTATAAGCCCCTGGTGATCTTTCAGAAGAGCAGGCTCGCTTGAATAAAGGCCCCATCAATGAAATGACACCAATTTCGAATGCATAAAGGCTCTGATTTTTTTTCTTTGCAAGTTCTAGTGAGGGAACCATCTCATATTCTCTTTCCCACCATCGTTTTTGCCTTTGAACTTTGCTTTTGTAACATTCAACCACATCGTTTCTGTGACCATTAATGCAATCTGGAGGGCTTTCTGCTGCTCTCGCAATAGCTTGAGGAGTACGACGATTCTCAGTAGAGTCTAGATACTCATAGAAAGGAGCACTATCACGTGTTTCAACATATCGTTCTCTGAAACCCTGGGACCTGGAGACCCCTTTGAGGGAGGTCAGTCTATCCTGCAATCCCAGATGACCTCAGGTAGATCAGCACTTACCTGTCACATGTCATTCCCTGCAAGTCAAAAGATGAGTTTAATGTGACTCACTTCCCTCAAGGACACTTCCAAACCGGGATGGATAAGGACATGGGACTGTGTCAAGCGAGCCTGCAGGAAGGACACTGGAACCCCTCAGCTGTGAGAGTCTACCTGGAGATGGAAATACCCGGACTGAATCTTGAAGGGTAGATAAGAGCTATCAGGGGAAGGAGAGACTTGAGGTGAAGTAGAGGATAAGAATGCAAAGTAGAGAGTGTAGGATTGGCACCTGAATGTCTTTGCAGCCAGAAGGACTAGAGACAGAAGCCACCCTTACTGTCTAGGGGGATGGTGATGCGGCCTAGAGCTAAGAGAAAAGAGGACAAACACCACTGTTTGAAAGGAACCATCTCATCGGCCCTTGGAGATTTAAATTCTATGTCCTTAAATAGTTTGAGATGGAATGCCTGGCACTAAAACTCTGTGCTTTGTGTTACTGCATGCAAACACATCCTCTCACCTGCCATTGTTTCTCCATAGTTTGTTTCTCCCTTCCGGGAGGTCTAGAGCTAAGACCTTCGGATAAAAATCTCTTTTCTGTGTTGGAACCAATGTGTGCTTTAAATATGCTGCCACTCAAATACAGTGTGCTAAGCGTGAGTTTTAGGAACAGTCTTGCTTAGGGCTAGGAAAGAAGGCCAAGACTCTTCAGAGCTCATTGTTGGTTTCTTGAGAACCCTTGGCTGTCTCACATGAGTACTTCTACTGGCTCCCCCCCACAGACAAGAGGGAGCTATATTCAGTTAGATGATTAACGCTACTAATTTAGAGTATAGAAACACCAGTATACATGTGTCTGCCAAAGTCCCAGGTACAACCCTTTATCCTTGGTGGGCATCTGTTTGTTCATCTGTCAGTAGAGCTAATAATATTCTTGCTGCTTAGTTCTTACTGGAATCACCCAGTCTGAGAAAGTGCCTGTGTAAGGTTCTGTGCCTAAGTAGGATGAGTCACATGGCCTGGGACTCGTAGGGGACAACAGGCAAGATTTGACCTCTTTTGGTCCCCTGTCCTGAAGATGCTCTCCTTGCCTCTCTAAGACTTGGGAAACTCTGGAGCTGAAGTTGACCAGGTAAAATATCTTTGGTTCCATAAACATCGATCATCTGAAGACAAGGGAGAATATGAGAATTGATGCTAGCTTCTGCCCATTCTCAGCCCTGTGAATGAGACCCCACTGTTCTGAGCTCATTTTTCCCCTACTGTAGGGAGCTCTATACTGCATGTTTTTCACAGAATACCCAAGAATGGGTCATGTGTAAAGAAAGGAGATTACAGTTAGAGAGGCTGGAAAGTCAAAGGCTAAAGGCCTTATATCTGGTGAAAATCAAGACAAGAAAGGAAAGCATGTGCATGAGGGAGAGAGGAAGGGGGTCAGACTCACCTTCCTATCTGGAACCACTCTTAAGATAACTAACCCACTACTGTGATATTCACATTAATGCACTCAGGAAGGCTGAGCCCTGGTGATTTAGCCACCTAGTAAAGACCTCGCCTTTCAGTATTGCTACTTTGGGATTTAAGTTTCCAATGCATGAACTTTGGGAGACACATTCACACCACATCCGGGCCCCACCTTCACCCTCAGGAAGTGGTGCACTGCTCCTTTCGTGTGCAATAATTAATGCCCTGGGCAAGTAGCTGCTCATCTTCCCCAGGAGGCGAACAGCAGGATGTAAAGGTAAAGCTTTATGGAAAGCAAGGAGCTCTAAGTAGGGAGCCCTGCGGTACTTACTGCAGCTTCTCACCACTAAAGCAGTAAGGAAATGGGGCTTCTGAGAGTTTCTTGAGAAACCTAACACTCCTTTTAAATAGCAAGGAGGCATTCTGACAGCGAGGAGGGAGGGGGCTTCTCAGCTGTCATGATTTCCTTGAGGAAAATCTTTGCAGCAACCACGAGTTTTGCATGTTGAGTTGGCCACTTTGTGAGTGAGGCCCTACACGGTTCTTTAGGACCAGACCCCGAGCCTGCCCTTTTCACACATGGAGATGAAGACATAAAAAAGTGTTGAAAAAGCATCACTAAATTCAAATTTCTTACTCTATAAAAGAAATAACAAGAGCTTAAGGCTTTTCATTGTGTTTTCACGTGCCCTTGATCCCCAGAGTCCCTGGAGGTGGACAACGTTATGATTCTATCACCTCTTTAATGACAAAGAAATGGAATCATAAAATAAAGTTTGTGGGAAGAGAATTGGAGCTTGGGTCAGAGCACAGGGCTCTAGTCATTAACAGGGTAAACTTGTTGAGTCTCCATAATAAATCAACAACCAGTTGGGTGAGATCAATGGCTTCCAAATTGGAACTCAGTGGCTTTGGGCCCACTAGCAGCATGGAGTGGGCATCTAGAGGATAGGACCCTAGAATTTCTATGCCTACTTCAATCAGAACACTCTACTTTGACCTTTTTAAAAAAAATTTTATTTATTTATTTTTTTGGTCTTTTTGAGACAGGGTCTCCCTGTAGCCCCAGCTGTTCTGGAACTCACTATTGTAGACCAGACTGGCCTTGAACTCACAGAGATCTGTCTGTCTTGGCCTCCAGAGTGCTGGAATTAAAGATGTGCATCACTACACCTGGCTTAGACCTGTTTTTTATTAGGACTTTCATACTGAACTTCATTTGAAGATAGGGCTTTTCTGTTTGAAGAACTTGAGCTGGGCATGGTGGCACACACCTTTAATCCCAGCACTCGGGAGGCAGAGGCAGGCGGATCTCTGTGAGTTCAAGGCCAGCCTGGTCTACAGAGTGAGTTCCAGGCAAGCTGGGACTAAAAGGAGACACTGTCTCAAAAAAAATACCAAAAAAAAGAGAAAAACTTGAAAACTCCTAGACTAAACAGTCCTTATGGTAGCTCCACATTCAACTCTGTGACTTTCTTGAGTTAAGTCTTCTGAGGGCTCCAGCTTGACCCAGCACTTTTTCTATGACTTGTTCTAGACAGCAGTTGACCAAGTTACTATGGGGAGGCTTCTCCTGGGAAGTGAGGCAGCCTGTATCAGGCTAGTGACCTTGACTTGGTTCATAATTGTGTCCCTACTGCAGATGGAGTGTGGATTGCCATGTTTGCGTCTTGACATTTCCAGAGCCTGCCACAAATAAGGTTGGGCAGCTCTACCTAGAATTCCTAGAAGGTTCTACTCATCCAAACACTCACCTAAGTTGGTCACTGCAGACCCAGGAGCCTGTGAGGACTGAGGGGACAATGTCTTTGAGCTCAGAATAAGCTTCAACACGGAGTCACTTCAAACCAGAGGACAGGGAGCCATTTCCAGTTCTTTTCTTGTAGCAAACGGAGGTAGGAACAGAACAGAGAGGATAGTCAGTGTATCTGGTCAGTCCATCATTCCCCAGGTTTTGGAATCTTTAAACTTTTTTGTCATTGGTTTTTCTCTCATTAAAAATTGAGAGCTTTCTAGTAGAGGTGAGATCTCCTGAATTTCTTCAGTCACTGGTGAGAGCAGGTGGTGAGAGCATTATGTGATTTTTAAAGGATGTCTCTTGGTATCCAGTGCAGCTGTTCTCAGCCTTTCTTCCTGCTTCAAAGCAAGGTAATGCTATTTGGATGGTAAGGAGAACCATACGTCCTGTGAAAAGAAGCATCACTGAAAGGATGTAGGAGACTGAATTAACCACTTAGGCCCTGGATGTCTGGGTGCCCAGCACAGACCACCACCATCACAGCTATTGTGTCATGAAAATGATTGTCAACTGTTATCTTTGTCTTTGGATAGAGCTTTTGGGCCTTTTGCCCAAGTTTAAAAATCCTGATAAAAAATATGCGACAGGCTGAGCTTGTGTCACATATGGCACACGCATGTTTCTGGAACCCTTGATTTCCATAGTGAGAGATGTCCAATGAAAGAAAATTATCCTCTGTCAAGGCATCACAGAAATGAAGAGAAGGGCGTGATGGTACATTCTTCTTTATAAAACCTATTTTACTTATTATTTTTATTTTATGTATATGAGTGTATTGTCTGCATGGATGTACCTTCTCCTCTGTTGTGCAATGCCTGTGGAGGTCAGAAAAGGGTGCTGTATTACTCTGGGAACTGGAGTTACTGATGGTTGTTAGTTGCCCTATGGCTGCTGGGAATTAAATCCCTGTCCTTTGCAAGAGCAGCCAGTGCTCTTAACTGCTGAGCCCTCTCTCCAGCCCCACAGATGTCTCTAATCCCACCACTCAAGAAACTGAAGCAGGAGGATTGTGAATTAAAGATCAGCATGAGGCTCCTCCTCTGGAAGAGCACCAAATAATGCTGGTATTGCAGGGAGGTCCAGGCGACGAGGCTGCAGTGGCTTCGGTAGCAGTCCCTGGGGCTTATGAAAGCAAAGTTGAAGACTAAGAGTAGATTCCTATCACCAAGCTGGGCTGCCTGGTCAAGAACGTGAATGGCAAATCCCTAGAGGAGATCTTTCTTTCTTCCCACTCATTAAGGAATCTGACATTATTGACTTCTTCCTGGGAGCATCCCTTAAGGATGAGGTTTTAAAGACCATGCCAGTGCAGAAGCAGACTCAGGCTGCCCAGCAGACTAGGTTCAAGGCTTTCATCATCATTGGGGAAAACAACAGCCATGTTGGTCTGGGTGGTAAGTGCTCCAAGAAGGTAGCTGCTGCTTTCCAGGGGGCCATGATTTTGACCAAGCCTTCCATTGTCCTGTATGGAGAGGCTACTGGAGAAATAAGTCTG
>VZQC01005402.1:0-2500 GCA_009823505.1 Rhizomys pruinosus
TTTAAATCAAAAGTTAAAGTTATTATAAAAATATCCTTATGTAACATAGTACCACGTACAATGAATATACCCAATGAAAATTTCAAGAAAAATAAAAATAAGGGCCTGGAGCGATGGCTCGATTGGTATAGCACTTGCAGTACAAGAATCAGGGCCTGAGTCTGGATCCCCAGGCCCCACACAGAAGCTAAACATGGTGGTTGTGTATCTGCAATCCCAGGGCCAGGGAGGCAGAGACAAGTGGATCTCTGGGGTTCACTGTCCAGCCAGCCTAGCAGAACTGATGGTTCAGATCAAGTGAGAGCCTGTCTCACCTAATTTCTACTATGTAGACATGCACATACCTCATGAACATGTACATACACCACAGTAAACAAACACATAATTAAATAAATAGCAGAAATTCCCATACTTAAATAATCCTGCAACTACCTGGAGCCTGAGCCCCCAGGGAACTCAGGATGTTAGTACCTGGAGCCTAACTCCTAAAGATTCCTAAGATCCAAAAGACTCCTAAAGATCCTGGTGCCTCCCACTTATGGCTGGTCTCAAGAAAGATACCTTACTCTATAAAACTTACTACTCAATATGCAAGTGAGATGCCCACTCTATATTTTAGATATGAACCCTACAAAAATGAGACAAGGCCGAGACTTTTCCTCAACTTCTAGTCCACAAGCCTTTTGATTCCCTCTCTGGAAATGCCTCTGCTGACTGTCCATGCAGTATATTTCAATGAATCCTCTTTCTCTGTCTGGTCTTGTGCATGGTCATACATTTACTGCAACGTTGTCACTGGTCTTCCACATGCTATTTCAGATGCAGCAGAAAGAAAGCCAAACACAAAAGTAATATGTAACTCCATTTACACGATACACCAAGAACAGGCAAAATCATAGATTAGTAGTTGCTAGGGAGGAACGTGTAGATACAAGCTTGGTTTCTGGAGAGGTGATAGAGTGTTCTGAAATTAGATAATGGTGATGGTGAGGCAGGACAGAAAGGGAAGCTAAAAAGCTAGGGTAACATGGAATGGGAAAGAAGCCCCTCATCCTGGGGTCTGGTTAAGTCTCTTATCAGCTGAAGAGTCAAGAATCACAATACAAAATTTGGGCATGGTAGTTCATGCTTATAATCGCCATATGCAGGACACTGAAACAGTACGAATGCTGCAAGTTCAAGGCCAGCCTGGGCTATGCCATGAGTTCCAGGATAGCTGGAGCTACATGGAGACCATTTCTCAAAAAACAAACAAAACCCCCAAACCAAAAGATTACATGGAAACAATATTCCTTTTTGGTAGAATTTCTTTCAAATATAAATGTTAAAACGCAACAAAGGCATGTGGTGACACTGTTAACCAAAGTACAAAGGGGGTTAAAGGTTAACTGAAAGATTTCATGATAGAGCTTTCATACATTTGTTTCTCGTGATGGAGTGTGATCTTTCAGTGGTGCAGCTGTTTTTAAGCCACCCACACTTCTGTAAGTTAACTCCCTACCCATGTTCCTATAATAAGCCCAATAAACCCACTGGTACACCGAAATGGACTTAAATGAACTAGTAATCTGGTCTGTCATCAGCGACCTATATGGGGTGAATAGAGATTTGTTGATCTTTCCTCAGGAAAGTAACACACAAAAAAAATCCACTGACCATTTTCTGTGGTATTGCTGCAAAATTGGGATATCCAAGCACATTTTCTATGAAGTTACTATCACAGCCTTTTCCAATCCAAATATAAAAAACCTAAAAAAAGACAACACAATATTAAACTCCATAATAGTTAAGAAAATCCATTAAATGAATCATCTTAAAATTTTCATGCATAAGAGGTTAATTACAGAAACTCAAATACAAAAACAAGAAACATAAAAAAGGAACCTATAATTAGAAGACTGTGAACCTAGTTCTAAGAATCAAAAGTGGTTCCCATCTTCTTTGCTTAAATTTCAAGGTTCTTATATTTTTTTCTCCCTACTTTTTCACCAATAGGAATGCAATGCTTTAATAAGGATATACTGACTTAGATTTGCCATTTACTATCTCAATTATGATCTATTTCAACTCATAGATTCTGTGGCTATCAAAACCTTTTCCTGCTCACACAATATTTAACTGATTTATCTGATTACCTGACACTGTTAACCACCAATTTTGAGCAGTGAGCTCTCTTGGACTTCTAACCGTTAACAGAATTTATGACCATGAACATAAGTTGATTTAGAGAAACTCTTGAAGTCCCTTTGAATTTTATGATTCTGATGGTAAAGTTCTTGGTGGTAGGAATTAATACTTTTGCTGAGTATATATAATATGCAGGATAATTTAATAGTTTATGATTATTTGATGTCCAACCCAAGTGTCTAGGCTACACTGAGCTCTTATGCCAGTCTCAGAATCCTTGCCTAGGCTCCTTCTGCCCCTTTCACTAAGGGCTGGGTGACAGTAGAACTAGACAGTGTTTCTCTTCTGCCAAACAGAGAGAAGTTTTGTTAGT
>VZQC01005402.1:5000-15471 GCA_009823505.1 Rhizomys pruinosus
TCCACACATGCACACACATACACACATGCAAAAGAAAATTCATTTCACCTGCTAACTTTTGTGGATGTGTACATATTTATGTGTAAGTGGGTACATGTATAGGCAGAGGCCATGGACAGAGTCTCACACTAGTCTGGAACTTGCTACACAGGCTAGACTTGCTGGCCAGCCCTGAGATTACAAGCTTGAAAATGCCACCAAGCCAGGGTTGGTGTTTGTTTATTTGTTTGTTTGTTTGTAAAAATGGGCTCTGGCCAGGCATGGTGACGCACGCCTTTAGTCCTGGCACTTGGGAGGCAAAGGCAGGTGGATCTTTGTGAGTTCAATGCCAGCCTGGTCTACAGAGCAAGTTCCAGGACAGCTGGGGTGGCTACAGGGAGACCATCTCAAAAAGACCAAAAAAAAAAAGGGGGGGGGAGCTCTGGAAATGGAATTCATGCTTGCTTATAGGTTGAGCTCTCTTCCCAGTTCTGATCCCTTATTTTCAAGGAACTGCTCAATACATATTTTTTTCTGAACTAAATATGATAATCAGCATGAGCCTTAATTCTTCTGGACAAGGCTGTTTTAACCTCTTAAATCTAGGCTGGGCCTAATGTCACGCACCTGTAATCCCAGCATTCATTCAAGAGGCAGAGGCTTTGAACTAAAGGCCACGTTGTCTACATATTGAGTTCTAGGCCAGCAATGGCTAAACAGTGAGACCTTACCTCATACAAACCAAGCACACAAATGAACAAAAACACCTACGACACTTAAGTTTCAGACCATTTAGCCACTACTGCTATTAGAGAATATCTCTTGTTTTCTCTAAAATCTTTGCAATCCGGGTTGGCAAATAAAAAAAGGGGAAACTGAACATGAGTTTTAACAGATATTCAAGAGGCAAATACCAAAGTGTACAATTTTCTCCAAGAACAAATTTTTTTAAAATAGAAATAGTCTGCATATGCCAACATACTAAAAATAAAGGCACACTGAAAACCAATCAGTTGTAGTATAAATAACTTAAAATCAAGATATAAAATAGCATTTTAGCCAGGTGTGGTGACACATGCCTTTAATCCCAGCACTCTGGAGGCAGAAGCAGGTAGATCTCTGTGAGTTCCAGGCCAGCTGGGGCTTCAGGGAGCTCCCATCTCAAAAAGAAGAAAACAAGAACAAAAACAAAATAGCATTTTAAAAAGTGGGATCCTGGGCTAGAGGTATGCCCAGTGCCTAACTATGTACACAGTCCTTGGTTCAATCCCCAGCACTACCAAATGAGGCAGGGAGGGAAGGTGTTTTGTTAGTAAATATTATTATAATTTTGCTCCAAATGAGAAACAACTGTTTTCTTCAAGTCTATGTAGGAAATAGCAAGGCTCATTACGCTTATGTGTATTCATAAAGAAGATGCTTTAAAAAAATACTTGGGAGGGCATGTTGGCACACTTCTTTAATCCCAGCACTCCAGAGGTAGAGGCAGAGGCAGAGGGGCTGAGGGGCAGAGGCAGGTGGATCTCATGAGTTCTGATCTCAATGAGTTTGAGACCAGATTGGTTTACATGTTGAGTTCCAGGCATTCCAGGGCTATAATAAGGCCCTGTCTCAAAAATCGAAACCAAACTAACCAACCAACCAATCAAATGAAAATCACTTGGCATTATATTAATTTATATATAGTAATTTTTTTTTTCTGAGTGAAGTTCTATGATGGTTATGTGTCAAATGATTAGTCAAGTAATCACTACTACAATCAGGATCCACAACAGTTCTATCACTCCAAAATTATCCCTGTAAGGCTTCATTGCAGTAAAATCTGCTTCCCAGGCTTGGCAATCACTGATCCATTATCCATCCTAAAATTCTCTTTACTGAAGGTCATATATCTTAGCACAGTGTCTTTGAAAGTCACACGTGCTTGATTAAGTGTTGACAGCTCATTCCCATTCCTTGCTGGGCTGTATTCTACTATGTGGACTGTTCGCACATCTGTTAGTTTAATGATATCTTGATTTTTAGGAATCATGAGTCCTTTAATAGATTGTTAAACTTTAAAAGAATTAAAACAAACAAACAAAAAATAGCCTAATTCATCCTGCAGTAAATAAAAATAAATACTTTTTAAATGAGGGATTTTTGGAGTAAAAAAAAAAACCGAAATAGGGGCTGGAGAGATGGCCTAGCGGTTAAGAGCACCGACTCTGCAGAGGTCCCGGGTTTGATCCCCAGCACCCACATGGTGGCTGAGAACCATCTTTAACTGCAGTTCCAGGGGAATCTGACACCCTCTTCTGACCTCCGCAGCATTGCACAACATGGGTGCACAGACCTGCATGCAGACAGTACATTCATACGCATACAAAATAAATAAATAAAATATTTAAAAAAATAGCTCCAGCTTGTTTTTAGGATAGAAAATTGTATGATTTCGCCTGCTTTTCATGCTTTACTCACCCATGTTTGCCAGAAGGCAGACGGCAGCTTGTACATCCACTCCTGCATACACGTCTGCAAGGGAACTCACCACGGGCAAGCACAGTGTATGCACTCTAATTCTCCGCTCACCTAAATAAAATGGAGCATGTCACTTAAAATATATTAGGCTAAGAAAGAAAGCAAACAGATAAAAATTTTATTCAAATTACTGTTTTGACTAGATTAAATAATCAACATTTGAAACAGCAAAAGTTCAGGGCTGGGTAGTGACTAGATTAAATAATCAACATTTGAAACAGCAAAAGTTCAGGGCTGGGTAGATGGCTCAGCTGTTAAGAGCATCAACTGCTCTTGCAGAGGACCCAGGTTTGATTCCCAGCACCCACATGGCAGCTAAGAACCATCTTTAACTCCAGTTCCAGGGGAATCAGACGCCCTCTTCTGACCTCCGCAGCATTGCATGACAAGAGTGCCCCAACCTATATGCAGACAGTACACTTAAAAAAATAAATTAAAAAATTTACTATTTAAAAAAAAGGAATAGCAAAAGTTCATAATTAACATATTTTGAGTGTTCTTTATTGCTTTTGATGCTGGGGTTTAAATTCAGGTCATCACAGATTCTAGGCTACACTGATCTCCATCCCAATCAAATTATGTTTCAAATAAAATTGCTTCTAACTTTGTAGAATATGAATGTATTGTACATAGCTGAACATCATTTTCTAGTTTGTACTTTTAAGGTTTATTTTTAATTTCGTGTACATGTGTGTTTGCGTGTGGCAATATGCACATGTCTGTGGGTGCCTAAGGAAGCCTGAAGAGGGCAGATCCCCTCAGCCACTGGACATGGGTGCCAGAAACTAAATTTGGGTCCCCTGGAAGAGCGCCAAGTGCTCCTAACTACTGAGCTATCTCTCCAGCTCCAAGTTTCTAGTTTTAACTTTAATGTTGTTCATAATAAGTTATACTTATCTAAGTGAAATATCTGAAAACTTAAGACTGTCAGGTAATACATGAAGACATTCATTGTTGCAGTTTTTTATTCTACAGTGTAAGAAATAAGGCAAAAGGGCATACTTGCCAGAAATGTGATGTTAGGCATATCAATTTTACACAAGTTAAAAAACATGTACCGACCAGTGAAGAACTGTGCTTGCCACCATGTTCAATCCTAGTGACCCACACAGTGAAAGGAGAAAATCAGCTCCCACAAGTTGTCCCCTGATCTCAAAGTAGAGTGTCGTATATGAGCACATACATGTGCATATATATACAAAAAATACATTAATGTAATGAAATACCTTTTTAAAAACTGTGAGATGACTCAGTAGTTAAAAGCACTTACTGCTCTTGCAGAGGACCCAGGTTCAGTTCCCAGCACCTACATCAAGCAGCTCATAACCACCTGTAGCTCCTACTCCAGGGAATCTGACACCCTTTTCAGGCCTTTGTGGATTCCTGCACATACGTGGTGCACATAAATTCATACAGGCTCACACACATACACATAAATAGAAAATATATTTTTTTAAACTATGCTATTTAAAAATTCAAATGTGAGTTAGAAAGAGAAAGTGGGGCTGGAGAGCTGGCTAACCAGGTGAGGACACATCTTGCTCTCCACAAGACCTGAGTTCCATTCTTAGCAACCATGCTGGGAGACTTAAAGCTGCCTGCAACTCCAGCTACTGGGGATCCAACACCTCTGGCTTCCACGGGCGCCTGCACTCATTGCACATACCCACACACACAAATACTTGGTTAACTAATACAATGTCATTACTTCCCTCTGTATGCATTTATTCTTCTTCTCCATTCTATGCAAAAGATGTGAAAGAGGAGTGATGGCTACAAGCTGTATTTGATTTCTGATAACATTACCTTTGCTAGATGTGTATAACAATGCTGTTTGAAAGCATACTAAGGAAGTATCTGTCAAACTTTCTTCAATCGACAACTGCACTGCAAATCCAGCATCAGGATTGATATTGGCAAGAGACAGTAAGTCAGTAGAACGGACAAAGAAGTTTCCATGAAAAGTGTGCATTGAAAGACCTAAAAAAGAGTAAATGTGGTAGAAAAGTAACAGTAATCTCTTCATTATAAAGTCAAAGATGCTTTTGATTATGAATCAAAGAGTAACTAAGGAGGAAACTTGGGGCTGGAGAGATGGCTCAGCAGTTGAAAGCACTGACTGCTCTTGCAGAGGACCAGGGTTTGATTCCCAGCACCCACATGGCAGCTAAAAACTGCCTTTAGTGCTGGGCATGGTGGCTCACACCTTTAATCCCAGCACTCGGGAGGCGGAGGCAGGTGGATCTCTGTGAGTTCAAGGCCAGCCTGGTCTACAGAGCGAGCTCCAGGCCATCTGGGACTAAAGGGAGACCCTGTCTCAAAAATAACAAAACAAAACAAAACAAAACAAAACAACAACAAAAAAAGGAAGAAGCTTGCAGTCTAGGCAGAGGTTCTAATAAAAAAAAAAAAAATCAACACAGGTTACATAACTTATAGATTTAACCTATTTTTACCAAATCTTACATGCAAGTCAGATATAGATATAATGCACGAAATTAAATAACTGAGTATTACTATTACTTATCTTAGATTTAATATAAGGGATCAGAATCCATCCAGCAAATACTCAAACCCAAGAAACTGTAAATTAGATGACTATAAAAGTTAAAAGCCACACATAAGACCATTCCTAGTCTCCTGATTATCACTCTCAAGTAATTTCTAATATACACTTTCCTCAGGGTCTTCCTGAATAAACCAGAATGTTTCTTTTATCCACTTATTCAAACTATTTTTAAAAATTGAACAATGATCATTCAATCGTGTGTGTGTGTGTGTGTGTGTGTGTGTGTGTGTGTGTGTGAATGTGTACATACATACATACATACATACAAACAAGGGCTAACTGGATCATAGTAAGTCTATGATAAACAACCATCATCATAGATATCCCATCTGTGAATGCTCAGATTGATCCAGGAATTAATAGAGCAGACACTTTTCACAAGTTCATACCTTTAGTACATCTTATTCTCATGACAGCTTCAAATCCAATTTTTCTGGTGAGGTACCGTTTTAGGTCTTTTTGTAACTTTTCTGCTTGTGAAGGATTGTGAGTAGAGTGGAAGGATGGATAGTAGAAGATGCACCCTGCAGAATACTTGGACATACAAGCTTTAGAAAGAAACACATAAAGTATTAGGTAAGGAAGTAACAATACTTTATACTTATCTAACAGTAGTACAGATTCCATACTGTGAAAACAAATCTAAGTTATAATAAGAAAACCTAACATGAATAGAAATAGCATAAGTTTAAAAATTGAAACATTTATGGGCTGGAGAGATGGCCTAGCGGTTAAGAGCGCCGACCGCTCTTACAGAGAACCCAGGTTCGATCCCCAGCACCCACATGGCGGCTGAGAACCGTCTGAAGCTCCAATTCCAGGAGAACTCCAGTTCCAGGGGAATCCGAGACCCTCTTCTGAACTCCGCGGCGTTGCACGACACGGGTGCACAGACTTGCATGCAGACGGTACATTCATACACATACAGAAATAAATAAAATTAATAAAAAAATAAAAATAAATAAAAATTGAAACATTTATAAAATATAACTTAAAGGTCATTGAATACCAGCATTTGGGAGCCAAAGGCAGGTGGATCCCTGTGAATTCAAGGCCAGCCTAGTCTACATAGTAAGGTCCAGGCCAGATAGGGCTACAGGGAGACCCTGTCTCAAAAAAATGCCAAAGAAAGTTCTGTTGCTGAACAGAAAGGTTAAGGGACTCATGCTGCTATGTAAACAGAATATTAGGAGCATTTTCTCCATGTATAATGCTTTAAAGTTTACTGATCTTCACAGATAGTACATATCTAATTCATATGCCTTTCTCCCCACAATACAGAGAAAGCTAAGTGAAGAGTACAAACTTAATTATATGTTAAAAATGCTTACAGAAATAAGTAACGCAATATCTTCTTACCCAGAGAAGCGAGATCAGAATACTGTGAACTTAGAAGGAATAAATCCACTGCAGTTTGCTGTCCTGAGCAATCTAAAGCAAGTTTCTTATAAAAATCAGTTGCAGGGCCAAGATGCTGTACCACCTAAGCCAACAGATCATAAAGATTCTTTAGTTATGCACATATTTTCAAGTCTCTATTATAATAATGAAGAGGATATCCTTTATTCCATTACCAAAGTACAGAGTATAAGCATTGATTAATGACAGCAATGACAGCAATAACAGCTGGTGTTTATAAGAGAGTATTATGGTAGAATGTGGTGGCTCAGACCCAAAACCCAGCACTCTGGAGGCTGAGGCAGGTGGACTGGTGTATGTTCAAGGGTATCCTGGGCTACAGAGTGAGATCCTCTCATCTCTATGGTAAAGCATATCCTAGTACTTCTTGCAACATTTTGTAGAATTAAACGACTCAATTGTCTCAACATATCCCACAGGATTTTCATTATTTATCATTCAAACATGAGAAAACTATGGCAAGACTGATGAGATAAGGTGTTGCATGCCTTTAATCCCAGCATTCAGGAGGAAAAGGCAGGTGGATCTCTGTGAGTTCAAGGCCAGCCTAGTCTATATGGTGAGTTCCAGGCCAGCTGGGGCTACAGGGAGACCTTGTCTCAAAACAACAACAACAAAAAAAAAACAATCAATCAATCAATCAATCAATCAATCAAGCGAAATCTAGCTCCAGATTAAGTCCTATTGAACATTATGACATACTCAGTTGCTTTCTAGCTACTCAACAGTTAAATTGAGTACTTTCACATTTATTAACTGATACATACAATTCAGAGTTTGGAGGAACCTCAGAGATCACAATGAAAAGGGCCAGTATAAAAATACAGTGTATATGAATGAAGACCAATTATACTTGTTTGTATTTGCGTAAGTATACCCGGACAGTGAGAGTACTGATGGGTTTTTTTCTCTACTTTCTAAGTTTTACACAGTGATTTATATTGACTTTGTAATCAGAAAGTTTGTTAATGTGAGCATGTTAAATTACAGTATCTTGGATTTACTGGTTTCCACTTGTATTACAGAAAACTAGGGACAGAAAATCAAGCCATATCTTTACCATTATCAACCTTTGGCATGACACTTCACTTTGTTCTTTCATTTGTAAAATGAAAGGACTAGAGCAAATATGTATTTTTATTTATTTATATATATATATATTTTTTTTAATTTTATTTATTTCCATATGTGTATCAATGTACTGTCTGCATGCAGGTTTGTGCACCTGTGTCGTGCAATGCCGCGGAGGTCAGAAGAGGGCGTCGGATTCCCCTGGAACTGGAGTTCTCCTGGAATTGGAGTTTTCAGACGGTTCTCAGCCGCCATGTGGGTGCTGGGGATCGAACCCGGGTCCTCTGTAAGAGCGGTCGGCGCTCTTAACTGCTAGGCCATCTCTCCAGCCCCCATTTATTTATATTTTAATTAATTAACTTTAATTAATTAATTTTTTTCAGACAGGGTCTTCCTGTAGCCCCAGGTGTCCTAGAACTTGCTCTGTAGACCAGGCTGGCCTTGAACTCACAGAGATCCACCTGCCTCTGCCTCCCAAGTGCTGGGATTAAAGTCACGCACCCCCACGCCTGGCATAAATATTTTTCAAAAATTATTTGTTTTGTATGTGGGGCGGGTCTGAGTGCATATGTGACTGCGGACATGCCACATACCAGGAGATGGGATCACAGCTGTGCGCCACTGAATCTGGCCTTTTAAGTCAGGTCCAAGGTTGAACTTGGGTCACCAGGCTTGCACTAAGACATGGTCACCCTATAGCCCTAGCTGGCCTGGAACTTGTTATATAGATCATTCTGGCCTTGAACTCACAGAAATCTGCCCACCTCCACTCCTGAGTGCTGGGATTAAAGGCATGCACCACCATGCCTGGCTGAAGTTTCTAAATATTTATGTGTTGCAAACAAAGTCATTAAAAAAAATACTAAGTTAAGGCAGCCCGGCGTGGTGGCGCACGCCTTTAATCCTAGCACTTGGGAGGCAGAGGCAGGCAGATCTTTGTGAGTTCAAGGCCAGCCTGGTCTACATAGTGAGCTCCAGGACTAAAGGGAGCTGGGACTAAAGGGAGACCCTGCCTCAAAAAGACAAAAAACAAAACAAAACAAAACTTCCAAATAAAAACAGTATGGCCTACCAGGTTTTTTGTTTGTATTTGAGAAAGGGTCTCACTATGGATGTATCATTGGCTGGCCTGAAGCTCACTATGTAGACCAGGTTGGCTTCTGCTGAGAGTAAAGTCACACTGCCACCAATGTGCAGCCCNTTTTTTTTTTTTTTTGTGACAGGGTCTATGTAGACCAGGCTGGCTTTGAACTCACAGAGACTCCCCCTACTTCTTTCCCTTGGGTGATGGGATTGAAGGCGTGCACCACCACACCTGGCATAGTTTTTTATTACTATTAAGGAAGCAAAGAAAATGAAGGAAAAAATAATTTCAGTCTGTAGAGGAAAAAAACCACTAGTGGTTACAATATACAAATGAAACATAAATACCTTGGTACTTGACCTCTGATTAGGATCTTCTCTGGACTGCAGAAGTCCTGCACCCAAGGAAGGCAACTGTGTCTGAAATACAGATACGCGGCCACCTGTTGGAGACATTAGTTTAAAGGCAGCCTGGAGTGCAGGACCAAGGGCACTGTGTGTTTCTCTCGTATTGGTGAACATATTTGGTAATGCAGTCAATAAGTCTTTTATAAGCTGAGGAAACAAAGATTAAAAGTTGAATTACTGAGAGGGTAAGACAATTTTCTTGTCTAAAACATTCCAGAACAGAGTCTGTGTGACGGCATCTGGTGACTGTGAACTAGGAATCGTAGATGCCATTTATACTGTCTCCTATCAAAAAGCAATGTGTCAGCTAAGCAAACATTAACATCGGGAGATGGCTGACATAACAAATACTGTTACTGTGAGAAAACAAATCAATCTCACCTCTTTACTTTCATACAGATTCACAAGTAAACTATCCGGTGTAGGCAGAAAAACATCTATAAGGAAAATATAAATTTTAATCAACAAATCAAGTATACACACAAGTGTAAAAAACTTAGACTCAAGTATTTCCAAGAAAATAATGATCTTAAAACAAATGTCACAGTGCACCAAATTATTTTCCTGGGATATGACAGGATGAATTTTACAATAAAGCAGCCCTTGCTTAGAAATCCATAGCTACAAAGGCTCTATTCTTTAGATGGCTTACCATCTATATCAGATACAATCAACATTTGAGGCTGTGATAATCCTTCTTGTAAATTGTAGAAGTGAATAGTGCTGTCAAAAGTCATGAATCCTATTCTTGTTCGTGAATCTCCAGGAAGCCTAATGATAAAAAATGGCAACTTTAAATTCAAAGTGTTAAGCTATACCATTTTTTAAAACAATGAGATAGTAAGCTAAGTCTAAGGATAGCTACACATATGCTTTTTTATAAGACACTGATAAAAACCATCTAAACCAATATATAATATAGCATAGTCGTGGATAAAGCATTTCTTCCTCAGGTAGAACCACTTATGTGTTTAGAACTCAGACTACAGACAAATGAAATACACTAGTATTCAATAACAAAACAAAACCTGAATGATTTTTTACAATTTCAAGATTTCCTGTTAATTTTCTTTTGACATATACTCTTTTGTTTTGTTTTGATTTGCTTTGTTGTGTTTGAAACAGAGTTTCTCCCCGTGGCCCAGGCTAGCCTGGAACTTCCGGCAATCCTGCCTTGGCCTCAGGAATGCTGGGATTATAGGATCGAGGAAGCACAACTGACTGAAACCCTCTTAAATTGGACTTTAGTGTGTGAATTTTATTTTTTTTTATTTTTTTATTTATTTTTGTATGTGTATGAATGTACTGTCTGCATGTAGGTTTGTGCACCCGTGTCGTGCAATGCCGCGGAGGTCAGAAGAGGGTCTCGGATTCCCCTGGAACTGGAGTTCTCCTGGAATTGGAGTTACAGACGGTTCTTAG
>VZQC01005402.1:16505-73917 GCA_009823505.1 Rhizomys pruinosus
CCCAAGTGCTAGGATTAAAGGCATGCGCCACCACGCCCAGCTTTACTTTCAGTTTTATCCTTTTGATTTTACAGTGTCTATTTAATTTGCAAATAGTTACTTATTTTTATTGGAATTTTTTTTTTTTTTTTGGTCTTTTTGAGACAGGGTCTCCCTTTGGTCCCAGCTGGCCTGGAACTTGCTATGTAGACCAGGCTGGCCTTGAATTCAAAGAGATCTGCCTGCCTCTGCCTTCCAAGTGCTGGGATTAAAGGGGTGTGCCACCACACCCAGTCTAAGATGGTTCTTAGCTGCCATATGGGTGCTGGGAATTGAACCTGGGTCCTCTGAGAGAGCAGTCAGCACTCAACCACTGAACCATCTCTTCAGCCCCCTGCTGGAATAACTTTTAAAAAAATATTTTTATTGGGGCTGGAGAGATGGCCTAGCGGTTACTAGTGCCGACTGCTCTTGCAGAGGACCCAGGTTGGATCCCCAACACCCACATGGCGGCTTAGAACCATCTGTAACTCCAATTCCAGGAGAACTCCAGTTCCAGGGGAATCCGACACCCTCTTCTGACCTCCTCGGCATTGCACAACACGGGTGCACAAACCTACATGCAGACAGTACATTCATACACATAAAAAATGAATAAAATTTAAAAAAAAAGAAAAAAAGATTTTAATAATTTTTTTTTTTTATTATGGGCCAAGAGAGATGGTTAAGAGCACTGACTGCTCTTGCAGAGAACCTGCGTTGGATTCCCAGGCCCCACATGGTAACTCCAGTTCCAGGGGATCTGATGCTCTCTTCTGACCTCAGTGCATGACATGGGTGCACTTATACACATGCAACCAATACACTCATACACATAAAATAAAAATAATAAAATATTTTTATTAATTGACAACTTCATGCAATGTATTTTTATCATACCCCTCTCCCTGTATTGCAATATCCTCATGCTTTTCTAAGAACAGTGTAGTAAATGGACTGATGGAGCAGGCAGACAGAACAGGAGCTTGTCTGCTCATTCCAGGCACATCTGGTATTTCAGTACTTCCAGGAGCACTGTATCCAATCCAAGGGGTAACAGTGCTTAAAGACAAAAATGGCGTTGGGGGTATGGCTTAATGAGAGCACTTGTCTAATAAAAGCAAGGTCCTGGATTCTGTCTCTTAGCACACCCTCATCATGAATAAAAAAGAAAACATTTTTCTACATAGTTATTTATTTAGTTAGTTAGTCTTTTTGAGACAGGGTCTCCCTGTAGCCCCAGCTCGGCTGGAACTCACTTTGTAGACCAGGTTGGCCTTGAACACACAGTGATTGATCCCTCTGCCTTTGCCTCCTGAGTGCTGGGATCAAAGGTGTGCACCACCATGCCTGGCTGAGTCTTGAACATCTTAATGTTATCAGCTTCATTTACAGGGCAAGGACAGTGATGTGTACACAATGACAGTGCAGTAACAAGCCCAGGAAGACAAAGAAAACCTTCTGGAAGTGCCCAGAATGTTCTGATGAAATCTTTATGTACAATCACCCCATTATTCTACACAGGTCAAGAACCAGTGCAGTAGCAAATCATTTAATAACAACCTTACATCATACCTCTAACGGGCACTAAAGTTTAAAATGTACAAAATAGCTTTGCAGAAATTAGGAAGGAATGCTTCAGGACTATTGGGAGACACATAGGCAGGAGGTAAGAGAGAACATGAACCACCTGGTTTCCATTCCCATAGTCCAGACCATGGTGACTGTGCCAATACATACAGCACACTTTCTGGCTTCCTAACATATTTGGCACCAATTTGGTTCCTACTTTCCCTTTCTTTAAACTATTCTCTCATTAGTTCCAATAAAGCTAGATTTTGAAAAAATAAATGCCTAGCTCAGGCCTAAATTATAATTCAATTTTTTCTAAAATTTTTATTAGTTTTATTTAAATTGACAGATAAAATTACTTATCTACAGTACACAAATGCTTTGAAATGTATATATACTATAGAATGACTAAACCTAGCTAATTAATATATAAAATAGTGAGAACACTCAAATGTAGTCCTAGTATTTTTCAGAAATGCACTAATTACAGTCACCATGTCTTACAATACAATAGATCTTCTGAATGTATTCCTGTCTGAAAGTTTGTACCCTTACACCACCTCCCCTCCCAACCCCAACTGACCCCAACCCCTGCTAACCACTATTCTGCTCTCTACTTCTACATCAATCTTTGAGATTCCATATATGGCCTCTCAGTACTCGAGGCAGAGGCAGAGGCAGAGGCAGAGGCAGAGGCAGGTGGATCTCTGTGAATTCAAGGCTGGCCTGGTCTACATAGTGAGTTCCAGGACAGCCGGGGCTACAGGGAGACCCTGTCTCAAAGAGACCAAAAAAAAAACCAAAGAGGGGAAAAAAGAAGATTCCACATGAGTTTTTCAGGGCCTGCTTTATGTCAATGAACTTAGATCCTTCAATTTTGGCCACACTGCTAATACTGTCATCCAGATTCTTGATACCCAGGCCAAGTTAAGCACTAGGGGCCCCAGTGGTCAGGTCAGTTAGTCACAGACATAGACAAAATCTAAATTCTTGCAAAATATTAAAATATTTTATGAATTAGATATCAAGTCATAAACCATGACTAAAACAGCAGAACCTTTATGGTATAACACTTATAGGTTATAGTCAAACCTAGCAAAACAATAACAAAATCAACCCCCTACATAGTAGAAGAACACTTTACATTTATACGTACTTATATGTGCACATATGAATAAAAAATACTCTTACTTGTCCAAGTTTTCTAATAACGACTGGCATAAAATTGTCAAATATCCAGCTTCTACTGCATTATGAGACACATCTAAAACAAACAGGTAGACTGCTGGCTGAGGAGGGCGAAGCTGCAAGGAACAGAAACAAGAATCGTTCAGCAGGCCATTCTTTTCCTAGCACTGTTACTGAGTATCTGTCTTAGCTAATCAAAGTGAAATTCCTCTTTTATTTTTCTACTAAAGTATGTTGGCAATTAGGATGATAAGACAGTTGTAACTGGCTAAGTAAAAGTATGTTCAATTTTATTTTTGGTAGGGAATGTTGGCTAACATACCTTTTAAAGTAAAAGCATACTGTTTATTATTTAATGGCAACTATCTAAAAATTCATATGCTTTCCTTATTCCCAAAAACATTTATACAATTTTCAGTTTTGAAATTATTCTTTATTAGTGCTGGAAATTGTACTTTGAGGCTTGCAAATCCTAGTCAGACACTCTCACTGAGTTTCATCTCTAGTCTTTAATTTTAATTTTTTAATTTTTATTATTGAATTTTTTATGTGTTTCATACATAATTTTTTTATTATATATATTTTTTGTACAAGATGATGCCATCTTTCTTTACCCCTGCACAGAATTCCGTTGTGTAGATGTACCACATATTCTCTATCCACTCATTGGTTGAGGGGCATTTGGGTTGGTTCTGGCTTTTTGCTATTGTGAAGAGAGCTGCAGTGAACATGGCTGTGCATGTATCTCTGTGGTAGGATGATTCTTGTGGGTACATACCCAAGAGTGGTATGACTGGGTCAGGCGATAAGCTCATCTTGAGTCTCTTCAGAGTTCTCCATTCTGCTTTCCGTAGTGACTATATGAGTTTACATTCCCACCAGCAGTGGATGAGTGTTCCTCTTTCCCCACAACCTCTCCAGCATTTGGTATCATTTGTTTTCTTGATCCTAGCCAGTCTTATCAGAGTGAGATGGTATCTTAAAGTGGTTTTAATTTTGCATTTCCTTAATTATCAGCGATGTTGAACATTTTATTTATTTATTTATTTATTTATTTTCTTTTAAATTAGTTTTTATTGATGCTTTGTGCATTTCATACATTTTTCCAATTCAGTTCAGGCTTATTTCCCTTTCCCTCCCCCCCACCCCCACCTCATCCNAAAAAAAAAAAAAAAGAAAAAAAAAGAAAGGAAAAGCTGGGTGGCACACACCTTATTTCCAGCACTTGGGAGGCAGAGGCAGGTGGATCTCTGGATCTCTGTGAGTTCAAGTCTAGCCTGGTGTACAGAGAAGAGTTCTAGGACAACTGGGGCTTCAACAAACAAACAAAAATCAGCTGTCTCAAAAAGATAAAAAAAAAAATTGAATAAATAAAAAATTTAAAGATTAATAAAAATTAACCCAGACCGCAGAAAGACCCTGTCTCAAAACACCAAAAATCAGCAAAAAGGGCTGGAGAGACGGCTCAGCGATTAAGAACACTGGTTGCTCTTGCACAGGACCTGAATTCGATTCTCAGCAGCCACATAACTCTAATTCCAAGGGATCTGATGCCTTTTCTGTCCTCCAGGGGCACTGCATGACACGGGTGCACTTACATACATGCAGGCATAACACTCATACATAGAAAATAAAAATAAATTTTAAAAATTCTTAAAAACAGAAACAAAAAACACACACAAAAAAATCAAACCCTGACAACCTACCGTAAGTATTAGCTATTAGAGCACCTGGTGGTGGCTGAATCCTAAAGGTTAAGTGCTGATTGTAACAAAGGTTCTTGTAATGCTACATTATATAAACATGTACCTAAATCCTATCTGCTAGAGAAATATGGTGATAGATTTATAAGGGAAATGCTATGGTATCTCAGATTGTGTGTGTAAACACATGTGAGTGTTGTTAATGCAAATGTTTGTGTCTTACTCTATGATTGTCTACCTTATTCCTTTGAGATAGACTCGCTCACTCCACCTGGAAGTAGGCAGGTAGGCAACAGCCCCGGGAATCCTGTCTCTGGTCCTCACAGCAGTGGGGTTACTAGGGTGTGTATGGCCATACCAGCTTTTATGTGAGCACTATAATCTGAATTCAGATCTTCGTGTTTGTTTAGCAAGTGTTCTTACCCACTGAGCTATATCTGTCTGGCCCCAGATCAGAATTTAATATATTCCAGGACAGGTAGGAGAAGGGAGATGTGGAGTCAGTGGAGGGATAGATTAATGACATTTACCAAATATACTTATGTTAATAAATGTTAAAGCTAAGTAATGGGTAAATGAGTGATAAGGCTCATTACTACTATTTTTCTTAGGCATATGACTGAAATTTAGGTATAGAACATAATAAAGGGCCATATAGGATCTTTTTCCTTTCCTTTTTGATATTCCTTATTTACTAGGGAACTGAACCAAGTGCTCACGCATGGTAGGCAAGGGCTCTACCACTGAGCTACACTCTTAGTCTATTTAAAAAAAATACATGTTGTCGGGCATGATGGCACATGCCTTTAATCCCAGAACTCAGGAGGCAGAGGCAGGTGGATCTCTGTTAAGTTCAAGGCCAGCTGGTCTACATAGTAAATGCCAAGCCAGCTGGGGTTAAAGGAAGACCCTGTGTCAAAAAAAGACACCCCCTGCAAAAATAAAAACAAAAAACAAAAAACCAAACATGCCATGGGGCTGGAGAGATGGTTCAACAATTTAAAAGCACCGGCTGTTCTTGCAGAGGACCCGGGTTCAGTTCCCAGCACCCACATGGCAGCTAACAATTCCAGTTCCAGGATATCTGATGCCTTCTTCTAACCTCCTTCAGCACTGTATGACATGGGTGCACTTACATACTGCATGGTATACACTCATACACAAAATAAAAATAATAAATAAACCACTTTAAAAAATACATGTAGAGGCTGAAGAGATGGCTCAGTGATTAAGAGCACTGGCTGCTCTTCCAGAAGATCCATTCCATTCCCAGCAAAAATAAGATGGCTAAAAAATGTCCATAACTCCAGTTACACCCTCTTCTGGCCTCTGTAGGCATTGCAAGACACAGGTGCATTTAACATACATGCAGGCAAACGACTCATGTAAAATTTAAAAAAAATTTTTAAAAATACATGCCAACCAAATATCATATAAATCATTAAGACAAAGGTTAATGCCAATTTCTTGCTTTGCCACTTCAATTATATTAAGAACCAATTAGATTAAGGTCCTAAAGACCTCAGAGTTGAAAAAAACATAGTAAGTTAGAAAAGTTAAGAGGTTGAGAATGATCAAAAAAACCTTTGTAACAAAAAAAAAAAGAAAAACTTTGTTACAGTTAAGAATGAAATTGACATGAAAAGTGTAGGTTAGTTAGCTTAGACTAAGTTGAACAGTAATCATAAAAATAACAAAAATAAAGGACCAGGAATTTACTATATATCACTTGTTCCTGTCTATCTTTCTTCACTTGCAGAACTTCGAAGTTTTATATAAAGATTAGAAGTGAGGATAGAGGAAAAAGAAAATCAGTTATTACACATGCATTAAAAATGGGAAAAATTGGGGCTGGAGAGATGGCTCAGCGGTTAAGAGCACCGACTGCTCTTGCAGAGGACCTGGGTTCAATTCCCGGCACCCACATGGCGCCTAAGACTCCAGTTCCAGGGGAATCCAACACCTTTTTCTGACCTCCGCAGCATTCGACATGGGTGCACCAACCTACACACAGACAGTACACTCATACACATAAAATAAAATAAAATAAAAATAAATAAAATAAAATGAAATGAAAGGAAAGGAAAGGAAAATGAAAAAGACAAGCAGTATGCAGCCCGAAAATTCATTCACTAAGTGGAAAACAAGATTTAAACTCAATGTAATTAAAGAACAGATAGACTTTCATGATTAAACTTGAAAGAGAAAGTCTGAAGTCAGTATCCATTTATCTTGATAGATGTACTGGGCAAGCTACCAAAGATGAGGTTGTTTTTAAGCCCCAGGTTTTCCTGTTCTGAGTGACTTAAATGGTAAATGGTAAAAGTGTCTATTGCAAGCAAGTAGTCAAATTCAAAGTGGCAACTAACTATAGATGTTGTTCATAAACATGACTGGTATTTCTTAGCAATATAATCCATTCTTCTAGAAGATCAAACAACATTTGGGAAGAGCTTTATATTTGTTATATAGGTAAGCTTCCATGTTACATTATTTAAAAAATATGCACAACTTCAAACTCTGGACAAGAATCAGCTTGACAGAAAATTACACGTGGCGTGGTGGTAATCCCAGCATTCAGGAGGCAGAGGCAGGCGGATTTCTGTGAGTTCAAGGCCAGCCTGGTCTATAGATTGAGGTTCAGGCCAGCTGGGGCTACAGGGAGATCTTGTCTCAAAACCAGCAAAAACAAAAAAAATTACAGATGACCATCTGTCCCATGACTAGTTACAAAACTGAATAGTTACCATGTAATCTGAAGAAGCAATAAACTCAACAGTTGAATTCTGAACTTCTGGACGTTTATGAGGTTCTCCGTAAGATCGAGTTAAAGGGTTATACATAAATTCTTCAGGAACTGCATAAGAGTAAAGAATCCATTGAAAATTAGGTTAGCCTGGGGTTAAACATGTTTATCATCAATATTTATATTTACTAATGTTTAATAATTTAAAAAAAGAACCACTAATTTTTTTTCCCTTTTTTAACATAGGGAATCTTATATCCCCTCCCCTAGCTGGCCTTGAACTCAGAGATTTGCCTGCCTCTGCCTCCCAAGTGTTGGGATTAGAGGTGAGCACCACCATGCCTAGCCCTTTAACACTCTTTAAAAAAAATAGATAGGGGGCAGGAGAGATGGCTCAGTGGCTAAGAACACTGGCTGCTCTTGCAGAGGTCCTGAGTTCGGTTCCCAGCACCCACATGGCAGCTAAAAACCATTTGTCACTACAGCTGGGGGGGGGTGACTCTTTCTTCCGGCCTCTGCAGGTACTGCACATACGTGATGCACTTACATATGTGCAAAAAAATATTTAAATAAAAAAAAGAATCTTAAACTCACCATCATTGACTCTATAGCACAAGTTGCACTTCCATCTGCGCTGATCAATGAAGGACACAAAAGGATTGATGTATGTTCGACAGGATCGGCACCTCACAATGGTATTTGATGTTATCACTGGCAATTGCTGAGAAAGAAAATAAAGACACTGTAACAGCAAAAAAACCGCTCAGTGCAAAACAGTATATAAATTATTGCTCCAGATAAAGAAGAAAAATCGGATAAATCTATGGAAATCTAGTGCTGTGCTTAGCAATGCCACAAGCTATCGTTTTATCCCTCTTTTGCCACAATCATAATATAAAAACGAGTCACACCAAACCCAATTAAACTCAGTAGCTGAAATAGCCTGATTGGTTAAGAAAACAATTGTTAGAACTAATCAGCTTGACTCAAGAGGGAGAACTATATATATCACACAAAGGAAAGCCTTTGTCTCTGCTGAGTGTCTGCCCCTGGTACTAGTCAGGAGAGGCTAGACAGTAGACAGCAGTCCCCAGGAGCTGAAGCCAGAAGAAGCCAAAGGCCACATGCTCTTACCAAGCACACCTATATGCTCAGTCTGCGAAAAGAAACTTAGTCAATGTAGAAAACATAGGATTAAGAAGCCACATATGATCCCAAGTCTCTCAGTCTATTATTGCTTTAGGATGCTTCACTTGTGCTTTTGAAAAATCACACAGCTGGGTGTGGTGGCACACGCCTTTTAATCCCAGCCCTCGGGAGGCAGAGGCAGGTGGATCTCTGTGAGTTCAAGGCCAGCCTGGTCTACAGAGTGAGTTCCAGGCCAGGTGGAGCTACAGGGAGACCTTGTCGCAAAAAAAGACCAGGGGCTGGAGAGATGGCCTAGTGGTTAAGAGTGACAACTGCTCTTGCAGAGGACTCAGGTGCGATCCCCAGCACCGACATGGCAGCTGAGAACCATCCTTGACTCCAGTTCCAGGGGAATCCAACACCCTCTTTTGACATCCAAGGCATTGCACGACACGGGTGCACAGACCTACATGCAGAAAGTACATTCATACACATACAAAAATAAATAAAATTAAAAAAAAATATATATATAAATGGGCATGTCTAAATTTAAAAAAAAATCAACACATAATATTGATAGTTAATTTTTTCAAATATATTATTTTTATTATGGTAGTACTACACATCATCTGTGTATGGCAGAGGTATCAGAAAATACAATTAACTAAAAATGAGAAAATAAAATATACTCAGAAGTATATCTCTGAGGACACCATGTTAACATTTAATATATCTACTTCTGGAAAATAACAGGTATGGAATCTATACTGAAAGAAAAACTCTTAGCTATGTATACAGGACATTAACTGTTAGGGTTTAATGCTAAAGGTTTGCTGAATACATACATTATTCATGGAACTTACTACACATCATTATTATTTTACTTTCTCTTCACTTGGACATTTCCCATGCATCCAAGCAAAGCAAGTACAGTGCACACTGAAGAAAAATATGAGAGAAAGACAGCTTATCAAGGATAAATAGGATGTTTGCGGCTAAATGTTTTTCCTGACGTCTTAAAACTTTTAAATACATTATCTTCAAGAATTGCTTGAAACAAACATACTGTAGAAATTTCAACAGTTAACGTGTATGAGATTTGAAGTACATGGGCTTTCCTGCTATTGCCACAAAGGTTATTTAGCTTAGAACAATCAAGTAACTTTCCTATCTATCTGAACATTACTGTTTAACAAAACACTCTTAAAATTTATACATCTTCCACTGTGGTTCCAACTTCCAAACCTACTAATGAATAGTTCAAAATGAGGCTCAGACTTTCTTACAGAAAACTGTTACTGTATCCACAGAAACTGCTTTCATCCTGTACATAGTATCTCAGAGAGGATGACTAATCATATGTGTTAATTATCGACCATATAATTGTTTTCTCATCTTTTTGAAGTTTATTATTATTATTATTATTATTATTATTATATTTTTGTCTTTTTGAGACAGGGTCTCCCTTTAGTCCCAGCTGGCCTGGAACTCACTCTGTAGACCAGGCTAGCCTTGAACTCACAGAGATCCACCTGCCTCTGCCTCCCGAGTGCTAGGACCAAAGGTATGTTCCATCATGCTTGGCACTAAAGACTGTTCTTAGCTGCCATATGGGTGCTGGGGATCGAACCCAGGTCCTCTGCAAGAGCAATCAGCACTCTTAACTGCTGAGCCATCTCTCCAGCCCCAAAGTTTTTATCTTTTAAATGTATTTTTATTTATTATTATTTTCTAGCCAGGGTCTCCCTGTGTACCTCTGGCTGTTCTGGAACTCACAATGTACAGAGGCTGGCCTGGACCTCAGCCATCTGTTTGCCTCTGTGCTACCACACCCGGTTGTTTTTACCTCTTTATCCCCAATTAGATAAGGAATTCCTGGGGGACAAGGTCAATGCCTTATCATGCTACAGATGCAACAAAAATATTTGTTGACTTGAATTTGACAGATTATTTCTTTAAACAATTTTACTATGTTTTGCTTATTTGAATGTGCGTGTTTGTGCATGATACACATGTACTCCATACCTATATGTAGGGGGTCAGAGAACAATTTTCAGGAGTCAGCTTTCCCCTTTTACCATGTAGATCCTAAAGATCAAACTCAGGTTTTCAGGCTTGGTGGTAAGTGCTTTTACCTGCTGAGTCATCTCATCAACTCAGAAATGATTATTTATAATTCTTATAAAAGATCACGAAAATTCTAAGAACACACATTACCTGGATACCTTGTACATAAGCATGTGTCTGAACCTAGTATTTAAAATGTTACTTTACCGTTAGGTCTCTGAAGGGATGTAACAATAGTCCTAAAGGAAGCTTAGCTTTATTCAACAAAGCCTGTGTCTGTGGAATATTTGTCAAAGTACATCGAAAGGAACTGCAAAAGACATAAACACGGAGTACATCAGTTATCAGAAAAAATACATTGAAGTGTAGACAGAATAACTAAGAAACTTAAGAAGGTCAGCAAAAATTATATAACTATTAGCAGGAAGCTCCTCGCTACTTCAACAAGGTACATATATATGTCAGAAGCCCTCAATTAAGGAATCCACATTTTCATGGTGGAAAAGCAATGACTTGGTCATGGACTTTGCTGTATGAATGAGACTGCAGAAAACATGAACGAAACGGCATCCTGCTATCTAACGCCACTGCTCCTATTTGCTCCGCCCCTTTCCACTGGAACAGGGTGTGTTAGGTAGCCCAGGTAGGCCTTGAACTCAAAATTGTCCTGTCTCGGCATTCCAAGGAATCGTGGGCATGTGCTACTCCATCTGGTCAGGATATCACATACATACACATATATTACATTTACCTCTTGAGGAAATGTGTGATCATTCATTAGTGCAAGGCCATAAGCAGCCTGAGAACAGCTTACAGTTGGGACAGGTAGTCTTGATGCACTATGGTTTTATGGAAATGATCTTGGCACTATTTCAGTAACTGACGGGACACTGCTGGTAGTGTGGTAAAAGAGAATAAAACCTTCAAACAAGTTTCACTTCTGTTGTCTTTTATTAAGTATATGAATGTTTTGCCTGCATGTATATAAGTACACTCATGTCATGCAATGCCCAGAGAAGCTAGAAGTGGGCGTTGGATCCCCTGGACTTGGAGTTACAGATGGTTGCTGGCTACCATGTGGGAACTAGGAATCAAACCCAGATTCTCTGCAGGAGAAGCCAGTGCTCTTACCCCTGAGCCATCTCTTCAGTTCCTACTTCATGTTTTCTGTATTTGAATTCTATGTAAGATGTGGGTTGAAAAAGAGGAAATTTTAGGGTTGTTTCTTTTTTTTTAATGTCTTGTTCTCCCTCAACCTCTCCTCCCTCTAGAAAAAGATGCAAAGCTACTATCTTAGAAAAAGCAAAGTACTGGCTCTGAAGATTACTAGTTTTCCTAATGTTAGGAATAAGACAATGCTTTTCTGGCAATCAGAGTTTCTGATGTGCAGAGGAGAAACTCCGGCACAAGATGTCTTTTTTTTTTTTTTTTTAATCTTTTTTGTGACAAGGTCTTCCTTTAGTCCCAGCTGGCCTGGAGCTCACTCTGTAGACCAGGCTGGCCTTGAATTCACAAAGATCCGCCTGCCCCTGCCTCCCAAGTGCTGGGATTAAAGGCGCGAGTGCCATCATGCCTGGCTTAAAGATGGTTCTTAGCCGCCATGTGGGTGCTGGGAATCAAACCCAGGTCCTCTGAATAAGCAGTCAGTGCTCTTAACAGCTGAGCCATTTCTCCAACCCCCAAGATGTCTTCTACAAAGCACCTGGGTCAGAGGAAGAACCAGTCTTAGGAGATAAATCACTGAAAACATGAAAGCAATGCATCCTGGGGTTGACAGAGTTCACCAATTACCACACAAAACACACCAGGGCCTCTAGGCAGTGAATACAGCCTCAGTGAAGGATATCTCGATCTAACTTCACTGTGCTTCAATAATCTGTGGGTTCTGTACTGAATGGGAAAAGAAAATTCAGGGACTTACTGACAACTCTTTTCAGAATTACATTAGTGAGATCTCGCTCCTGTCTTTTTCATTAAGAGCCTGAAGAGGGGAAACTTTAAAAAAAAAAGTGTCTGGAGGTCTCAGAAGATGGCTCAGCAACAAGAATGACTGTTATTCAAGCCTGAGGAACTAACTTCAAATCCCAATGCTGGGGGTTGGGAGGGGGGTTGGTGGTGAAGGACTGATGAATCTTGATGATTAGCTACTAGCCTAGGTCCAAGTTTAGTGAGAGACTCTGTCTCAAAGGAATAAAGCGAGAGTTAAAGAGCAGGACACCCCATGCCCTCCTCTGGCCTCAGCATACAGGAATCCCCACACACAAGTACAATGCATACTTACACCATATATAATATATAGTCACAACAAAATAAATATAAATAAAATAATAAACGATATCGAGGGCCTGGAGAGATTGCTCAGGAGTTAAGAATATACTTGCTGTTCATCTAGAACCCAAGTTCTATTTCTAGCATCCACATGGCTAACAACTGTCCTTAACTCCTTTTCTAGGGGATTAGACACTCTCTTCTGATCTCTGTGGGCACTGCACATACATGTCCTGGTCTACATAGTGAGTTCCAGGACAGCTGGAGCTATAGGGAGACAATGTCTCAAAAAGACCTTAAAAAAAAAAAAAATCTCCCTAGCAGCAGCTGATGGATACAGAACTGAGATGGAGCCAGGAGGAATTGATAACCTAAGCTCAAAGTTCATATGAACAAAACTTCCAACTGAGGAATTAAAGCCACATTGCCTTGATAACTTTTTGGAAGTCATGCAAGATTTTCATCAGTTATCTTACTTTAAAAATAAATGAGTACTTACTCTGGGCTACAGTTTAACTTGTTGAGTTCTAAATTCAAGTTGGGTACAGGAGCCCAAACAGGAGTCATAGGTAAAATATTCCTCTCCTGAGTGAGGTTTACAGGCCTTAGGCTTTCTGGTTGTGGAGAACTCTGTAGACTTAATCCTCCCAAACTGGAGGACAGTTGGTTCACACCTGGATAATGCTGAAAGAAAAATAAAAAACAAAACAAAATGATGACATAACAAATGATATGAAAGAGTTTCTTAATACTAGATTTCAACACAAAGAAAAATCAGGGTAAGAAAATTTACGGGGCTGGAGAGATGGCTAGCGGTCAAGAGAGCCGACTACACTTGCAGAGGACCCAGGTTCGATCCCCAGCACCCACATAGCGGCTGAGAAACATCTTTGACTCCAGTTCCAGGGGAATCTGACACCCTCTTCTGACCTCCACAGCATTGCACGACACGGGTGCACAAACCTACATGCAGACAGTACATTCATACACATACAAAAAAAAATACAATTTTTAAAAAGTTAAAAAAAAAAAAAAAAGAAAAATTACATCAGGGTTCCTAATAGCAAGTATCTTAATAGAGCAGACAATTTAAAGCATAAATAAAACTTCAAAGGCGAAAACCAACCTTATAATAAGGCTAAACTGTTCAACATCAAGAATATAGTTTCCTTGAATGTAGTTTGTGTTGGGAAAGCACGATAAAAGTATTTTCAAGTTCTATCAATTATCAATTTTCAGGATAATGAGTTGATGCCTTAGAAATATACTATGGTGAAACTACAGCAATATAGTCTGGACACTCATTTGATCAACTTGATTAAACATACAAGCCCCCCCCCCCCGCTGGATGGTGGGACCCATGGGCTGTGTGGGTTTGGGCACAACACCCTGCAAATTGGTTTTACATGAAGTATGCTTATACTCATAAATTATCACTTATTGCTAAAAAATGGAAAAAAAAAAAAAAAAACCGAGAGAAAGATGCAAGACAGTTATGGCAGAATGCATTATCTGGGATGGGGTGGGATGGGGTGGGGGGAAGGGAAAGGGAAATATGCCTGAACTGAATTGGAAAATGATGTATGAAATACACAAAGCACCAATAAAAAAAAAAAAAGAAATATAGTATGGTGTTCACTGGGTTCTGCTTTGCTTATTTTTCTGTTCTCTATGTTATATATTTAGTATTACTATGAGTCCATGGCTTTTTTTATAATTCAAAATAATTTACTGAATAACTATCATAGCGAAAGAGATAAAAAAAATCCTTAAAGTTTCAGAAACAAAACAAAGTCAAGTTGGTCACATTCTAGTACCATGAAAATTAACGTTCTAATTGGTCTTTACTACCTAACTCCTGGCAAAATATATCAAAGGACAAAAAGAACAACAAATTATATATATATATACATATATATATATGTATATATATATATACATATAATTTTACATTTATAATACTAAACATAATGTTATTTTCAAATTAGTTAAATATAAGTTACAGACTCATGCATGAATCAAAAAATTGTAATATTTTGACATGAAAGTTTTAGAATAAAGTATAATTCCAAATATCTAATTTCATTTCACCTGTAGTCAATATTTTAATTAGTTTTCCATTTAATTCTTCTTCTGTTGCTATTTATAATATAAGCTAGGATATACATACTATTCTAAGCATGGATATTTTACCAAAACAGCAACAATAACAACAACAACAATGACCAAATAACAAGCTACAGTTTGTGTCTGACATAGACATCTTCCATATTCCTTTCCACAGGGACCAAGGGTTTCATTTTGTGACTACACAAATTCTAACTATACATGATGAGTGATGATTTTAGGAAAATCACTATTTTATCACCCATTCTGAAATAAAGAATTCAGGTAATGGTTATCTGGAATAAATGATAACACAGGTATCAACCATACTAGATAGTAGATAAAACGTTGATGAGGGGGGCTGGAGAGATGGCTCAGCAGTTAAGAACCAACTGCTCTTGCAGAGGACTCGGGTTCGATTCCCAGCATGCACATGGCGGCTAAGATTCATCTTTAAGCCAGCCATGGTGGCATATGCCTTTAATCCTAGCACTAGGGAGGCAGAGGCAGAGGCAGGAGGATCTCTGTTGAGTTCAAGTCCGACATGATCTACATAGCAAGTTCCAGGACAGCTGGAGCTACAGAGAGTGTTTCAAAAAGATCAAGTGCCCCCCCCAATCCCAATATTGTTAGTCATACATGAATTTAATGAAGGTCCTCAAATCATAGCTATTTACTAATATCAAAACAGTAGTATCCACAAACCATTTTAAATTCAAATCGGACCAAAAAAGAAAAAGTGGGGAGTAAATCACTTTCCTAAGTGTCTTTAGAGCTATCATATATTAAGTCTGAATTTGATTTTGTAATGCCCAAATCTCCACCAGTTAAATGGTGGAGGCGAGGAAAGAGGAAAGGGGAAAAAGGAGGAGGAAAAGGGGGAAAAGGGGGAAAGGGGGAGGAAAAGGAAAAGGGAAAGGGGAAGGGGAAGGGAAAGGGAAAGGAAAAGGGAAGGGAAAGGGTAAGGGAAAGGGAAACGGGAAGGGAAGGGAAAGGAAAAGGGAAAAGGGAAAGGGAAGGGAAAGGGAAAGGGAAAGGAAAAGAAAAAGGGAAGGGAAAGGGAAAGGGAAGGGAAAGGGTAAGGGAAGGGAAAGGGTAAGGGAAAGAGAAAGAGAAAGGGAAAGGGAAAGGAAAAGGGAAAGGGAAAGGGAAGAAAAAGGGAAAGGGGAAGGGAAAGGGAAAGGGAAGGGAAAGGGAAGGGAAAGGGAAAGGGAAGGGAAAGGGAAAGGGAAAGGGAAAGGGAAAGGGAAAGGGAAAGGAAAAGGAAAAGGAAAAGAAAAAGGGAATGGAAAGGGAAAGGGAAAGGAAAAGGAAAAGAAAAAGGGAAGGGAAGGGAAAGGGAAAGGGAAAGGGAAGGGAAATGGAAAGGGAAAGGGAAAGGAAAAGAAAAAGGGAAGGGAAAGGGAAAGGGAAAGGGAAGGGAAAGAGAAAGGGAAAGGAAAAGAAAAAGGGAAGGGAAAGGGAAAGGGAAGAAGGGAAAACGGGAAAGGAAATGAGAGTGTTGAGTTCTAACAAAGATTTTTCTTGATTAAAACAAATCCAGGTCTTGGACAGGTGATTTCACTTTTATAACTCAGTTTCTTCACTGACACATTAAAAAGACATGACTCTGTGGTAAGTTTCTTTTCCTTCTGCTGAGAAAATACCGTGACAAAAAACTTAAGGGAGAAAAGTGGTATTCAGGCTCATGGTCCGAGGTTATCCTCCATCATGGTGAGGAAGACAATATGACAGGAGCTTGAGGCAGCTGTGTCCACTGAGAACCACAGAGTGATGAATGCTTGTCCTCAACTCACTTCTTCCTTTTTATACAATCTTGGATCCCATCCCAGGGGATGGCACTACCCACAGGGGGCAGGGGTCTTCCCATCTCAATTAACCTAATCAAGAAAATCCCCCACAGGCATGCCCAGAGGCATGACAACTAATATCACAGTATGAATACCCCATGAGCCAGCAATTCCACTCTTATATATGTACATTCACATAAAAGACACAGGCAGAAATGTTCACAACAGAACATTCATAATACTTCAAACCAGAAGTTTACCCTAATGCCCATCAACAACACAAAAAACTACTGCCACATTCATAATAGAGTACTCTTTTTTTTTTTAGACAGGGTCACCCTATAGTCCCAGCTGGCCTTGAAATCACTCTATAGACCAGGCTGGCCTTGTACTCACAGAGATCTGCCTGCCTCTGCCTCCCGAGTCCTAGGATTAAAGGTACATGCCACCACACCCAGCTTAAAGATGGTTCTTAGACACCATGTGGGTGCTGGGAATCGAACTTGGGTCCTCTCCAAGAGCAGTCAGTGCTCTTAACCACTGAACCAACTCTCCAGCCCCAGTAGAGTACTCTTACAATGAAAAGGAATAAATTATAGTCACACAAGCAATACAAGCGTGCATTTAGTATGACTCCTCTTATGTAAAGCTTAAAAACAGGCAAAAGTAATCTATGACATTCATTAGAAGTCAACATAATGGCTATTCCTATTTGGGGACTTAATAATTAGAAGAGGCGTGAGACATGTTCTGTCTATTGACAGTACTCACTTTTTTGAAATTCATTAAGTTAGCTGGACATGATAGCACATATCTGTAATTCTAATACTTGGGAGATGGAAGGAAGATCAGGAATTCAAAGTCATCTTTGGCTACACAGTGAATTCAAGGCCATTCTGAGATACATGAAACTTTCTCAAGAAAGAAAACAAAATCCTATTCTACTACACCAGGATGTGGTAGAATTGATGTTGTACAATTTAGAATTACAGTTCAAAAATGCAAGGTCTCTACATGACTGAATACATACTTGAGGATACTGCTGAAATCCAGAGTACGACAGGCCACTGGGATGTGCTCCTGAGTTCAACGGCACTGCTGCATTCTGATAACCAGGCTGAAGAGTTGGGTAGCCATAGCCAAAAGGCTTTGCTACCTTTGTTGGCTGAGGAGCAGTGGGAGTAGGAGCTGGAGACAGAGGTTGGGCTGGGGTAGGGTTAGGCTCCAGGGAACGATCAGGAGCTGGACTGCTTGCTGAAGAAGAATGCATATCTAGCGAAGGGGAAAATAAGGTGTTCACAACCCGATCAGAAGGGCCAACAATACCCATTGGCATTTCCTTTTTCTTTTGAAAATGTTTTACCATGACAAATTTTGAACACATATCAAATAGAGAATGAGTAACCAGTAAATTCATGAACAGATTATCCAACATGGAATAATTATCAATATTTTGTCAATATATATTGTTTTGTCCTATGTGCAACTTTATCAACAAATTCTCCAGTGTACATCTAAATACACACAATATAGTTTGTTGTGTTTTGTTTTTTATTTTTTTTTAAATTCTCTCAGCAGGATTGTGGCAAAGAAGTAGAAATTAAAGCAAGCAATTAACAGTTTCAACTACTCTCCTCTAAATTGTTCTTTATTTGACCCTTACTATAAAATGTGTGGGCAGCACAGCTGAACAATCCCTAAAAAAAAAAAAACCACACACACAAAAAAAACAAAACAAAAAAAACCCCTACATTATTTGCACAGCTAAACTGTCAATAAAATATGAAAAGTAGTGTCTAAAACAATGCCCAGCTTTTAGAACAATATCTGGTATAAACAGGTATTTAAGAAAGTTTAGCTGGGCGTGGTGGCACACTTGGGAGGCAGAGGCAGGCAGATCTTTGTGAGTTCAAGGCCAGCCTGGTCTACAGAGTGAGTTCCAGGTCAGCTGGGGCTACAGGGAGACCCTGTCTTGAAAAGACAAAAAAAAAAAAAANAAAAAAAAAAAAAAAGAAAAAGAAAAAAAGAAAACCCCAACAAAAAAAATAATACTGGAGCTGTAATCATGGAACGTATTTGGTATCTTCCTGTAGTTCTAAGTTCTAGATATATAGTTACTATTATTGTTACAGAGGCTTATATAGTTCCTCCATTTTACTACATCATAAATAGCTACAAAATTTGCCTAAAGTCACTGACATACTGTCAAAGCACAGTTCACTGCCAAATTAAAATCTGTTAGTAAGTACAGACAGACAAAGCAATGTGGGACTGGAAAGCCAGGATCTTTTAACTAGATTTCAAGAGACATTTTATTTCAAGTTAACTAAGACTACATGAAAGATTTAGTTGTAGTGGTCACATTTCAGTACATGAAGCAACTCTTGTATAATTCTTTTTTTTTACACTTTCACCAAACCTGACAGTCTAAGATCAATCCCTGGGATTCACATTGTAGAAGAGAAGTAACTCCTGCAAATTGTCCTCTGACCTCAAAGCATGCTATGCATTCGTGCTCATACACTAAATAAATAAAAAAGTAATCACTAATTTTATTTTTTGTATTTTTTCTTCTTTGACTATTTTAGAATTTTTAAAATATTTTATTACTTTTATTTATGTATGAGTAAATTTCCTGCATGTAACTCTTGTACAATTCTTTAGTAATAGTGACTGTGATTGGAATGGTTTATAACTTTTTTTTTCCCCAGGTCTTTTTGAGACAGGGTGTCCCTGTAACTCCAGCTATCCTGGAACTCACTATGTAGACCAGGCTGGCCTTGAACTCATAGAAATCTGCCTGCCACCACACCCAGCTTTTAGTTTATTCCTTCTTACACATATACACACATACACATACCTGTTATCTCTAGAAGGAAAAACACTTAACCACAAGAGGCTAAGTTAGTCAAGCTTTGTAAAGAAGTGGGAACTGTACGCTAGGCTGAGAGGATCAAAGGTTTCTAGGACTCATGGTGCAGTGGCAGTAGATGGTGTGCCTAGTTAAGTATAGTACCCTACAGCTTTAGATAAGTTTCATCCTGGATTATTATGAAAGTGATAAAGAGAAAAATGAAATTATTTGTTGTGTTTATTTGCTGAAGTTATTGGGAGGGGAGCATGCCAGGTGGCTGTCAGTGAAAGACAGGAGCACAGGAAAATCACAGCACACGTTACCATAGAGAACAGACTACTAATTACAACAGCTGATTTATTTTCCTGTTACTATCATCTATTCCTCCTCAATTCTTAGGTAACAAAGTTATTTCCACATACTGCTAAGTGAGGCTTCCAAAACCTACCCCTAGGTGGCTATTTACCTAGCAGAGGCACCCAGGAGCCACAGGGGGGAAAGAATCAAAGGCGTTTTATACTCAGAGGCTACTTGGAAGGAATTCAGAGACCTAAGCATAAGAACAGAAATATGAAAGTTTAAGAAGTTATTTAAGAGAAAGAAGAATATTATTCGCTATTAAATGTTTTTTAGAAAGATAAATAAGAAAAAGCAGAAGTAATAAATTTCCTCAGGCCATTATAAACAACATGCATAGCTGTAATATGATAATATTAAAATAAAGCTGAGAAATGCCAGGAAAATATTTCTTTTTTCTGTTAAAAACGCAGTCTGCTCCCATGTGCAATACCAGGTTATCTTTGAAAGTAAATGATGGCCACAAACTTTTGATTGATTGATTGATTGATTGATTGACTGACTGGTTAATTGGTCTTTTTGAGACACGGTCTCCCTGTAGCTCCAGCCTTCCTGGAACTCACTATGTAGACCAGGCTGGCCTTGAACTCACAGATCCGCCTGCCTCTGCCTCCCAAGTGCCGGCAGCCACAAACTTTTAAATGAATACTGCACAAGCAGAAAACAAGGTACCTGGATAGCTCCCTCCTTCCAGGGCATCGTAACTGTTGGGCAGAGGTGATGCACTGCTTGTGGTAGAAGAGCTGTCAACACCTGCAAGGAAAAGTCAAACACTGGCTAAGTGCAAACTGACAGTACATCTCAGCAGCTGCCCGCAACTTTGATAAAGATGGTTCTGCTGAAGTAGGAAAATTCCTGACTCTAGTGAAAAATTAAATGACTGATGGTTAAAAACAGTTAAAACACACACACACACACACACACACACACACACACACATACACACGCACAAAAACATACAGTGCTATCGAGATGGCTGAGGAGGTAAAGGCTCTTGCCATTAAGCCTGACCACTTGACTACCTGAACTTTAAACATGGTGGAAGAAGAAAACTCCAGTCTATACAAGGGCCATGGCAGGCATGTGCCCACACCCACTCACCCCTACACAATACACAAATGTAATAAAATCTTCTTAAAAAATGAATAGACTCTGAAGCTAATGAATGGGACAAAATTCAGTTGAACCTACATTAACATCAACAATAGATATCAAACTACAAAAAGACACATAAATTTAGAGTTGACAGACATATTAATGGAAATACACCTGAAATATACATCTACCAAATTTCAAGGTATTAAATTAATTTCATTAGTATCAGGACACTTCAAGATGAGTTACATAGTAATGACTTTTTTTTTAAGTTTTTTTAAATTTTTATTTCTGTATGTGTATGAATGTACTGTCTGCATGCAGGTCTGTGCACCCATGTCGTGCAATGCCTCGGAGGTCAGAAGAGGGTCTCGGATTCCCCTAGAACTGGAGTTCTCCTGGAATTGGGGTTACAGACGGTTCTCAGCCGCCATGTGGGTGCTGGGGATCGAACCCGGGTCCTCTATAAGAGCAGTCGGTACTCTTAACCGCTAGGCCATCTCTCCAGCCCATTAATGACTTTTATAATAAAGCACAGCTGTGGAAAATATTCATAAAAGACAACTCTGGCTTGAGTTACTTCCAGCATTAAGAAGTAATTCTGTATCTCAGTTTATCATGTGCAAAACACATATTAAATGATATCTACCATATTTAATAAGGGAATATAAATGAAAACCTATTTAATACTAATAAATACAAGTATTAAACTATAAAACCTTTTCTTGTTTGTGATCATTCAAACCAGTAAGACAAAAGATGAGTGGCAATCTATGACGCACACCTTTAATCCTAGCACCTGGGAGACAGAGGCAGGCAGATCTCTGTGAGTTCAAGATCAGCCTGGTCTACATAGTGAGTTGCAGGACAGCTGGAGCTGACCTATCTCAAAAAAAAGACCAAAGAAAAAAAAAAATCTAGCAATAGGATACATAGGAGAATAGACCAAAGATACAGTTCTTTCATTTATTCACCCAATGAATATATTATTAAGAATCTAAATTACCCTCAGTAGATATGCTACAGTATAAACTGATATAGAAAAAGAAAAAGTGGTTATGGCCCCTTTCAAGACCAAGGTCTATTTCAAAAGTGATGTGGTATATAAAGTGAGTTAACCCTGGATTTTTTTTTTTAATTTTAATTTTTATTTTATGTGTATGAGTATGTTGGCTGCACATATGGAAGCGCACTTGTGTTGTGCAATACCCATGGAGGTCAGAAGAAGGTATCAGATCCCCTGGAAATGGATTTATAGACTGTTGCTAGCCATCATGTAGTTGCTGGAATCAAACCTGTGTTCTCTGCAGGAGCAATCAGTACTCTTAACCACCAAACCATCTCTCCAGCCCATAACAACCAGGATTTTTGTTTTTGGATACTTCTTTTTAAAAACCTGTATTTTTCAGCTGTCAAACATGTATGTTGAACATATTCCCTATGCCCCTCCCCCTCACTAATTTAACTTTGTTTTCACAGACAGTTTCACTTTTACTTTCATGTCATTTATATGTGTATGATTTTACCTGTAAAATCTGTAGGAACCATAGATGAATGACAGAAAACATGTTTTCTGAGACTAGTTTAATTAGCTTAAAATGATTATCTCATTACATTAGTTTTCTTGCAAATAACCCAACTTTATTCTTCATGGCTGAAAAAATTCCATTGTGTATGAAAGCATTTCTCTAGCCATTCCTGTGTTGTAGGATACCTAGGTTGATAGTTTAAAGTGCAACTGAAATATAAAAAGAATGGGTATGCATAACTATTTTCATTGAATAACTTCAGATAACCTTGAGAGTTAATTGTATCAACTAAAGGTACAATAGACACAGTTATTTGTATAAGAATGTTTTGGGACTGGAGAGATGGCTCTGCAGTTAAGAGCACCGACTGCTCTTGCAGAGGACCCAGGTTCAATACCCAGCACCCATGGTGGTGGGGAACCGTCTTTAACTCCAGTTCCAGGGTTAATCCAACTCCCTCTTCTGACCTCTGTGGCATTGCATGACATGGGTGCACCAACCTACATGCAGACAGTACACTCATACACATAAAAAAATAAAAAAGAATGTTGTATTCTCAGCAAAGAATATGATTTGGAGGCACAAGACCATTAGGTATAGAACATATCGTTTACCTGCTGGAACTTCGGGTAAGTATCGACCAACTGTCAACACTATCTTTCAGAAGATTAAAATAATTTTTTTAAAAAAATAATTTTTTTGATACCCTATGTATTATTCTGTGTTCCTGTGAGGCTTAAATCAGATAGTAGATATAAAGCTACCTACAAAGTATGAAGGGTATAAAATCAGTTGTAAGTAGGCAGGGTGTGGTGGTGCACACCTTTGATTCCAGTACTGGGGAGGCAGGGGCAGGCAGATCTCCGTGAGTTCAATGTCCTTGTTACATAGGGGGGGGTTCCAGGACAGCTGGGATTGTAGGGAGACCCTGTTTCAAAAAGACCAAAAAGGACTGGAGAGATGGCCTAGTGGTTAAGAGTGCCGACTGCTCTTGCAGAGAACCCGGGTTCGATTCCAGCACCCACATGGCAGCTGAGAACCATCTTTAACTCCAGTTTCAGGGGAATCCGACACCCTCTTCTGACCTCCATGGCACTGCACGACACTGGTGCACAAACCTGCATGCAGACAGTACATTCATACACATAGAAAAATAAAATTAAAAAAAGACAAAAAAAAAATAGCACTGCTTTACTGTTTTGATTTTTCACTATCTCAGTAGTTAGTGATGCTGAACATTTTTTCATGTCCTTGTTGCCCCACCCCCCAGCATCTTAGAAATTTCTGTATTCTTAGGAGTCTCAAATTAAGTCTAGTGTGGTTTACAAGGAGAGGGGACAGCTTCATTCTTTTGCATCTGACTAATACCTAGTTCTTCTTGTACCCCAATAGGGAATATGCTTTTCCTATTGAAATATCCTGCTAAATTGTTTGAGTAAAATTTTCATAACCTGTGACTGATGGCCACAAACTTTGATTGATTGATTGATTGATTGATTGACTGACTAATTGGTCTTTTTTAAGACAGGGTCTCCCTGTAGCCCCAACTGGCCTGGAACTCACCATGCAGATCAGGCTGGATCGTGAACTCACAGAGATCTGCCTGCCCCTGCCTCCTGAGTGCTGGGATTAAAGGCTTGCGCCACCATTCCTGGCAGCAATGCTATTTTTAGAATCGCCAAAAAAATTAAAGTAAAAAAAGACTAGTAATAGCATTTGGGGGATAAAGATATAGAAAAAGTGGAAAATTCATGGAACTATAAAATAATATAGCCATGTTAGAAAAATATTTTGGCAATCTTTCAGAATATAGAGTACTATAAAACCTAGAAATTTCACTTAAGACAAAAACAAACTTAAACAAAACCTTATTGAAAAGTGTGCATAATAGCATGACTTATTACACTCAAAAGATGGAAACAACCCAAATATCCACTAGCTTGGTAATAGATAAATAAAAGATAATGTATGTACATAATGGAATATTTTTTCAGAAAAAAAAAATGCTGCTACAGGTGACAACATGGATGAACCTTGAAAAAACACTATCCTAAGAGAAAGACACCAGTCACAAGGAGATCAGCGGTTAATTGCTTGAGCTCTGTTCTACTGAGAAAGGCTAGAATGGGAAATGCCTGACTCTATAGGCCTTAATACATATGACAAAATGCATGAACTCCAATGGAAGGTCTATGGGGGGGGGTAACAGACAGAGGAGGGGTACTAAATGCATGAACTCCAATGGAAGGTCTATGGGGGGGGTAACAGACAGAGGAGGGGTACTAAATGCATGAACTCCAATGGAAGGTCTATGGGGGGGGTAACAGAAGGGAGGGGTACTAAATGCATGAACTCCAAAGGAAGGTCTATGTGGGGGTAACAGACAGGAGGGTACTAAATGCATGAACTCCAAAGGAAGGTCTATGTGGGGGTAAAAGACAGGAGGGTATAAATGCATGAACTTCCAAATGGAAGGGGTTATGTGGGGGTACAGACAGGGAGGGTACTAATATGAATCTAATGGAGGTCTATGGGGGGTAACAGAGGAGGGTTAATGCATGAACTCCTATGGAAAGGTATGGGGTGGGGGGGGTTAACAGAGAGGGAGTATAAATGCATGAACTCCAAGGAAAGGTCATTGGGGGGGATTGTAACCAGCGAGGAAGGTTGGTAACTAACATACATGAACTCCATGGAAGAGGTCGAAATGGCGTGGGGTACAGACAGAGGAGGGGTGCAAATGGATTAGATGTATTGCTGAATACAACAAAATATCAATATAAATATATTGCAAAAGTTTTAAGTTAAACTTCATAAAATATTATTCTACAAATAAGATAAGGGTTAAACCTTAGACTTAAATTATTAAGAACAAATTTCATCACAGAATGACGGTTTATTATCAAACTAGCTGAAATATTGCCAAAGCTACAAACTTAGAATTTAATTTTATAGAAAGGTTTAATTTTACCTTAGTAATTTATTATTGGGTCTGATCATTACTTTTTAGAAATAAGGGTCTAGGTACAAAGTCTCAAGATAACAAACAATAATGCACTGCAACTCAAGCACCACTAAACTAATAACAGTACACAGTAAAACTTTAATATAACTTATTTTAAATGAATCCATTAAAAAGAATAGGGCATTGGGGGTGCGGCTAGATCAGACCTGGGCAGGCCAAGAGNAAATAAATTTAAAAATTAAAAAAAAATTTTAAAAAATAAAAAATGTTACGGGACTTGATTAATGTAAATACTGACCTTTTACCTCATTTTTTTTTTTTTTTTTTGTCTTTTGAGACAGGTTATCCTTGCAGCTCCAGCTAGCCTGGAACTCACTAGATAGACCAGGCTGACCTTGAATTCAGAGATTCACCTGCCTCTGCCTCCTGAGTGCTGGGATTAAAGGTGTACACCACCACATCCAGCTGGTAAGACATTTTTTAAAAACCTGAATCACTTCACTTTTCAAGTTGTACTATAATTTTAAATGCTATCTGCTTCCCTATCCTAAATATTTTTGGAGACCAGAAACTACATCTTTAGAACCAAGTACAAGTTTAATATTTGTTATTCAAAATACAGGGAACCACAGAAGTTTCAGGTTGGAAACATCTTGAGTTTGGAGTATCTGCATATAAGCAATGAATTTACTTGGAATAGCTTTAAGTCTAAACACAGAACTCACTCACGTTTCACAGCCACCTTAAACACAAAGTCCAAAGGCAATCATATACATTTCTAGTGCACCTAGGTTCTAACACTTCAGAAATGGAAGCAAGAGGATCAGGAGTTTAAGGCCTGCTTCAGCAATATGATGCCCTATCCCATAAATCAACACCAACAACAAAAAGAAAATATGTTCTGCTTCTAATCGTCAGGAAACATAAACTGAGAAATATAAAATAACTGGCCTATATGAACTGAAGTTGCCAAAAATAATCCACACATGTGTTAAAATGGTCTACATGGCTGATTCTAGAAAGCTGGAATATTTCAGGTTGAAAGCCAAAATTATCTTTGCCCATGCTTATTTCCCATAATAGCCATTTACTATCTGCCTGGGTGTGTGACCTAATATCCAGTGACTATTAGGTAAGTCCTTTTGGAATGTAAAAACAAACCCTGAGCATCCACCAACACGTAAGAACAGTGTCAGACAGCACCTGAGGCTGACAACAGGGTTTCCCCCTCCACTGCAACTCATCTTCCCAGCACTCCCAACAATGTGTATGAAAACTACCTTGACTTATGATTTCCTTTGTTCTTCTACTATAAAAACTTCATGAAACTGATACCATGTTAGAACATGTAATCCTGAGCCACAGGATTACAACTCTGATTCCCTTTGAGATGAAAGCTGTGCTGTGTGTGTGCGTATGTGTATGTGTGTGTATGTTTGTGTGTACACCTATATCTTTTGAATGTGTCAAGGTAGAAAAAGGTGATTCCTGATTAAATGACCCTAAAAAGTTATATCAACTAAATCATGGACTGGATTAGCTATAAAAAATGAAATTAGGCAGCTGGAGAGATGGATCAGTGATTAAGGGCACTGGTTGCTCCTACAGAGGACCTAGGGGTTCAGTTCCCAGCACCCACACAGAGGCTAATAACTGTCTATAACTCTAGTTTCAGGGGATCCAACATCCTCTTCTGACATCCTTGTGTACTGCACAACACTGGTGCACTAATATGCATGCATGCAATATACTCATACACATAAAATAAAATAAAAATAATTAAAAAAAATGAAATCAGAACAATTGCTAAGGTTTGGTCATGGGCTATATATATAGCAGATGTTATTGCATCAATGTTCAACTTCCTGATGACTGTATTACCCTATGACTAGGAATACAGACTGCAGTATAAGTGGAGGTATTCACTTTACTTCAGATAATAAAGGGAAAAATACATGAAGAGAATTATCAGCAGGTGATCAGGGCAAAAACATATGTGGGACATTTCTTTGACTCCTTTTGTTTGTTTTTAAGACAGGATCTCTTTAGCCCCAGCTGACCTGGAACTTGCTATGTAGGCCAAGCTGGCCTAGTTGTCACAGCAACCTCCCTGCCTCCGCCTCCCAAGTACTGGGATAAAAGGTGTGTGCCACCAAGCCAAGATGGGAATTTCTTTTAAGCTTTTTATAATGTTTCTATAAATTTAATCATGTTTAAAAATTTAAAAGTATTTCTGAATATTAGCAGATATTTTACTATTTTGAGTAAGGAAAATTTCCTATCTGGCATCTCTTATCTTTATCCCCCTCAAATCATACATAATGATTTGAATATTCAAAAGATATACACAGAATACCAACTTTTGGTTAGACAAATCATAGCAAGTCTTACCATCAATAGTATTAATAATTTTAAATCAATAAACAAAAAGATATACTATTAGGAATATACTTATTAGAAATAGGATATACTATTTCTCCATTACATTAAAAATTACACATGGTCCATTTTGATTAGTCTGCATGCAAAGCAAAAAACATTATTCCTAAAGGATGTTATGGCAATCACCCAAAAGCTGTGGTCGAAATCCATTCTTTTGCACATAAAATGGGAGGACATGAATGTCTAAAAGAAAGCACTCCACCATAATGTGATCTGTTTAAGTGACCCAACCTCTGTAACCAAATCAAGAGAGTTTATTATCCTATATCTTCAAATTCATTTTTTTTAAGGCTAAGACTATAGAAATAAAAGAAAACTTGAATACGCAAAGATCAAAAACTGGTGTAAAGCTAAAGCAGACCTGCTTCCTCATCCTCCTCCTCCTCTTCCTCATCATCGGAAGTTGATGACAAGGGAGTTGGTGTGGAGCTAGCTTGATTATTAACATATTCACCATACTGCATGCCTGTAAAGTGGAAAGCACAAACACAAGAGTCAAACCAACAGAAAAGGTGAGAAATAAAATTTTGACATTACATTAAAAGTGAGAAAGAACTTTGATGTTCCAAAGAACATCCCAGCATGCATATTAATATTAGCAGATTTATTATCAAAACTAGAACCATTAGAAAATCTACACAAAGCAGTTTAGTAAAAGCAATTTTAATTTCAACTAATTGAAAAAAGTACCATGAATGCTGACTTGGACTACTCTGTAGTGGTATTCTCAGAAAATGTTTTGAGCTTTATACATTTACTTTCTTCAACCCTAGGACTGCTGTGGCATACTTCCTTTAAGAATATGTTTTCTTTGTGGGCAGTGATCATTCTACTGAACTGAATTTGTATAGCATTCAAAACACAATCAAATCCCAGGCTCCTTCTGTCATTAATGCCACCTTGATGGCTCAGGTCCCATAACGGAAAAGAATGACAGTCGAAGAACTGTATCCAGCACAGTTCTCTGCTCAGAGGAGACACTGGGGCCTTCACATATGACAATGGCAAATTTCCTGACATGCTCAGTCACATCAGTGTGCTACAGCCTACACAGTGTGAAATAAGGCTGACATTGTTTGAAGTACATAGTGAAAGAAGGCAGACCCTATGGAAAAAGACACATATCTGGTACTGTATATAAGAGTTCCCTGAAAAAGGTACTTGAATATTAGTACTTAATCTGGTAAAGTCAAAATGTGAAAAATTAACATCGGTAAAATTCTAAAGAAGGAAAACACGATTAATTTTACTTGAAAATGAAAGAACTTTATAAAAAGTAAACATGCTCATAAGGAAAATCTTGCAGCTCTATTTCAAAAACAGAAGACCCCAGCGAACAAGCTGGGATTTTTTTTTTTTTAATTTTTAAAAATTTTTTAATTTATTTTCATATGTGTATGAATGTACTTGTCTGCATGTAGGTTGGTGCACCCGTGTCGTGCAATGCCACGGAGGTCAGAAGAGGGCGTTGGATTCCCCTGGAACTGGAGTTAAAGACGGTTTTCAGCCGCCATGTGGGTGCTGGGGATCGAACCCGGGTCCTCTGCAAGAGCAGTCGGCACTCTTAACTGCTAGGCTATCTCTCCAGCCCCACAAGCTGGGATTTTTAAGAGCACATCACAGCACTGGAAGCACAGCAAGGCCTTGCCAGATAGCATGCTCTGCCTCACCCCTATTAGGTAAAACTGAATTTAGATGAAAGCAAAGAAAATGAGCAGAGTGAACCTTTGATCATCACTAATCCTAAAAGTCATAGAAACTCTGCTAGCTTTGCTGATGCTTTGATTTTGTTTTCCTGTTGGTCTCACTATAGCCCAGGCTGGCCTTGAACTCATGGCTTTCCTCCTGTTTCAGCTTCTTTTTTTTTTTAATTTTATTTATTTATTTATGTATATGAATGTACTGTCTGCATGTAGGTTTGTGCACCCATGTCGTGCAATGCCTCGGAGGTCAGAAGAGGGCGTCAGATTCCCCTGGAACTGGAGTTCTCCTGGAATTGGAGTTTCAGTTGGTTCTCGGCCGCCACGTGGGTGCTGGGGATCGAACCCGGGTCCTCTGCAAGAGTAGTCGGTGCTCTTAGCTGCTAGGCCCCTGTTTCAGCTTCTTAAGTGCTGAGATTACAGATGAGCTATCACACTTGGCTGATTCAAACATTTTCTAATATAGATAAAATATTATTAGCTTGAATGTGTCTGAGAAAATAAAACTCAATATAGGCGGGTGTGGTGGCTCACTCCTTTAATCCTAGCACTTGGAAGGCAGAGGCAGGCAGATCTTTGTGAGTTCAAGGCCAGCCTGGTCTACAGAGCAAGTTCCAGAACAGCTGGGGCTACAGGGAGACCCCTGTCACGAAAAGACCAAAAAACAAAAACAAACAAAAAAAACTTCAATATAAAATAGATTCAGGTATTATAAGAAACAAATCGATATCTTCCAAATTCAAATTGGGATCCTCTAACACCCTAAAATAAAAATTTCACTAATATTAGACATTAAGTTAACTATACAAAGAAGTTTATGATCAAACAAATCAATAGTGGAAAAATTTTCACAAGAGAAATCTTTCAATTTAGGTCTTACTTTAAAATGACACACTCTTCAACGTGTATTAGCAGTGTGCTTCAACAGGTCTACACAGGTGTATGTGAAGAAGGCACAAGAGAAGAGACCTGGGGCTGGAGAGATGGCCTAGAGGTTAAGAGCACCGACAGCTCTTACAGAGGACCTGGGTTTGATCCCCAGCACCCATATGGTGGCCAAGAACCATCTGAAACTCCAGTTCCAGGAGAACTCTAGTTCCAGGGGAATCCGACACCCTCTTCTGACCTTGACCTCTGCAGCATTGCACGACACGGGTGCACAAACTTGCATGCAGGCAGTACATTGATACACATACAGAAATAAATAAAATTAAAAAAAATTTTTTATAAAAAGAAGAGACCTGTTTGCTGCTTTAAAGAGAGGCCAGTAAAGATAAATATGAGAAGATAATCCATTCTTCAGGACTGAACAGATGTGATCGTTGTTGACACTAATCAAAGAAGCCAAAATACTAGGCATGTTTATAAACACATTATACAATAAGTATTTTCCCAAACTCCAGATTTACTGAATAAACAGATTTATTCCAATTATTAGAAAACAATCCAATGCCTGAGCAAAAATAACCATACAGTAATAATTCACAGAGCAACTATTTAATACAGCAAAACAAACTTATGAAGAGAGCACTATTTTAGATTTTTATATTGTGCTTGTCCATGTACTATATTAACAAAATGTCATACACCTCTTTCCATTCATGACTCTTTTTTTCTTTTTTTGAGACAGGGTTTCCCTGTAGCCCCAGCTGTCCTGGAACTCGCTCTGTAGACCAGGCTGGACTTGAACTCAGAAAGATCCACCTGTCTCTGCCTCCCAAGTACTAGGATTAAAGGCGTGTGCCACCACACCCGGCTCAATCATGACTCTTTTTTTAATTTATTATTTATTTATTTACTTATTTATTTATTTATTTATTTTATATGTATGAATGTACTGTCTGCATGTAGATTTGTGTTTATTTATTTATTTTATATGTATGAATGTACTGTCTGCATGTAGATTTGTGTACCCGTGTCGTGCAATGCTGCAGAGGTCAGAAGAGGGCGTCAGATTCCCCTGGAACTGGAGTTCTCCTGGAATTGGAGTTCTAGACGGTTCTCAGCCGCCATGTGGGTGCTGGGGATTGAACCCTGGTCCTCTGCAAGAGCAGTCGGCGCTCTTAACCGCTAGGCCATCTCTCCAGCCCTCAATCATGACTCTTAACAAGTTCATAAATTAGCTTGCGTTTGGTTGCTTAATTAAGCTTTATTTTTTTTAAACTTTAGTATTTTATTTTGATTTTATGTTTGAGTGTCTTGTCTGCATGTGTGTAAGTGCACCCGTGTCATGCAATGCCCATGGAGTCAGAAGGCAGCCTCGGATTTCCCTGGAACTGTAGTTACCAACGGTTGCTAGCTGCCCCGAGGGTGCTGGGAATCAATGTGGTCCTCTGCAAGAGCAGCTGGTGCTCTTAACCGTTAAGTCATCTCTTCAGCTCCCTCAATTAAGCTTTATTAAAAGTTTGAGGATATTAACAGATAAGAACATGAATATGACTTTTCAAACCAGAGGTCAGGTAAGAACTCCACAGTAGTAACCGCTCCACATTGTGTCCTGCTTTACATGTGTGAGGCACATACAGGCTGCAACAAATGCAGGCTTCCCAACTAAGGCAGCTGACTGCCCCATCATCAGCTCTAGCATACATGAAAGGTTCTGAGATTCCCAGAGTGCTTCTATTCAGACCCTCCTTAGAGCCAGAACCACAAGAACCTTAAGAGCCACAGGCAAGGTCAACTGAGAGAGTTGACATTACATCCTAGAGCCCATCCCAAAACCTGCCATGACAATGTACATACAATACCTGCTGCTGCCACAACAAGGAGAGAAGGCTGCCTTCTGCTTCACTCTGTGTTAGCCAAGATGGCCAAGCTATGAATCATGTAAACCAAGTGGCAAAAGACACGTCTCAAAATCTGAGCACGATGAAGAGCACTGCAACAAACCGAGTTCAGTACTTAAGAGCAGACATCTCCCACAAAGTGTGAAGGGGCCCTCAGTAGATAAACTAAGGAATTAGGATTTCTCCTTAGCTCTCACACCAAGGGGCTTCTCCCTGTTGCGATAACAGCTGGATCCATGTGTGTGTGTGTATTTCCCCTGAGGGTTTTTTCCCCCAGCTTTTGCTTCATCTTTCTTATAAAAGATGAAATATTGCTATAGGTAAGCTGAAGAGAAACTCAAAGCTTTTTCTCTTTCCAGATTTTCCAACTGTAAATATATCTACTTTCTTTACCAAATTCTATTCCTTTTTTTTTTTTTTTTGGATATAAAGAAATTAAAGTCATGGGCCTGCAAGTTAAGTTTCATGCCCCTCCCCAAAAGGGGAAAAATAAAGAAAAGGTAGAAGCAAATCATTCTCCACACTCCCAGGGGCCTGGAATGTGGCTTTGTCATGAAGCCCTTGTCCCGCTGCACAAGGCTCTGGGTTTTTTGATAGCAGCACCCTTCTGAGACAAAGCAGCACATTCCAATCCAATTCCTTATTACTACAGGCCCTCTCCAGGAATGCACATGCTTTCTGGCAGCTTGATAAAAGGGGTCTTTACAGATTCCTAGATACAGAGGCAGAGGCGGTGGATCTTTGTGAGTTCAAGGCCAGCCTGGTCTACAGAGCAAATCCCAGGACAGCTGGGGTACAGGTAGACCCTGTCTCAAAAGACCCAAAAAAAAAAAAAAAAAAAAAAACAACCAAACTTCTAATAAAAAAAAAAGCACACTGGAAGTTAATTTTATTGTTTTGTTTTATCAAAGAGTAAACATTTTTTTTTCCTGTCTTTTTGCAGACAGCCTGCCACTGCCCTCCAAGTGCTGGCACTAAAGGTGTGCGCCACCACACCTGGCTCAAAGACTTAAACTTTGAGCAAATTTTATCTTTCCTAACCTGATCTTCAAAAAGCAGAGATATCAGAAGACTTTTGAAGAGGTCTCATAAAATAATAGCTTTATAGGAATCAATTTTCAGATATTAATTTCCTAAGTACTCTTATAAATTTGTCCACCTAAAAAAGTGCACGCTTCACACTTCTCAAAGGGCAGAGGAACCTTTACTTAGCCAAATCTTACTATGAAATACTGCCCTAAAGTGTAGAAAATCTTTATACAGCTATAAAGAAAGCTTCCTCATGATTTCTTCCTTAAGTGATCACCAATCACCCAAACTTAGACTGGCTTTTTTAGAGATGCCTCAGTTACAGGTGAAACATGTTAGAAAGCGAACTGGTTCTTGCTGGGCGTGGTGGCACACACCTTTGATCCCAGCACTCGGAGGCAGAAACAGGCGGATCTCTGTGAGTTCAAGGCCAGCCTGGTCTTCACAGCGAGCTCCAGGCCAACTGGGACTAAAGGGAGACCCTGTCTCAAAAAGACCCCCCCCCAAAAAAAAAGGAAAGAGAATGGTTTTCCTACTACTTAGTCTTCATTCAGAAATGTAAAACATGATGAGGTAGGAATAAAGATAAACAGAATAATTCTTTTATTCAGACCACAACCACTACTGATAAAAAACTCCATTCTCAAATGGTCCTATGAGAATAATGCAAAGGACAGTAAGAAATACTGAAGAGTACAGTGGGGTGACAACATAAAAACTGGGGCTGTGGGGACACTTAACTGGGCCTCAGCCACTTGCTAGCTGTGGGAAGTTACTAACCTGTTTTTCACTTAATTTGAAAGATGAAGTCATTACTACTTCAAAGGGTTGTTGCAAGGGTTGAATAAGTCATATATATCAAAGACTTAGATATATGGAACCTGATAAATATATGGAACACTCTATGCGTTATCACTGAACTTTGAAAACATTTTTGTGCATATTTAACTTAAAATGATTATCATCAAGATATTCTTAACACTCACCTTTAGGGTAAAGCATTGGAAAACCCAACAACAAACACAACAAACCAAATTTTCATTGATCTGACCAGTGCACTTTATAATACAAATTCCTTTTCTTCTTTTTTCTTCTTTTTCTTTATTCTTTTTAGACAGGTTATCTATTTGAAGCTCAGGCCAGCTTGAAGCTTGTTATGTAGCTAAGGCTGGCTTGACTTCCTCTTTCTACCTCTATACCAGCCTTTTCTTTTTTTCTATTGCTCACTTTTTCTTTTATCTTTCTTCCTTCCCTCCCCTCCCCTCTTTCTTGCATTCTTCAGGATATGGCCATATAGTTCACATCCTCTGTACCCTCTGGAGCACTGGGATTAGAAGAAGGCACCACCACACCAGACTTAGTAATACTAATTTTTTTTTAATAAATGGAGTATTTCCTAGAACTGCCAGGTTATTTTTTCAAGATACCCTCAATAAAATTTATGGATTGAAAATTTTGTATAGAGACTAAGAAGATGACAAAGTGCTTGCTGTGCAAGTATGAAGGACAGTTCAGGTCCCCAGAACCCATGCAAGAAGATGGACAAGCATTTAGCAATCCCAGCCCTCAGGAAGGCAGAATCGGGATCCTGGAGCAAGCTGGCTGGCGAGCTAGACTATTAGGAACTGACAGTGAGACACCCTACCATGGTAAACAAAGTATAGTGACTGAGGAAGACAGCTGATATTAACTTCAGGCCTCCACACTCATGTGCACACGTGTGCCCACACACATGGAAATAAGCATACATACATGATACCACACACACACACATGCCAAAAAAAAACAGTTCTACCTGGCTTGGGAGCATACAGTTAATGGTAACATCTTTGTTCAGCATTCCCAAGGTACTAGATTTGATCTCTAGTAAGCACACTCATACTCATACACACACACACTCACACAACCTTGTATGATTTCTTTCAGAGTTAGTAACAGATGTACAAGCCGGGCGTGGTGGCGCATGCCTTTAATCCTAGCACTTGGGAGGCAGAGGCAGGCAGATCTTTGTGAGTTCAAGGCTAGCCTGGTCTACAGAGTGAGTTCCAGGACAGCTGGGCTACAGGGAGACCCTGTCTCGAAAAGACAAAAAAAAAAAAAAAATAGCAGATGTACAATAAACTATATTTATTATAGTTTATAAAACATTTAATGATAGTATCCACAAAATATACCAGTTTNGACAGAGGAGGGGTACTAAATGCATGAACTCCAATGGAAGGTCTATGGGGGGGTAACAGACAGAGGAGGGGTACTAAATACATGAACTCCAATGGAAGGTCTATGGGGGGGGTAACAGACAGAGGAGGGGTAGTACTAAATGTGATTAAGATGTATTGCATGAAACAAACAAAAATTCAATAAAAATATATTGCAAAAAGTTTTAAGTATAACTATTAAAATAATTATTCTTCAAATAAGAGGTTACTTATAGACATTAAATTATTTAAGAACATATTTCTATCACAGAACTGAGGTTATATCAAATCATGCTGAAAATATTGCCAAAGCTACAAACTTTAAAGAATTAATTTTATAGAAAGTTAATTTTACTTAGTAATTTATTTTGGGTCTGATCATTCACTTTTAGAAATAAGGTCTAGGTACAAAGATCTCAAGATAACAAACCAATAATAGCAGCTGCAAACTCAAAGCACCACTAAACTAAATAACAGTCAACACAGTAAAACTTTAATATAAATTATTGCTTAAATGAATCCATTCTAGCTGGGCATTGGGGGTGCAGGCCTACGATCCCAGCACCTGGGAGGCAGAGGCAAGAGGATCTCTTGTGAGTTCAAGGCCAGCCTGGTCTACATAGTGAGTTCCAAGCCAGCTATAGCTACAGGGAGACCCTGTCTCAAAAAGACCAAAAACCAAACAAACAAAAACAAAATAAACCACCACCACCACCACCACCACAACAGCAACAACAACAACAAAAATTCAAATGAGATCACACCATCACTGTCAACATCAATCAGAACTGTATTAAACACATACAAACCTGTATGCTGACATTCTGAACATGTTTAAAGACATTTCCAAATCCACCACAATCCTAAAAAAATAATGTCTCAATAACCTTCACAGTATTATAAAGAAATTGTCAAATATGGCCTAGAGCTACCTTGCACCCCATCCCTTAAATGTTCATATTGTACTTTCCATGAGCCATGTCAAAGCTCTACCATCCAACATACCAGGTTTTTGTGATTGTGGGCAATACATGGTTGTCTGTTAACCTAGATTTCCTTTCTTGGCATAAGAAATCTTAAAAAAAAAAAAACATATCATCATCCTTTTTCAGCTGTCCTCTACTGAGTGTGTGTGTTTTTTTTTTTTTCGTTTTCTTTTTTTTTTTTTTTTTTTGTCTTTTGAGACAGGTTATCCTTGCAGCTCCAGCTAGCCTGGAACTCACTAGATAGACCAGGCTGACCTTGAATTCAGAGATTCACCTGCCTCTGCCTCCTGAGTGCTGGGATTAAAGGTGTACACCACCACATCCAGCTGGTAAGACATTTTTTAAAAACCTGAATCACTTCACTTTTCAAGTTGTACTATAATTTTAAATGCTATCTGCTTCCCTATCCTAAATATTTTTGGAGACCAGAAACTACATCTTTAGAACCAAGTACAAGTTTAATATTTGTTATTCAAAATACAGGGAACCACAGAAGTTTCAGGTTGGAAACATCTTGAGTTTGGAGTATCTGCATATAAGCAATGAATTTACTTGGAATAGCTTTAAGTCTAAACACAGAACTCACTCACGTTTCACAGCCACCTTAAACACAAAGTCCAAAGGCAATCATATACATTTCTAGTGCACCTAGGTTCTAACACTTCAGAAATGGAAGCAAGAGGATCAGGAGTTTAAGGCCTGCTTCAGCAATATGATGCCCTATCCCATAAATCAACACCAACAACAAAAAGAAAATATGTTCTGCTTCTAATCGTCAGGAAACATAAACTGAGAAATATAAAATAACTGGCCTATATGAACTGAAGTTGCCAAAAATAATCCACACATGTGTTAAAATGGTCTACAAGGCTGATTCTAGAAAGCTGGAATATTTCAGGTTGAAAGCCAAAATTATCTTTGCCCATGCTTATTTCCCATAATAGCCATTTACTATCTGCCTGGGTGTGTGACCTAATATCCAGTGACTATTAGGTAAGTCCTTTTGGAATGTAAAAACAAACCCTGAGCATCCACCAACACGTAAGAACAGTGTCAGACAGCACCTGAGGCTGACAACAGGGTTTCCCCCTCCACTGCAACTCATCTTCCCAGCACTCCCAACAATGTGTATGAAAACTACCTTGACTTATGATTTCCTTTGTTCTTCTACTATAAAAACTTCATGAAACTGATACCATGTTAGAACATGTAATCCTGAGCCACAGGATTACAACTCTGATTCCCTTTGAGATGAAAGCTGTGCTGTGTGTGTGCGTATGTGTGCGTATGTGTATGTGTGTGTATGTTTGTGTGTACACCTATATCTTTTGAATGTGTCAAGGTAGAAAAAGGTGATTCCTGATTAAATGACCCTAAAAAGTTATATCAACTAAATCATGGACTGGATTAGCTATAAAAAATGAAATTAGGCAGCTGGAGAGATGGATCAGTGATTAAGGGCACTGGTTGCTCCTACAGAGGACCTAGGGGTTCAGTTCCCAGCACCCACACAGAGGCTAATAACTGTCTATAACTCTAGTTTCAGGGGATCCAACATCCTCTTCTGACATCCTTGTGTACTGCACAACACTGGTGCACTAATATGCATGCATGCAATATACTCATACACATAAAATAAAATAAAAATAATTAAAAAAAATGAAATCAGAACAATTGCTAAGGTTTGGTCATGGGCTATATATATAGCAGATGTTATTGCATCAATGTTCAACTTCCTGATGACTGTATTACCCTATGACTAGGAATACAGACTGCAGTATAAGTGGAGGTATTCACTTTACTTCAGATAATAAAGGGAAAAATACATGAAGAGAATTATCAGCAGGTGATCAGGGCAAAAACATATGTGGGACATTTCTTTGACTCCTTTTGTTTGTTTTTAAGACAGGATCTCCTTAGCCCCAGCTGACCTGGAACTTGCTATGTAGGCCAAGCTGGCCTAGTTGTCACAGCAACCTCCCTGCCTCCGCCTCCCAAGTACTGGGATAAAAGGTGTGTGCCACCAAGCCAAGATGGGAATTTCTTTTAAGCTTTTTATAATGTTTCTATAAATTTAATCATGTTTAAAAATTTAAAAGTATTTCTGAATATTAGCAGATATTTTACTATTTTGAGTAAGGAAAATTTCCTATCTGGCATCTCTTATCTTTATCCCCCTCAAATCATACATAATGATTTGAATATTCAAAAGATATACACAGAATACCAACTTTTGGTTAGACAAATCATAGCAAGTCTTACCATCAATAGTATTAATAATTTTAAATCAATAAACAAAAAGATATACTATTAGGAATATACTTATTAGAAATAGGATATACTATTTCTCCATTACATTAAAAATTATACATGGTCCATTTTGATTAGTCTGCATGCAAAGCAAAAAACATTATTCCTAAAGGATGTTATGGCAATCATCCAAAAGCTGTGGTCGAAATCCATTCTTTTGCACATAAAATGGGAGGACATGAATGTCTAAAAGAAAGCACTCCACCATAATGTGATCTGTTTAAGTGACCCAACCTCTGTAACCAAATCAAGAGAGTTTATTATCCTATATCTTCAAATTCATTTTTTTTAAGGCTAAGACTATAGAAATAAAAGAAAACTTGAATACGCAAAGATCAAAAACTGGTGTAAAGCTAAAGCAGACCTGCTTCCTCATCCTCCTCCTCCTCTTCCTCATCATCGGAAGTTGATGACAAGGGAGTTGGTGTGGAGCTAGCTTGATTATTAACATATTCACCATACTGCATGCCTGTAAAGTGGAAAGCACAAACACAAGAGTCAAACCAACAGAAAAGGTGAGAAATAAAATTTTGACATTACATTAAAAGTGAGAAAGAACTTTGATGTTCCAAAGAACATCCCAGCATGCATATTAATATTAGCAGATTTATTATCAAAACTAGAACCATTAGAAAATCTACACAAAGCAGTTTAGTAAAAGCAATTTTAATTTCAACTAATTGAAAAAAGTACCATGAATGCTGACTTGGACTACTCTGTAGTGGTATTCTCAGAAAATGTTTTGAGCTTTATACATTTACTTTCTTCAACCCTAGGACTGCTGTGGCATACTTCCTTTAAGAATATGTTTTCTTTGTGGGCAGTGATCATTCTACTGAACTGAATTTGTATAGCATTCAAAACACAATCAAATCCCAGGCTCCTTCTGTCATTAATGCCACCTTGATGGCTCAGGTCCCATAACGGAAAAGAATGACAGTCGAAGAACTGTATCCAGCACAGTTCTCTGCTCAGAGGAGACACTGGGGCCTTCACATATGACAATGGCAAATTTCCTGACATGCTCAGTCACATCAGTGTGCTACAGCCTACACAGTGTGAAATAAGGCTGACATTGTTTGAAGTACATAGTGAAAGAAGGCAGACCCTATGGAAAAAGACACATATCTGGTACTGTATATAAGAGTTCCCTGAAAAAGGTACTTGAATATTAGTACTTAATCTGGTAAAGTCAAAATGTGAAAAATTAACATCGGTAAAATTCTAAAGAAGGAAAACACGATTAATTTTACTTGAAAATGAAAGAACTTTATAAAAAGTAAACATGCTCATAAGGAAAATCTTGCAGCTCTATTTCAAAAACAGAAGACCCCAGCGAACAAGCTGGGATTTTTTTTTTTAATTTTTAAAAATTTTTTAATTTATTTTCATATGTGTATGAATGTACTTGTCTGCATGTAGGTTGGTGCACCCGTGTCGTGCAATGCCACGGAGGTCAGAAGAGGGCGTTGGATTCCCCTGGAACTGGAGTTAAAGACGGTTTTCAGCCGCCATGTGGGTGCTGGGGATCGAACCCGGGTCCTCTGCAAGAGCAGACGGCACTCTTAACTGCTAGGCTATCTCTCCAGCCCCACAAGCTGGGATTTTTAAGAGCACATCACAGCACTGGAAGCACAGCAAGGCCTTGCCAGATAGCATGCTCTGCCTCACCCCTATTAGGTAAAACTGAATTTAGATGAAAGCAAAGAAAATGAGCAGAGTGAACCTTTGATCATCACTAATCCTAAAAGTCATAGAAACTCTGCTAGCTTTGCTGATGCTTTGCTTTTGTTTTCCTGTTGGTCTCACTATAGCCCAGGCTGGCCTTGAACTCATGGCTTTCCTCCTGTTTCAGCTTCTTTTTTTTTTTTTAATTTTATTTATTTATTTATGTATATGAATGTACTGTCTGCATGTAGGTTTGTGCACCCGTGTCGTGCAATGCCTCGGAGGTCAGAAGAGGGCGTCAGATTCCCCTGGAACTGGAGTTCTCCTGGAATTGGAGTTTCAGTTGGTTCTCGGCCGCCACGTGGGTGCTAGGGATCGAACCCGGGTCCTCTGCAAGAGCAGTCGGTGCTCTTAGCTGCTAGGCCCCTGTTTCAGCTTCTTAAGTGCTGAGATTACAGATGAGCTATCACACTTGGCTGATTCAAACATTTTCTAATATAGATAAAATATTATTAGCTTGAATGTGTCTGAGAAAATAAAACTCAATATAGGCGGGTGTGGTGGCTCACTCCTTTAATCCTAGCACTTGGAAGGCAGAGGCAGGCAGATCTTTGTGAGTTCAAGGCCAGCCTGGTCTACAGAGCAAGTTCCAGAACAGCTGGGGCTACAGGGAGACCCCTGTCACGAAAAGACCAAAAAACAAAAACAAACAAAAAAAACTTCAATATAAAATAGATTCAGGTATTACAAGAAACAAATCGATATCTTCCAAATTCAAATTGGGATCCTCTAACACCCTAAAATAAAAATTTCACTAATATTAGACATTAAGTTAACTATACAAAGAAGTTTATGATCAAACAAATCAATAGTGGAAAAATTTTCACAAGAGAAATCTTTCAATTTAGGTCTTACTTTAAAATGACACACTCTTCAACGTGTATTAGCAGTGTGCTTCAACAGGTCTACACAGGTGTATGTGAAGAAGGCACAAGAGAAGAGACCTGGGGCTGGAGAGATGGCCTAGAGGTTAAGAGCACCGACCGCTCTTACAGAGGACCCGGGTTTGATCCCCAGCACCCATATGGTGGCCAAGAACCATCTGAAACTCCAGTTCCAGGAGAACTCTAGTTCCAGGGGAATCCGACACCCTCTTCTGACCTTGACCTCTGCAGCATTGCACGACACGGGTGCACAAACTTGCATGCAGGCAGTACATTGATACACATACAGAAATAAATAAAATTTAAAAAAAAATTTTTTTAAAAAGAAGAGACCTGTTTGCTGCTTTAAAGAGAGGCCAGTAAAGATAAATATGAGAAGATAATCCATTCTTCAGGACTGAACAGATGTGATCGTTGTTGACACTAATCAAAGAAGCCAAAATACTAGGCATGTTTATAAACACATTATACAATAAGTATTTTCCCAAACTCCAGATTTACTGAATAAACAGATTTATTCCAATTATTAGAAAACAATCCAATGCCTGAGCAAAAATAACCATACAGTAATAATTCACAGAGCAACTATTTAATACAGCAAAACAAACTTATGAAGAGAGCACTATTTTAGATTTTTATATTGTGCTTGTCCATGTACTATATTAACAAAATGTCATACACCTCTTTCCATTCATGACTCTTTTTTTCTTTTTTTGAGACAGGGTCTCCCTGTAGCCCCAGCTGTCCTGGAACTCGCTCTGTAGACCAGGCTGGACTTGAACTCAGAAAGATCCACCTGTCTCTGCCTCCCAAGTACTAGGATTAAAGGCGTGTGCCACCACACCCGGCTCAATCATGACTCTTTTTTTAATTTATTATTTATTTATTTACTTATTTATTTATTTATTTATTTTATATGTATGAATGTACTGTCTGCATGTAGATTTGTGTTTATTTATTTATTTTATATGTATGAATGTACTGTCTGCATGTAGATTTGTGTACCCGTGTCGTGCAATGCTGCAGAGGTCAGAAGAGGGCGTCAGATTCCCCTGGAACTGGAGTTCTCCTGGAATTGGAGTTCTAGACGGTTCTCAGCCGCCATGTGGGTGCTGGGGATTGAACCCTGGTCCTCTGCAAGAGCAGTCGGCGCTCTTAACCGCTAGGCCATCTCTCCAGCCCTCAATCATGACTCTTAACAAGTTCATAAATTAGCTTGCGTTTGGTTGCTTAATTAAGCTTTATTTTTTTTAAACTTTAGTATTTTATTTTGATTTTATGTTTGAGTGTCTTGTCTGCATGTGTGTAAGTGCACCCGTGTCATGCAATGCCCATGGAGTCAGAAGGCAGCCTCGGATTTCCCTGGAACTGTAGTTACCAACGGTTGCTAGCTGCCCCGAGGGTGCTGGGAATCAATGTGGTCCTCTGCAAGAGCAGCTGGTGCTCTTAACCGTTAAGTCATCTCTTCAGCTCCCTCAATTAAGCTTTATTAAAAGTTTGAGGATATTAACAGATAAGAACATGAATATGACTTTTCAAACCAGAGGTCAGGTAAGAACTCCACAGTAGTAACCGCTCCACATTGTGTCCTGCTTTACATGTGTGAGGCACATACAGGCTGCAACAAATGCAGGCTTCCCAACTAAGGCAGCTGACTGCCCCATCATCAGCTCTAGCATACATGAAAGGTTCTGAGATTCCCAGAGTGCTTCTATTCAGACCCTCCTTAGAGCCAGAACCACAAGAACCTTAAGAGCCACAGGCAAGGTCAACTGAGAGAGTTGACATTACATCCTAGAGCCCATCCCAAAACCTGCCATGACAATGTACATACAATACCTGCTGCTGCCACAACAAGGAGAGAAGGCTGCCTTCTGCTTCACTCTGTGTTAGCCAAGATGGCCAAGCTATGAATCATGTAAACCAAGTGGCAAAAGACACTTCTCAAAATCTGAGCACGATGAAGAGCACTGCAACAAACCGAGTTCAGTACTTAAGAGCAGACATCTCCCACAAAGTGTGAAGGGGCCCTCAGTAGATAAACTAAGGAATTAGGATTTCTCCTTAGCTCTCACACCAAGGGGCTTCTCCCTGTTGCGATAACAGCTGGATCCATGTGTGTGTGTGTATTTCCCCTGAGGGTTTTTTCCCCCAGCTTTTGCTTCATCTTTCTTATAAAAGATGAAATATTGCTATAGGTAAGCTGAAGAGAAACTCAAAGCTTTTTCTCTTTCCAGATTTTCCAACTGTAAATATATCTACTTTCTTTACCAAATTCTATTCCTTTTTTTTTTTTTTTTCTTTGTTGAATACAGAGAAATTAAAGTCATGGGCCTGCAAGTTAAGTTTCATGCCCCTCCCCAAAAGGGGAAAAATAAGAAAAGGTAGAAGCAATCATTCTCCACACTCCCAGGGGCCTGGAATGTGGCTTTGTCATGAAGCCCTTGTCCCAGCTGCACAAGGCTCTGGGTTTGATAGCAGCACCCTTCTGAGACAAAGCAGCACATTCCAATCCAATTCCTTATTACTACAGGCCCTCTCCAGGAATGCACATGCTTTCTGGCAGCTTGATAAAAGGGGTCTTTACAGTTTCCTAGATACAGAGGCAGAGGCGGGTGGATCTTTGTGAGTTCAAGGCCAGCCTGGTCTACAGAGCAAATTCCAGGACAGCTGGGGCTACAGGTAGACCCTGTCTCAAAAGACCCAAAAAAACAAAATAAAAAAAAAAACAACACACATCTGTTCTATAATTAAAAAAAAAAAGAACAAAGCAACACGTGGGCCAATAGTGTATAAATATTTAAATTGATAGTAGTTCTTGTCTTTGTTTTTAAAAATAACATATAAATTCACACAAATAATAACTCCAAAAGAGTTAAACATTTTTTTTTTTTTTTTTTCCTTCTTGTTGAACAAACACAAAGACCTTGTGCCACTTAGCCCTATACCCCAAGTGCGGGCACTCAAGGTGTTAGCGCCACCTCCAACACAACTGTACTCAAAGACTTAAACCTAAACGTTTGCATCAATTTTATATACAAGATCTTCTTCCTATTATTCTTTCCACCGCTGATCTTCAAAAAGCCGAGTATCATACAGAAACTTTTGATAGGTCTACATAAAATATAAATAATCTTTTATTATAAGATGAATCCAAGTTAATTTTCGAGAACTATTAGAATTTCACTAAGTACTACTGTATACCAATGTGATCCCAAACACACCTCAACCAACAGTGCAACGCTCACACCTACATCCAAGCACTCATAAACAAGGGCACTGTAACCTTTACTCTTAGAGCCCAACAAACCTCTTGAGCTAATAAACTACTGTCCCCCTAAGGTGTAAGAACACTCTTATACAGCATAAAAGAAAATAACACTTTCTCACTCATGGATTTGCTCCCCTTTCGTCTTAAAGTTATCACACCAATCACCCAAAAACCTTTTAGATCTGGATAGACTTTGCGGTGATTTGGCATGTTTTTTAGAGATGCCTCAGTTACAGGTGAAACATGTTAGAAAGCGAACTGGTTCTTGCTGGGCGTGGTGTGGTGGCACACACCCTGTTATCCCGAGCCCTCGATGGCCACGAAACCACATTCGATCTCTGTGATTTCAAGAGGCCAGCCGGGTCTACCACCGCCGACTCCAGTGCCAACTGGTACTAAAGGATACGAACCTGTCTCAAGAAAGACACCCCACGCCAGAGACCCCCACCCCGCCCCTCCCCCCCAAAACAAAAGAAAGGAAATGGTTTTCCTTCCTGACGACCTATAGTCTGGTCCAGCAGAAAAGTGTAAACATGATGAGGATAAGGTATCAAAACGGAAACAGAAAGAATCGTTTATTTTCAGACTCAACAAAACACACGACTGTAAAAAAACAAAACCTAACAAAAACTACAATTCTCAATGGCGCTCCTATTACGTAATAATAGCAACAATTCTACAACTGTCAAGCAAATAACCACGAAAGCGTGAAAGTAGTGGGTAGACACCCACAAACCGTTAGCTTGTTTTTGGCCTAGTACCTGGCCATCCACTTGCTAGTGCCTTGCTTAAGCTAGTTGTGTGAACTTCTATACCTGTTTGTTTCACTTAATGGATTGGACAGATATTCAGAAAAGTCGCCCCCCCCCCTTACTACCCATTCAAAAGGGGTGTTGCAAAGAGATTGGAATAATTCATATATATCAAGACTTATTATGGAAACACTGACTAAATATATGGCACACATCTAAATGAGGATGTGCGTTATCACGTGAACTTTGACACGTTTATTTGGTCGCATATTTAACTTAAACTGATATATCATCCAATAGTTTCTTCAACCACTCACCTTAGGTGGAACGGCATTGGGAAAACCCAACCCAAACAAAAAAAAGCGAAGCAAAAACCCAGGCACAATTTTCATTGATCTGACTACCGTGCGACTTATCTACATAAAATGTCTATATTACCCCTTTTCCCTTCCCTGTATTTGTTCGTGTGTGTCTCTTCTCTCGTTCGTTGCTTTCTTCTTTTTCTTACTTAGATATTCTTGTTTAGACAGGTTATCTATGTGAAAGGCTCAGGCCAGCTATGAGCGTGTCTAATGATAGCTAGGCGTGCATATGACTACCGCTCGTCCTACCTCACTATACCACCAGTAAATACCCAAAACCAACATCCATCTTTCCTTGCAATGCTTTTTTTTCTTTGCTGTCACTGTTTTTTTCTTCTTCTTATCATTATGCTTCTTCCTATTCTTTTTGCAATCTTATCGTCCTTCCCTTCCCGCCCCTCCCCCCTCTTCCTTCATTTTTATTTCTTTGCAATCTTCAGGAAATAGGCAATCCCCCCTGTCCCTTTTCCCAGCCCCGTTCCTTCTGTCCCACCTCTCGGACATCCCCTAGGTGATTCACCGACGCAACGAGCCACCATACCTCGTACCTCACTCCCCCCACTCATCCCTTCACTCCCAAGCCTTCCACCCACACACCCAGAACTAGTACTTACCCTATCGAATTTACTTTTTTTATATCTATCTATAAACCTGCCAGACTACGTATCATTCCCTGAAGCTCTTTTGCCGCGATGGGGAGGTCTGGTCGCACGTATTTTCAAACTAACACCACCCCCCCCTCATTACAACCTCACAAAATTTAATATGGATTGGAAACGAATTGAGGTAAAAAGAGAAGACGAAGAAGATGCCGAACAAAGTGCTACCTCAATCGCTATAGCTTGCTGTGCCTGCACAGTAATGAAGGCAGTTCAGAGTCCCCAAAACCCGGCAAGAAGAGGGACAAAGCAATAGAGCAATCACCAACCCTCACGGAAAGCGACAGAAATCGGACAGAAGAAATCCCGCGGAGAATCCCATGGACAGCTTGCTGGGGCGAGCTAGGACGGAGTAGAAGAAATGACACAGTGGCACCTACTGCAATCAACCCTACTAACTCACTCAAGCCATGGCAGCCAGCAAGTATAGTGACTGAGGAACAGACAAACAGCGACACCAACTCAGTAGTCCAGGGCCTCCCATACATCCCATCGTGCACACACCCGTTCCCGTGCACAGTCCCCCCTAGCCCCGCCCGCTCCAAACGACCTCTCCCATGCGAGACAAATTTAAAGCACGCAATACATAGCTTCAATCACCAAATCACATAACACCACCCAGCCCAAACCGCCCACCATAGGAACAAAAAACAAACCATCATTACTACTAATCACTAAACTAAACAACACACCTACTAAAACCTGCTGGTAGCTAAACCAATAGAAAATATAATGGTACACGATCTTGTTCCCCCAGCATGTCCCCATTCACCTCAGATTTGAACCTACTCTCTACGTACACCTCATAACTCATAAAACACAGCGACCAGGCCAAGCCCCACAAACAACTACATCGACACAACACGAAGCAACCTTGCTATGATTTCTTTTTCAGTATTTAGTAAACAAGATGTTACAATCCCCTTCTTGATCCTCTCACTTAGCCTGTATACCTGCATCTTCTTAGCACAATAACCCTCTTTCCAGCCTTGCTTCACCCTCATCCTGCAAATCCCGCTATACTCCCGCCAGTATATCCCTTTGTTTGCGCATATGGCCTTTAATCAATAGCAGCTTGGTATTCATCAGGCAGAGGGCAGATACTTTGTGAGTTTCAAGGGCAAGCATGGTCTACAGAGTGTGAGTTCCAGGAACAGCTGGGGCTAACAGTGAGACCCTGNAGCATACTGATTAGAAGAAGGCACCACCACACCAGACTTAGTATTATATTTTTTTTTTAATACATGGATTTTCCTAGAACTGCCAGGTTATTTTTTCAAGATACCCTCAATAAAATTTATGGATTGAAAATTTTGTATAGAGACTAAGAAGATGACAAAGTGCTTGCTGTGCAAGTAGGAAGCGACAGTTCAGGTCCCCAGAACCCATGCAAGAAGATGGACAAGCATTTAGCAATCCCAGCCCTCAGGAAGGCAGAAATTCGGTGATTCCTGGCGCAAGCTGGCTGGCGGCTAGACTCTAGGAACTGACAGTGAGACCCCCCTACCCTGGTAAACCAAAGTATGTGACTGAGGAAGACAGCTGATATTAACTTCAGGCCTCCACACTCATGTGAAACGTGTTGCCCACAACTCACATGGAATAAGCATACATACATGATTACCAAACCACACAACACATGCCAAAAAAAAACAGTTCTACCTGGCTTGGGAGCATACAGTTAATGGTAACATCTTTGTTCAGCATTCCCAAGGTACTAGATTTGATCTCTCGTAAGCAAACTCATACACATAACACACACACCACTCACAACAACCTTGTATATTTCTTTCAGAGTAGTCACAGATGTACATAGCCGGGCGTTGTGGTGGCGCATGCCCTTAATCCTAGCCACTTGGGAGGCAGAGGAGCAGATCTTTGTGAGTTCAAGGGCTAGCCTGGTCTACAGAGTGTGAGTTCCAGGAACAGTCTGGGCTAACAGTGAGACCCTGTCTCGAAAAGACAAAAAAAAAAAAAAAAAATAGCAGATGTACAATAAACTATATTTATTATAGTTTATAAAACATTTAATGATAGTATCCACAAAATATACCAGTTTAATTTTTGTACATTTTAAATATTTTTGCATGTTCATGGTGTGCAGCTTGCAAGAATGTAAATGCACCCGGGTCATGCAATGCCAGAGGAGGTCACAAGAGGGTGTCAGATTCCCCTGGAACTAGAGTTAAGACAGTTGTTAGCTACTATGTGGTGCTGGGAACTGAACAGGGGTCCTTTGCAAAAGCAGCCATTGCTCTTAGTTGCTAAGCCATCTCTTCAGTCCCCAGTTCTTATGGCATGTGTGTATGTGCTTGCATGTTGATGAGAGCACACTTGGTGGTCAGAAAACTACTTGCAGGAGTCAGTTCTCTCCTTCCACCAGGGATCAAGCATAGGTCATTAAATTTCGTATCTTTACCCACTTAACCTTGTGACCAGCCCCAGACTGATTTTCAAAAATATAATACACTCAATGAATATAGTAAGATACTACATTGGCAGTGGTATAAAGAAATCTACGATATTCTGAACTGCTAATACAGTGAAAGGAGCACTGGATGTGGATTCAGGTGATGAGTGGTGCATCTTGGAGTCCTTCCTAGCAAGTCTGTATGTCTTTAGGCAAGACATCTATCTAACCTCTCTAAATTACAGTTTCCTAACTTATAAAAGGAAGATGAGATACAAGGTACTTGTTTCATGTGACAAGTGAGCCACTAAAAGATACAGGTCCTTCTACAGAGAGAGTTCCAGGACAACTGGAGCTACAGGGAGACCCTGTCTCGAAAAGACCAAAAAATAAATAAAAATAAAAATAGTTTAATTCAAAAGAATAGGTGATAATACTGGAAATTTATACTCACAGATAATAAAAATATTTTAAATTTCAATTCATTATCATTGTGACTATACTACATTGATATGTTCAAGGAAGGACTATGCTACCAGGACAAAAAGATAAATGTTAAATAAGGGCCTATTAAGGTATTATAAAAAATGCATAATCACAGGTTATCACTCCAGTGGATATATTTAAAAGAATGTAAAATACTTTGTTTTAAAAGTCAGCATATTATCCAATTTTAGCTGTTTTTTAGGGAACAGTTAAGGAAAATATTGAAGTTTCCCTTCTAAAAGCCAATAAAATGTTAGGTTTGGGAGAATAGCTAAGCAGGGCTCTCTTGGCAGCTGGAAGACACAGACACTAATCTGTTTAAGCACAGCTGCCTGTTACTTGCCAGAGATTTTTTTTTTACTTTTTTTTTTTCTTTTTTTTTTTTACTTTTTTTTTTTTTTTTTGAGACAAGATCTTACTTGTAGCCCTGGCCCAGAACTGGCTATATAGACCAGGCTGCCCTGGAACTCAGAGATCTACCTGCCTTGCTGGGATTAAAGGCATGTGTTAACATGCCTGGCTCCCAAAGATTTGAAAGCCCCTATACATCTAAGTACTTTATGTAAAATGATATGGTATGTGCAGGTAAGCCATGCACATGCTCCTAGGTACTCTGGATTAAGTCTGCGGACATACAACTTAAGGAAGTAGATGGCTGCAGAAGTCTCAGGCCCACCCTATACAGCTGACACACTGCCCAACATCCAGGAACTCCATTCATACAGACTAGAACTTGCACAACCATTCATTGAAGCCTTGACTCACATAACAATTGGGCTGTATACCCTTGATCTGTCAAAAGGAAAAAGCAATCTCCTACTTAAAGAAACAAAAAGGGTTTCAAATTCACTTATCTCCAGTACTCTATTTTGTCACTCAAGCAACTAGCTGATCTTAGGTAAATCAAGAGTTTGTGTACAGCTCACAACAATCAAAAACAGCTATGTTTTACAGAAAGAATATCAGACAGAAACATTTAAATTAGAAATCTTTTGCTCTGCTACCTACTCAACCTGTAATCTTGAGCAAATTACTTTAACTCTATGAATCTCACTTTTTTCATCTGCAAATCAGGGATATCTGTGCCATGTGATTAACAGGGGGATTAATAAGAAAAAAAAAAAAAAAAAAAAAAGAATTGGCCTTAAACATCCAAAAGGAAAGTATAACCAGAGATAATTAGTAAGGCCTGAGAAATTGCACTTCAGGTATAAAACTTGAGACAAAAGTTTAAAAAAAAAGCACAGCTGTTTTTCCTGTCTTACTGGTAAGTGCAGCTACCCTATGGCTGCCACTGCTTTTGGCATCCTTCAAAGACATGAGACAGAGCTTTTCAACCTTCCAATATGGACTGATGTCTCTCCAAAAATCCTCCATTCTTCAGTACCAGATGGGGACTGCTGAGACATCCAGCTTGTGGACTGCACAACTATTGGGGTTTCAGCCTCTTCAGAGTATAGACTGCCACTGTTGGGAGTACCTGGCTGTATCATGGAGACCAGTACAGGAAGATCAAGACAGAACGTGGTGCTTACTGGACCTCATGAAGCCATGGGAAGGGAAAACCCCAGTTTTCCTTTGCTCTAGCACAAGGGCAGAATTGATGGTTGTTTGGGCTTACCAAGGAGGAGCCTTCAAACAAGTCCTTAAGTAAAACATAACATCTTTCAGCCTAATAAAGGAAAAAAAAATTATAAAAAAAGAAATCATAAGCTGAGGATGCTAAAACCTATATATATGTGCATGCCACACATATAGCAATATATGTGTGGCATGCACATATATTTTGGAGTGATACAAATTGGAAGGAATAACAACAACAACAACAAAAAGACTGCGTCAAAGAACTGACTAAAACGGTGAACTTCTGCCTGAAACAGTAAACTTCTGCATCAAATTTTTTTTTGGGGGGGGATATTTTTGAGACAGGTTCTCCCTTTAGTCCCAGCTGGCCTGGAGCTTGCTCTGTAGACCAGGCTGGCCTTGAACTCACAGAGACCCACCTGCATCTTCCTCCCGAGTGCTGAGATTAAAGGTGTGCATATACCCGGCTGCATCAAAAATTTTAAAAGAGACTGAGAAAAAGATGAAAAACATGTTCGGCAGAATGCATGAGCTCTGATGGTGTGGGGGTGGGGGAAGGAAGGGGGAATGGGTCTGGACTTGATTGGGAAATTTGTATGAAATGCTCAAAGCTTCAATAAAAAATTGGCTAAAAAAAAGAATTTTAAATATCTTAAGTACTTAATAAATGGTACCTCTTCTTTCTAAAATCGACCACGAAGAAAGAGGGAGAAACACTGTTAACTGTTGAGTGGCAAACTGCTTTGCTAAATGATATTGACAAGGAAGCTGTAGGCTGACTGTGAAATACGATTAACAAGAAAATGTGGCAGGAAGAAAAATGAGCAGAGGAAACACAGGGGTAAAAGATGCAAGATGTACAAGAAATGGAAGACGGCATGAAGCCTGCTTCCCTATGAGGAGAAAACATTCCTAGCAATTACTCACCTTGAAAGCAAATGCTTATATGAACTAGATTCTTTTCCCAGCCTCCACTGGTTTTTGGGAACCAGTGAATACTTTTGGTGTTGCAGTGTGCAATCTGATCCATTGACAGAAAGGCTTCTGTTAATCCCCTAAACACTCAGCAGATATAAGCAATCATCCTAAGAATATATGATGTTTTTTCCTTTTTTGAGATTCAGAACATACTAGAAGAGTTCTTCACATTCAGTGTTAAGAGTTGTCACACATAGTGAGTCCTTAATATATTACAATAGTTACTCTGGAAATACCAACTGTGATCAGATGAAAAATACAGTTTATTAATCTGAAATATACATACTTTGGAATTCTAGCCATATAGAAAGTAACCAAGGAAACTTCTGAAAGAAAGGACAATGTACAGAAACAAGATCAAAACAACAGTTTGCCACCTGCTTTTTTTTTTAGTGTTTTTTTTGAGACAGGGTCTCCCTGTAGTTCTGGGTGTCCTGGAACTCACTCTGTAGATCAGACTGGCCTTGAACTCACAGAGATCTGCCTGCTTCTGCCTCCCAAGTGCTAGGATTAAAGGTGTGCGCCACCATGTCCGGCTGCTTTTTAAAAATATTAAATTAACTTTCAGTGATGCAAGTATGGGTTATAGCTTCATCATGACCCTTCTCGTTCCCCCAAACTGCATCATTATTAACAATCATGATAAGCACAGAAACCAAACAAGACACAGAAATTCACTTGGTTGCTTTACCCTTAAGAAACTTGTATAATAACGTTTACGCAGGCGGATCTTTGTGAGTTCAAGGCCAGCCTGGTCTACATATGAGTTCCAGGAAAGCCAGAGCTACAGGGAGACCCTGTCTCAAAAAGACCAAAAAAACAAAAACAAAAACAAAAAAACCCTGAAAACTGAACAGCTCATGGTAGAATTGGTAAATACATAAATATGCACATCTAATCAAAAACAGAAATTGTAAGGTAACATAAAAGTAAACAGTCATGCTTAAATTGAGATTATAAATTATGTTTTTCATGTTTTCAGTTAATTATGATTATAGTTTGAGTTTTTCAAATCAGTTGAGATATGAGTGTGCCTAGGGTATATATGCCTCACATACCTTTGTGTTGTACTTGCTCTGAGGACTGTGAAGCTGATGCCACAGGCTCAGCTAGGTGCTTTGTAGCAGGCGGCATTCTTGTTGAGGCTCCTGACAAAACAGTGGATACCACTGAGCTGGACTCGGGAGGCTGGACATTTTGCATAATAGGACAAGACGGAGAGTCTGCAACTGAAAACAAGAAGCCATTTCATCTACAGCAACAAACTTAAAACATGTTAAAATAAGTTTACTATCAAAATACAATTGACTTGAAGTTTTCTAGAAACTTCACATTGATATGATCTATCTAGAAAGAAGATGGTCCAAAGAAATAATTCCCCCCAAGGGGGAAAAACTATTTACCAATGGTATAATTCTTTTTTTTGTTTGTTTGTTTGTTTTTTGAGACAGGGTCTCCCTATAGCCCCAGCTGGCCTGGAACTCACTATGTAAATCACGAGGGCCTTGAACTCACAGAGATCTGCCTGCCTCTGCCTCTCAAGTGCTGGGATTAAAGGTGTGTGCCACCACACCCAGCGGGTATAATACTTTTAATGACAACTTTTACCAAAACACATGAAAGATTTTATTATCTTTTCAGATAAAATTTGCTGCAGTATTTCTTTAGGAACTAATAACCACTATTAATAATTGTACTATACAATGGTGAGCAAGGTAAGATGAATAGGCTACTTGACTCCTGAATAGTGAGTGTGGTCTCTGAAGTATATACAACTCATATCTCATTTTGCTTTCTTTTTGTGTGTGGGTGGTATTTTTGAGACAGGGTCTCCCTTTAGTCCCAGCTGGCCTGGAGCTTGCTCTATAGAGCTTCCCGAGTGCTGGGATTAAAGGCATGCAACACCACGCCAGGTCCTCATTTTGCTTTCTTTATGTGTTTGCTAAAACAACACACCTATTTTCTCACAGCAGTGGAAGATGGCACCAAGATCAAGGTGCCAAAGTTTCTCCCTGAGTTATCTGGAGAATGGTCACCTTTCCCAGAGATATCATATGGCATCTGTATAAGAACGCCAGTTATACTGGATGTAAACTCAGCCTAACCCTTGAATTTAATTGCCACTTATTAAAGATCCCATCTCCAAATACAATTACATTCTGGACATTGGGACTTCCTTAGGCATTCAGGTTTAAACACATGAATTGGAGGGGCTGATGCATTTCCTTTCCTATATCCTGTTCTTGACTATATGGTGTTCATCCCATTCTTGGATATTTTTTTTCTCCCCTTCTCTTTTATCCTGTATCTCAGGAAATGGTAGAAATTACAAAATAAAAGATTTCTGGGTGGATTTTTTGTTTGTTTGTTTGTTTGGTTTTTTTGTAAAGGCAAACAGATGTAATAGATCAAGTAATACATGCTGATCACTTCTAATTTTAGCTGAATAAATATGTATTTATATTATGCAATTTTTATTTTGCTAAGCATATTATCATCATCTTCTCTACCTAAACTGGATATTAAAGTATGAATTCTGGAACAGATAGCAGACTAGCAGCACCTCTGGTAAACAGGTAAAGTGTCAGGAGATGGGGGGGGTAAACATTCCAGACAGAGGGAGGAAGAAATTTTGGAGATCCAGGTGAGGACAGGGCAGCTGTAAAGTGTGAAGAAAAGAAGAAATGCCAAGTCCAGACATACGATGGCTCCAGCAAGGGTGGGGATGGCAGGGTGGGGATGGCCTACCTTATGATAAGTCCACAGTTTTCACAAGCCCCCAAACCAGTTGTGGGTCTTGCTGAGACAGTGGCTTCTCTCACAGGAATGGTTCAACAGTTGTGAGGAGTTACCCCAGCTCAGAGGGCTGTGGCCAGGGGCCATCCTGAGGGAATCTCTCGTTGTTTACTGTCACGAGCCACTTCTCATCTATTGTTTCTAACCAGACGTCCCATTTCACATGTAACTAAGGGCCTCACCATATTACCAGGATGGTCTTCTAGAATGCAGTACCTATGCTTCATAGTAGCCTTTGAGATATCTCAAACTACCAAATGGCTACTATCAGAATGCAAAATCATTCCTAGTTGAAAAATACTGACTTACAGGATAATCTTAAAGATTATCCAGGGACTGGAGAGATAGCCTAGCGGTTAAGAGCACCGACGCTCTTGCAGAGGACCCGGGTTCGATCCCCAGCACCCACATGGTGGCTAAGAACCGTCTGTAACTCCGATTCCAGGAGAACTCCAGTTCCAGGGGAATCCGAGACCCTCTTCTGACCTCTGCGACATTGCACAACACGGGTGCACAGACCTGCGTGCAGACAGTACATTCATACACATACAAAGATAAATTAAAAAAAAAAAAAAAAAGATTATCCAAACAAGCCAGATGTGGTGGGATACACCTTTAATCCCAGGACTGGGGAAGCAGAGCCAGGTGGATCTCTGTGAGTTCAAGGCCAGCCTGGTCTACATAGAGAGTTCCAGGATAGCTGGAAAATAAAAATAAATAAAAAAGATTATGCAAATGAGAAAACTGGAAAACCTACAGTAAAACAGTTTGGTGACTACATATTCAATCAATAAATACACATATACACAAATATGGATGTGTAGTTAAAATATGTATTGGGGGCATGTCTTTAGTCCCAGCACTCAAGAGGCAGATGCAGAAGATCTCTGGGAGTTCAAGGCCAGTCTGGTCTACATGGCATGTTTCAGATCAGCCAGAGGCACAAAGTGACACCCTGTTTTTTTTTGGTCTTTTCGAGACAGGGTCTCCCTGTAGCCCCAGCTGTCCTAGAACTCACTCTGTAGACCAGGCTGGCCTTGAACTCACGAAGATCCGCCTGCCTCTGCCTCCCAAGTGCTAGGATTAAAGGCGTGCGCCACCACGCCCGGCTGACACCCTGTTTCAAAAAGGCAGCATATATATGGGCTGGAGAGATGGCTCAGCAGTTAAGAGCACCAGTTGCAGAGGACCCAGGTTCGATTCCCAGCACCCACATGGCAGCTAAGAACTGTCTTTTTTTCCTAGTATCACAATGTTTATTGATAGATACAAGTATATAAAATCAGGGCATGAACATGACTTGATAAATTAAGTAGACTTAATTTCAATACTATAATAAGGGACCAATTCAAATTCTCACCATTTGTTTCACACCCACAAAAACCACTTCAAGGGCATTAACGATCTCTCAAATCTGATCAGTTTTGTGCAAGTAAACCATGTTTCTTTTTAAAAAGACTTGTGCACTTGCCCAGGCACAAGGATATTGAAATCTAGCACATAAAGCCCATTACTAGAAGTAGAAATACAGGCAATATACTATTATGGCAACGACCATCTTTAAGCCGGGCCTGGTGGTGCACACCTTTAATCCTAGCACTTAGGAGGCAGAAGCAGGCAGATTTTTGTGAGTTCAAGGCCAGCCTGGTCTACAGAGTGAGCTCCAGGCCAGCTGGGGCTACAGGAAGACCCTGTCTCCAAAAAAAAAAAAGCACCGTGTGTGTGTGTGTGTGTGTGTGTGTGAGTAAACTTAGGTTTAAGACTGAAACAAATATGGGAATATGGTGATAGAATACAAAATGTGTTCATCTGCATATGCTATTCAATATATAAAAGAAATCAGAAAGGAGAAAAGAGGTGGAAGGCAATGTACAACTGCTTCATCACTTTTAGTAAGAACACTACCACTGTGACAGACTGAAAGCCTTGTCATTTTTGTAAACATGTCCGAGGTGCAGGTGTGCAAGGTTCCCTAGGGCAGAGGTTTTCATTGTGTGTGCCACAGCCTGAGTTGGCAGAAGATGTGCAGCAGGCATGCTAGCTTCTCCTTGTGGGAAATGAGGTCTTTGACCAAGAGAAAAATTAGTCCCCAGTATCTTAAATCACTGCTGCATTTTCTCTTGGTGGTGGTCTCATATATTAATTTTTATGTCTATTTATATATCCTAGAAAAATGCTTTTTCCAAAATTATTTTCTCTGACATGCCAGCTTGTCTTTTCATTTTACACTTTCAAAAATGAAGTTTTTTTTTTAATTAGAAATTACTGGATTTTTTTGTGCTCATCCTTTATGACTAGCATTGTGTGTTATTTTCATGAAATCTGACTACTCCAAGGCTCTGGAATTTGTCTATGTCCTCTGAAGAATTAAAAAAAATTTTTTTGCATTTAAATGTTCATTTCACCCACAATTTACTTCACACATGGAGAATTCATCCTTCAGATTACAGCTAAAATATTACTTCAGAAAGGCTACTGATTTTTCTAGATTTATTTTGTATCCTGCCACTTTACCAAAGCTCTTAATCATTTCTAGGAGTTTTCTGGTGGAGTTCTTAGCATCCCTTAGGTAGACAATCATATCATCAGCAAAAAGGGATAGCTTGATTTCCTCTTTTCCAATTAGAACTCCTTTAATTTCCTTTTCTTGCCTTATTGCCCTTGC
>VZQC01005402.1:78927-113105 GCA_009823505.1 Rhizomys pruinosus
AAAAAAAAAAAAAAAAAAGACCAAACAAAAGAAAAAAATTTATTTACATTCTTATGTTATTTTACCTAATCATAGTTCTCCTGAAATATATTATTACAAGTCTCTCATTAACTTAACAAACAAACAAACAAAAAAAGTGAAAAGCTCTCCTCTTCTCCCCACTTTATTTTTATTTTGTCATGACTGTTTGGCATGCATGTATAGAAGTGCACTCCCTGCACGCCTGCTGCTGGTGGGATCCCCTGGAACTGGAGTTACAAATGGCTATGAATGGCCATGTGGGTGCTGGGAACTAAACCCAGGTCCTCTTCAAGAGCTGATCAACAAAGAGACCATCTAAGTTGAAATCTATTTTAACACCCATCTGCATAACAGTTGATTTGGCTCATTCCTACCACATGATCTAAAAACAGAGAAAGAGAAATAACCATTATGTCCCTATTCCAACTATGCAAATGTCCTCTTGTAAGAGTGGAATTTGTTCTATCTACTGAAATATAACTTCCCAGCTCATAAAAATAAAGCTAGGGATGGGAAGAAGGGAGGGACTTGTCTGACCACAGGGACAGAAGGTTCTGCTGTCCACTGCTCACTCACCGTCAGTTTACAAGATCCAAACATATGAGAAACTACCTGAAAACAAGCATAGTTCTCCACTTAGGATTTAACTTTAGCACAGAGCAAAAGCAAACACATTCCATAGAAAGGGAACTCAAATGATGTGTGTTTATCTTTTCTAATGACGTGTGTTTATCTTCTCTTAGGCTCGTGGTACAGCCAGTCCATACTTTCAGCTCTGGACTCTCATGAGCTATAGCTACAAAGGATATGTGCTGCCAGCATGCTTTTGGATAAAGATATTCAACAAATTCGATAAGATACTCAATTTGGGGGCCAGCAAGATGGCTGGATGGGTTAAGGCATCTGCTACTAAGTATTACAATCTGAGTTCAATCCCAGGGATCCACATGGTAAAAGGAGAGAACTGACTCCTAAAAGCTGTCCTCTGACTTCCACATGTATGGCATGGATACATATGCCCATGCATATAATAAATAAATAAAAAAATAATGAAAAGTTTTCGAGAGACAGAAGCAGGCAGATCTCTGTGAGTTCAAGGCCTACACGAGAGTTCCAGGCCAGTTGGGGCTCCAGGGAGACTCTGGCTCAAAAAGGACAAAAAAAAAAAAAAGTAATAGAAAAAATTTAAAAAGATCCCTCTTCGTCCCATCACCATGCCCAACTTAAATACATTTCCTACTTATGATTTCCCCATTTACAATGGGCTTATTAGGACACGATGCTGCTATCATTTATAGAAGAACAGCTATGATTAATCATAATGTTGCTTTAACATCCATTCAGTGTTTTATTTCTGAAGTGTTTCATTTTTGTACTATTTTTTCACAGTCTGTTGTGCATTTCATACTTACTGCATTTCTGAATTGCAGAAATGGGTTCAATAGCTACATATGGCTAGAGACTGCCATACTACAGTGCAGGTCTACAGTATATGCCTAAAATTCTTACTGGTTTTGCCTTTCCTCCTAGACCAAAATTTCAGACCCCCCCCCTTTTTTGGTATTTTTGAGACAGGGTCTCCCTGTAGCCCCAGCTGGCATGGAACTTGCTATATAGACCAGGCTGGCCTTGAACTCAGAGATCCTCCTGCCTCTGCCTCTGAGTGCTGGGATTAAGGGCATGTGCCACCACACCTGCCCCCCCCTTTTTTTTTCTTAAACTAGACTCATTCCAATTTTTCTATTTCATAGGCTTTATATCCTCCAAATACTTTATTCTAGGAAGAAAATCTTTTTCTAGGAGTACAACACTTCATATATACATTTGTAGTTATGCCTATTTGAAGGTAATACTCTTTTGTAATAAAATGAAACTGTTCTTTCTTTGAAGTCAAAATGATTCTGTGGCATGTATTAAAAAGCTACTATTACTATTTTATTTTATTTCTATTTTAATACATATAAAATGGACAGTGTCAAAGATGGTGAAGATGCAATAAATTAGTAACAATTGTAGTCAAATTTTTTAAATATTTATATTTTTATTTTGTATATGAGTGTACTGCCTGCATGTGTGTTAAGTGTACCTGTGTTGTGCAATGCACAGAGGTCAGAAGTATGGATAGACATCCATACCATGATTACAAGACAGCTTCTAAAATGTCCCTACTACTGAGAACAATTTACACATTCAATGTAATTCCTCTCAAAATACCAATGGCATTCTTCACAGAAATAGTGAAAACACTGATTTGGAACGAAAAAGATCTTTAGTGTACTAAGGAAAAAGAGGGGTTGGAGAGATGACTCAATGGTTAAGAACTTTGGCTCCTCTTGCAGAGGACCTGGGTTCAATTCACAGCACCCACACAGTGGCTAACAACTGTCTAAAACTCCCCTTCCAGAGGATCCAACACCCTCTTTTGACCTTCAAGGGCACTGCACTGCATGACACAGGTACACGGTACACTTACATTCACTCATACTCATACATGCGTGCGCGCATGCGCACGTGCGCGTGCGCACACAACACACACACACACACATACAGAAAACAAATGAACAAAGGTGGAGGTTCCAGAATAACTTACTTCAAAGTGCACTACAAAGCTATTGTAACCAAAACAGCTTGACACTGACATATAAATAAGACATATTCCCCAATGGAACAAATAGAGAGCTTTATATCCATGAGTGTTGACAAAGGGATTAAGAACATTCACTGGACCGAGGAAAGTATTTCAGTAATAAATACACAGCACAGGAGCCAATGAGATGGCTTAGGTGACTGTTGCACAGCTGATAACCTGTTCATTCCTGGAACCCACATGGTGGAAAGAGAGAACGACCAACTCCTACAAGCTGTTTTCTGACTTCCACATGCATGCCATGGCATGCTCACATGTACATATAACAAGAAGTATGCTATAAAAAGTTTAAAAGGAAGGCCATACATGGTGGTACATGCCTTTCATCCTAGCACTCAAGAGGCAGAGGAAGATGGATCTCCATGAGTTCAAGACCAGTCTGGTCTACAAAGCAAGTTCCAGGACATGGTGAGACCCTGTCTCAAATAAATAAATAAGAAATAATCCATAGATAAAAACTATTTTCACAACAGTACAACAATGATACTTGCTGTCTTCAGTGCACTGCATTTGTGTTAATGGCAAAACAATTGGAGCAGTGGCCCTGGGCAAAACCAGCAAGTACCGCAATTCTTCACTTCTGTGCAGCCACAGAGGAAAAAACAAGCACAAAGCAACCAGTTTCATTTTTCACTTATCAATGTTCTAAATAACAATTAACTGTAGAAATCTCACCCATGGAGTGAAGCTCTTTCTAACATTTGGTGATGACAGAGAGAATACCCATAAAGCACTTGGAATTCTGCTATATGAAGGTTATCGTCGAAAGTGTACTGGTTAAACTTGGCTGCAGGCTTTTTCATGACCAACATCAGATAACAGAATACAGCAGTATATGAAAAGCAAAATCCATCATGAGTAAACCAATTTACACCAGAAAAGCAAGGCCACTTCTCTGTTTGAAATACATTAACTACAAGCCAGCACGTTAACAGACTAAGAAGACAAGCCATTGAATGAAGTAAGAAATGCATTGGCTAAAACTCCCCATCCATAATAATTCAAAAAGAAACTGAACTCAACACATATAAGAAAACTCCTTTTTTTTTTTTTTCTTTTTTTCAGTGCTAGTAACAAATGGTAGGCAAGCATCCTACCACTGAGCTACACTCCCTAGAATGGAACATTCTTAATCTAATAAGGAGCATCTGCTAAAGCCTGTCAACAAATATTTAACAAAGTAAGGTACAGACCATTTCCTAAGTTTAAGATAAAGGGACAATGTCTTCTTCAACATGCATGGGACAGACTAGATAGGTCAATAAATAAACTGCACAAAGATCAGAAAGGAGAAGTAAAAGTCCCTCCATTTACAGAATGGCATGACTGCTCAAAAATAAAAAGATAAACCAGGTGTGGTGGCACAAACCTTTAATCCCAGGAGAGGCAGGGGATCTTTGTGAGTTCAAGGCCAGCCTGGTGTACAGAGTGAGCTCCAGGCCAGCTGGGACTAAAGGGTGACCCTGTCTCAAAAAAGACAAAAAAATAAATAAATAAAAATAACAATCAGGTGTGGTGGTACACATCTTTAATCCCAGCATTCCAGAGGCAGAGGAGGCAGTGGCAGGAGGACCTCTCCTGGTCTACACAGAGAATTCCACACTATTAACTGCTGTAGTAAGGCACTGAAGAAGGGCAAAATTAGTGAGGTTTTTAAGAAGATCCAGGATAGTGGAATAACTTGGAAGCATCTTCCCAAGAATACCAATCTGTTATTGTGATTACAAAAGTTATTGTGATTACAAAAGTAATTTGATATACATTATTCTAAGAGTAGAGCTTTTTATTTTATTTTTTTTAACTTTTTTTTTAAATTTATTTCTGTATGTGTATGAATGTACTGTCTGCGTGCAGGTTTGTGCACCTGTGTCATGCAATGCCACGGAGGTCAGAAGAGGGTCTCAGATTCCCCTGGAACTGGAGTTCTCCTGGAATTGGAGTTACAGACAGTTCTCAGCCGTGGGTGCTGGGGATCGAACCCAGGTCCTCTGTAAGAGCGGTCGGCGCTCTTAACCGCTAGGCCATCTCTCCAGCCCCAGAGTAGAGCTTTTTAAAGGACATTAATGGACCATTATTTTTTATAATTTTATTTCTATTATGTATTATGTGGGCTTGGGTACCCTCAGAGATCAGAAGAGGGCATTGGATCTCCCCTAAAGCTGGAGATACAAGTGTCATAGACTACTAAATGTGGGTGCTAAGAACCAAACTCTGGTCTTCAGCAAGAGCAGCAAATGTTAAATGCTGAGCCATCTTTTCAGCCCTCCTTTCTTTAAAAAATGTACTTATTTTATGTGGGTGTTTTGTTTGCATGTATGAAAATAAACCATGTGCATGCAATACCCTTCAGGGGCAGAAGTAAGCATCTGATACTGTGAAATGGGGTTATAGACAGTTGTTAGCTGCCATGTGGTTGCTGGGGACTGAACCAGTCCTCTGCAAAAACAGCCATTGCTCATAACTGCTGGGCCATCTGTCCAGCCCCTAAAGTGAGTCATTACTAATGAACACAGTAATCAAAGGGAAAAATAGTTTTATGATGGAGGAATCAAGTAAACAACTTATTATGGACTGATGGTTAGTCCATACCCCTACTCCATATCCCAGAATACCTAGGTTGAAGACTAAATACAACTTTGTATCAAGAGATGGGACATTTAGCAGGTATTAGGTTTAGAGAAGGTCATCGAGGGTAGAACATTGTAGTTGCCACTTTTCTTTGCTGTTATGAAGCACATGACCAAGGCCACTCACAGAAGGAGCAGTTTATTTCAGCATAGGATTCCAGAGGGACCGGAGTCCATCGTGGTGGGGAGGCACGGCAGCAGGCAGCTGCAGCATAAAGCTAGGCGCTCACATCTTCAAGCAGGCACAAATGGGGCAAGGCTATGAATTATCAGAGCTGACCCTCAGTGATGTGGTTCCTCTAGTAAGGTCACACCTCTTAAACCTCCCAGAACAGTATCATCAACTAGGGACTAAGTGTTCAAATACTTGGTTCAAATTCCCAGTGTTTGGAAGTTTATTATAGAAGCCTGAGCACACAAAGAACTTGGGTTGGTGGTCAGCAGGTAAACCCTTGAGTTTAATCCCTGAACCCAAATGGTAGGAGGAGGTAACAGACTCTTGCAAGTTGTCCTCTGACCACATATACACACACACACACACTCACACACTCTAAAAAAAAGAAAAATTCAATTCTTTATTATGGTCAATGAGACACATGTCCATGTCCTAATCTCTGGAACCTATGAACATGTGAGGCTGTTCCATCCATAAAGGATGGGATGAAGTTATTACTTATCTGACATCTATTAAAATAGATTATCCCTGATTAGCCAAGTGGGCCTAAAGTAATAACAATACTCCGTAACTCCAATTCCAGGAGAACTCCAGTTCCAGGGGAATCTGATGCCCTCTTCTGACCTCCGAGGCATTGCATGTCACGGGTGCACAAACCTACACGCAGACAATACATTCATACACATAAAAAAAATTTTTTTTAAAGTGAAAAAACTGGGGAGAATGGGGAAAGAGAATCAGAAGCTCCACTACAAATCCGGAATAAGATACAATGTTGCTGGCTCAAATACACAGAGAAAGTGGGCCAAGAGCCAAGGAATGTGGGCAGGCTCTAGAAGCTGGGAAGGGCAAAGCCATGGATGGATTCTCCTTGGAGCCACTGGAAAGGAATGCGGCTCTGCAGGGGCATCTTCATTTTAGCCCAGCTGGACTTCTAATCTACAAATAGTAAATCTGGGCTGCTTTAAGCTGCCAATTTGTGGTAATTTGCTACAGCTGAAAATAGAATGCAAAGTCCATTCCTGATCTGACCCTGCATCACAGTGCCTTGTAGACCTTAGCACACCAGGGTACTGCAAGCCCTTCACATTCCTTGGCAAAGTCAAGAACTCAAAATTCAGTTTACAACAAAAGATGTGAAGTCAAAGTGAATGCTGACCTCCCTCATAGGAAGATGCACAACCTAACACACCCCAAAAACTACAGCGCAAGAGCTCTGCCCCAGAGGCTGATGAGCACAAAACACAATTTTGTCTTCCAAAGGCTTCTGAGGCGGGTCAAGTATTAACCCCTACATTGTCCCAACTTTTTATACAGGTGTTCAAAGTTTAATTCTTTCAAGAATGCCAATAAAAACAGAGGCATGAAGCCGGGCATGGTGGCACACGCCTTTAATCCTAGCACTCGGGAGGCAGAGGCAGGCGGATCTTTGTGAGTTCAAGGCCAGCCTGCTCTACAGAGTGATTTCCAGGACAACTGCTGCTACAGGGAGACCCTGTCTCGAAAAGACAAAAAAACAAAAACCCAGAGGCATGAAAGTAGCTACAAATGTGACAGGCTGAGAAGCCCTGTTCCTGGCACACACTTTACCCTTGTTTTCAAGCTGTCATTCCATGTCTCTCAAGGCTCTTACTCTACCAGAAATCTTCCAAATTCTCCATTCCCTAGGCAAATTCTTTTGTTGCTGTTTTTTGTTTGTTTGTTTGTTTGTTTGTTTGTTTGTTTGTTTTGAAACAGGGTCTACCTGTAGCCCCAGCTGGCCTGGAACTTGCTATGTAGACCAGGCTTGACTCCATCTCACAGAGCTCTTCCTGCCTCTGCCTCCCAAGCACCAGGATTAAAAGTGTGAGCCGACCAGCCTCAGCTAGGACATTGCATTTAATGCAATCCTCTCAAGAACTCTACAAGGAAGATATCATTAAACTCTGAAGCTCAGGGATGTTAAATAGTTTGCCACCTTTTTAAACCTCTGGACAATCATCCGGGGCTAATACTGCTCAATCATGCTGCAGTGCAGACTGACTAGGAATATGCCCCACTTCTAGGAAAGTTCACTGAAGACTGTTCCACTTCAGTGTCTTTGGCATCAACGAGATCACGATTTACAGAGGCATTAAAAAGAGGAAGTTGGCTGAAAAATTGCAAATGATAATGAATGTGGCACACAAAAAAATTACTATAGCTGGAGTCTCAGAAACTGGAGGGGAAGGTATGAGAAGGCACTGCAGGGGCTGGAGAGATGCCTTAGAGGTTAACAGCACCAGAAGCTCTTGCAGAGGTCCTGGCTTCAATTCCTAGCACCCACATTCCCAGTTCCAGGGGAATCCAACACCCTCTTCTGACTCAGTGGGCATTGCACTATCACAAGTGCACTAATACATATGCAGGCAATACACTTCATGCACATTAAAAAAATGAGTAAATAACAAATTTTTTAAAAAGCCATAAAAAAGGCACTCTAAGCTGGGTGTGGTAGCACACACCTTTAATCTCAGCACTTGGGAGCCAGAGGCAAGCAGATCTGTGTGAGTTCAAGGCCAGCCTGGTCTACACATGAAGTTCCAGGCCAGATGAGTCTACAGGGAGACCCTGCCTCAAAAAGACATAAATAAATAAATAACACACTGTAAATAACTAAACTCATAATAAAAAATATATAACCTCAGATAAAGATGCATGTTTATACAAAGTGAAGTTGTTGAGATTTCTACTCAGCAGCTTAGAAGGAAAGAAATTATTCATTCAGATTGTCACTAATACCACAGCAGTGTTTGCATGAGGATCTGTGCTTCTGGGCAGCTACAAATGCAGATTAGAAACCTAAGAACCAGGTGCTGTGCTGATCAAGAGGAACTTAGTGCAGCCGTGCTGAGGAGAGCAGCATCATCTTCAGTTGCGTATGCACTCTCAAAGCTGATAGGTTAGTATCTCTAAGTAAACCTCCGTCTATTCCGGGGCCTCCCATACACTCCAATCTCTTTTGCATTTTGACAATTAAAATATAAACTGCCAGGCCTGGTGGTGCACGCCTTTAATACTAGCACTCAGGAGGCAGAGGCAGGTGGATCTCTGAGTTCAAGGCCAACCTGGTCTACACAGTGAGTTCCAGGCCAGCTGGAGCTATAGGGAGATCCTGTCTCAAAAAAAAAAGGAAAAAGTATAAGAAAATATAAACTGCCAATAGTATCATTTTGGCAAAGGGCAGTGATAGTGTTAAATCTGGGTGCCTCCTCTAAACCCTTCCCCCCATAAAACCCATTTTAGTCAAGTTAGCTGGGAATAATTTTGGAATTATACCATTATCAGGCTACTTGCCAATCCATCCTAAGCTTTGGAAGAAATGTCAAAAAGCAGAGTTAAGGCTGGGCATGGTGGTGCACGCCTTTGATCTCAGCACTTGGAGGCAGAGGGAGACAGATAATCTGTGAGTTCAAGGCCAGCCTGGTCTACATAGCAAGTTCCAGGCCAAGTGGGGCTACAGGAAGACCCTGTCTCAAAAACACCAAAAAAAAAATAAATAAATAAAAATGAAAAATATTAAATTAATACTTCATATGGAAATACAAATAATTCTAAAAGTTCATGTGTTACTCAAAATGAGGAACTGGTGAAATCTAACTCCAAGGGGGGTGGACAGAAAAGACTTCACAAACATAATGATATCAAACTGTATTTTCAAGTAAGTGTTGGGGTGGGGGCATGCTAGCAGTTAAAATTAGAAAACTAGTAAAAGCGGTAATAAAGATTGGTTTCTGCCTCTATATTCTCTACTATTCAATGTTAAGTTTATAAAAGAAGCAAAAGAGGCTTTGTAAATATGGCCGGTGGTACAGGCCTATAATCTCAGTATTTGGGAAATGCAGGCAGTGAGATAAGGGCTTCAAGGCCAATCTCAGCTACACATTTGAGGCCAATGTGGCAACTTATTAGTCTGTTAAGAAAGACGGACATTAGAGATGGCCTAGCGGTTAAGAGCACCGACCACTCTTGCAGAGGACCCGGGTTCGATCCCCAGCACCCACATGGCGGCCAAGAACCGTCTGAAACTCCAATTCCAGGAGAACTCCAGTTCCAGGGGAATCCGACACCCTATTCTGACCTCCGAGGCTTTGCATGACACGGCTGCACAGACTTGCATGCAGACAGTACATTGATACACATACAGAAATAAATAAAAAAGAAATTTAAAAAAAAAGAAAGACGGACATTAAAAGAACTGGCCTTCGTTTAACAAATGTTTACTAAGCACCTATGATTTGCTCAGTTCTCTTTCTATTCCTAAATGTATAGCAATAACAAAAGATAAACCACTCCTCCCTAGGAACTGGTGAAAAGCGGATCTACTTAACATTTCTGGATCTCCTTTTCACCTGTGAAATCAGGGAGCTAGACTAGGTATTGTCCAGATTCCTAGTCCAAAACAACTGGACCTCCACTATCATTTTAACCATTTTATGAGAAAACAAATCTGTTTTGTAAAACATTTGTGGTTTCAGCCGGGCATGGTGGGGCATGCCTTTAATCTTAGCACTTGGGAGGCAGAGGCAGGCGGATGTTTGTGAGTTCAAGGCCAGCCTGGTCTACAGAGTGAGTTCCAAGACAGCTGGAGCTACAGGGAGACCCTGTCTCAAAAAGACTAAAAAAAATTGTGGTTTCCTGTAAATAAACAAAACAAAACAAAATGAAAATAGAAAACTGATACTGCTCAGAAAGGCTAAGGTGTTTTATGTGACAATCCTCACTTAGCCACCCCCCCACCAAAAAAAGAAGGCTAAGGTGTTTAGCTGTGTGGGTTTCTTCCCTCAGCAAACAGTTCTCCAGTGGACAGCAACTTGGATGTGATCAAAATTCAATTCTGACACATTCTACCTGAAGTTATGGGTTAGATCTGAGGACTACAAGCTCAGTCTCACAACACAGTTCCACTTCTGAGGTCACTCACAAGCAGTAATCTGTTACCTACTACCCTCCCCTTACAAATATCTGATGGGTTTACTATAAAAGGTGATAGAGGCAGCTGTGGAGAATCTCAGGGCTCTGAAGGTAGAAGCAGATGAGCCCTTGATAGGTTGACACAGGAGGACCAGAAGTTCAAGGTCATCCTCAGGTTCTTTAGCAAAAGCAAGCATACAAAACGAAGTATTACAAAGCATACAGGCAAGGGGCTAGAGACAGAGCACAGAGGCAGAGTGCTTCCCCAACAAGCCTGAGACCGAGTTCCATCCCCAAAGAGAAAAATAAGAATAAAGTTAAAAGAAAAAGAAAAAAAAAAGAATAAAGTTAAAAACAAAAAATATATATAAATGAACAGCCATGAGATGGGGTTGTAGGGGTGCACACAGCAAGGTACAGGGTTGAGTTTCCACCGAGCACAGAGCATGCTCACCAAACTAGATCCCCTCTTCCCATAAGCTGCAGCACAGTGACTGCAAGCTCCAACCACCCTGTAGGTCTTTCAGGTGAGCAGTCCCACCCTGAGGCTATCCAGGGGCACCACACTAAGTTACCTAAGTAGCATAAACCTAGAGAGGGGTACTAAGAGTGACTAGTGTGAGTAACAAAAAGACATCCCTATCAGGAAATTCTGTTTTAGGAACCTCCTTGGCAGGACCAAATACAGTTGTTCTCATAGCAAGTTTATGAAGTAAATGATCTCATTCCGTTTCTGAGGGTGTTTCTGTTGTTCTGTTTTTCTATGGTATTTTATATTCCTACTTCTGGTCTACTTTTTTTTTTTTTTTTAACCCCAAAGATACAATAAAAGCAGTGTTTCTATGAGCTGAAACACAGAAACTAAAATTACTCCTTAATCCTTTTCTAAAATTGGGAAACAAATCAGAATCATATTTGATCCTCTTGTTTCTACACTAGAACAAATCCCTTCTGCCAAACAAAACAAAGTTGACTCTAGTTCTTTATTTCCAAATGCCTCAGCATGACAGTTTTTGGCCTCTCTGCAACCAAGCCCCTTTCACCCACTCCTTGTAGCTACCACCAGCTCCCTCTGCTCTTACACCAGGCTTTCAGCTTCTCCACATGGCCTGCACTTTCTAAGGGCATAGTTCCAGACTTCTATTCATGATGTAACTCTTCCTAGGGACTACCCTTCCCTCCCACCCCTACCTACCAAGCAACAGATTCTGAAATGAAGGTCAGAAGCCAGCCCAGTGCTGAAGCAGAGGTACACTGATCTCTGTGAGATTGAGGACAGCCTGTCTACATATCAAGTTCCAAGCCAGCTGGGATTACAGGGAGACCCTGTCTCAAAATAAAACGGTAACAAAAAACAGCAAATAACCCTCCCCCCCAAAAAATGAAAGGAATAACAATAAGTGGAAATCAAGCACCATCTGTATAAACGTGGACTTGTTTTTACAAATGTAACATCCTATTTGGCTGAGTAAATATCCTGGCATCTTTGAGTCTTCACAAAATTTATGAGGCTAAAATAAAATTTGCCACATTGAAAACTGATAATTCAAATGACAATACATACCTCAGAAAAATCAAAGAAAGATTGATTCTGCTAAACTGGTTTACAAAGTTCTAAAACACCAGGGACCTATTTGAAAATTATGATGTTCTAGTTGCTGCACAAAGATTCATTTAAAAACAAAACAAAAACAAGAAATTGTGTTAAAGTTACAAGAACAAAAACTGCTGATAGTCTACAAGACGACTCAAGGGGTAAGGGAGCCTGCCTCCAAACCAGAGGACAGAGTCAGATCTGGCAGACTCACATGGTGGAAGCATGGAACTAACTTTCTCAAGCTGTCCCCCCGAGTTCCACACCTACGTCAAGGCACACCCACAGAACAAACAAGTTAAGTCTTTTTAAAAACTGCCCTCAAATAATGTTTTCACTTCTGTTAAGGACAACTATGTGCCAATGACAGTGTTCATCTTCCAGGGCCCTTTGTACTGAACAATGGCTATTACAAGTGTGAGATAGTGACAAGCATCGCCAACCCGAAGGATCTTAAGGCTAAACCAGTATTTTTTATTATGAATAAAATTCCACCTGATTCTCAGGACATATGATAAATCTCATGTTTGAAAAGCATGTTTTCAGACTTGAGTGCACAGAGCTTAGATCAGGGACTTCCCAGGATCACCTGAAGCACAGGTAAATGGATGGAACTAGAGTATATTATGTTAAGTGAAGTAACACAGTCCCAGAAAAACAAACGATGAATGGTATCCCTTATCTGCGGGTGCTAGGGCCAATTACCTAGTTGTAAGTATTTCTTGTGCAGGGCTCCTTGAGCTTTTGTCCAAGTAGTTGGGAGTGATGCATACTGGAAAGAACTACAACAGAAAAGACTGCATCAAAGAACTGACTGAAACGGTGAACTTCTGCTCGAAACAGTCAACTTCCACATCGAGAATTTTGAGAAAGACTGAGAAAATGATGAAAAACATGTTTGGCACTCTGGTAGAGTGGGGAGGTAGAGAGGGGGACACGGGGCCAGATTTGATTTGTAATGTAATCTTGTATAAAAAAATCCATAAAAAAAAAAGAAAAGCATGTTTTCAAACCTTTGGGTGATGGTTAAAAGATTATATAGTCTAGAAAGTTTTGATTAGCAAATTAGATAAATAGGTCAATCATTTGAAGAGTACTGGTGTTGAGTTTGTTCTTTTACACGGGGATAGACATATTTTCTTAGCTTTAATTACTTTGGGAGAGTCTCATGTCAAACTTACAAAAAGCATCCCTTCCCCAGTCCTATCTAAGAACATTCCGAACAAATTTCTACATTAGGGAACAGGCTTCCCATAGCAAGAGCATTTCTCAACTGCTGCAAGTTCAGAGCTTACCACCTCAACATGAAAGCGACTTCAAGCTGCCCCGGCTGCTGCCCTATCGTGGACCTCTGCAAACCAACTCCGGCACGTTTTATTATTTCTGAAAGTGGAGCTAGAAAAAAAAATCTAAATATGTTCGTTTAGACCCGTTTGCCACCTGCTCCCTTTCAAACACCACGCACAAACTCCAAAGGCTTGAGCTGCAACCGCAGCAGCAAATGACAGACTTCGAGGCCGAAGTGGGTCAGGGTTACAGTTACACTTCTGGAGCATATTTGTACCCTTTTGTCTACAAACTTGGGTGCAAACTTAAATTGTCTTCCAGGCAGCGACCTCACTGGGCCTTTAAGCACCAAAGCGATTTGCCCAAGCAGGAAGGATGCAATCACCCTACTTCATGGCTGCACTCGCCCTCCCTAGACCACGCACTCTGCGGCCTCCGCTTTCCGAGGGTTCTCCCCAACCAGGGGTCGCTCCGGGGACCTCGCTGGGCTGGAGAGGAGGGTCGCCCCGGGCACCAGCTCCCTTCCCAAAGGCCTCACTCGCCCGGGAGAACGCGGGCCTGGGTCGCAGCCCGCCGGCAGCCCCGCCCCGCCGTCCTGGCCGCCACCCCAAGGAGCCCCCAGGCCGCCTCGCGGTTCCTTTCCTCGACCGACCCCGCCGCGGCTCCCCCGAACCGCGGTGGCCTCCCAGCCCAGCCCGCCCCGAACCTCCGCGCAGGCCTCCCGCCGGCCTAGGCCCCGTGCAGGCCGCCCGCCTCACCGTTCTGCTGGGCCAGCGCCGGGCCGGGGCCCCCGGCTCCCGACGCGGCTGCTCCGCCGAGCTTGGGCGGAATACGAGCCCCGGCGGCCGGGTAAGAGGACCCGGCGGGGGCCGACATGACGGCGCGGGTGGTGGCTGCGGCTCAGCGGCGGGAAGGTGGGAGGAGGGAAAGGAAGGCGGTGCTGCGGAAGGAAGAGGAAGAGGAAGGAACGCGCCCGCGTCACTCGCTGGCTCACTCCGGACCGCGGTCGTTCGGAGCGTTGCCGCACGCGGGGTCCCTGCCGGTCCTGCTCGCCTCGACCGTGCCGGACCCCCGCCCAGGCCGCAGCCGCACGCGCCGCGCCAGCGCCCCCTGCAGGCCCGAGCCGCGCGCTGGCCCAGGCGGGCAGGGCCGAGGCGGGCTGCAGCGCCGCGGACTGTGAGGGCCCTGTGGCCGCTCCCATGGAGCTTGCGCCCTGTGGCGCAGGAGGACCCCACGAAGCTGACGACCCCCGAGTCCCCAGCCGCGCCAGACCCAGTGACCCACACCTTTCCCCTGATGAGAAAGCCTGCTTTGGATCTGTTTGTCGTTCTTGCGTTTTTCCCTTTTTAAACTCCAAGTTAAATAGAGCATTCAAGTCCCGTGTTTGTTGGAAATGTATTAAATTCCCGAACAAAGAGGAATCATTTCTGTAAGGCAGAGTCTTTTTTTTTAAAAGAATCTTTTCTTTTTTTTTAAATTTTTATTTATTTTTGCATGTACTGTCTGCATGTAGGTCTGTGCACCCGTGTCGTGCAATGCCGCGGAGGTCAGAAGAGGGTCTCGGATTCCCCTGGCGAATGTATTCAAAACTTTCCCAGTGACTTTAAGTATTTGGGGGCGGGGAGGAGAGAAAGGCGAAAATAGAGAAGAGCTGCCAGACAAACTTCTTTTTTTCTCAAGTGGTAGTTCAGCCCGTTGGTATTTGGAGAAGCATCCAAAAGTCCAAATCAACTTGCTTTGACGAAATTAGTGAAATCTTTGAATTTCCCAGCAAGCTGTCTGGCTACTGAAACGGCATTATCCCAGTAGTTTGGGCATCTTGACGTCTGAAGCAGGGTCAATCATTCTGTAGGGCATGTGCAACTCCTCAGAAACTGATTCAAAGTGAGATTTAGCAAGATGACATTCTGGAGCCGAGAGGAGTCTGTTTACTGGACGATTATACCAAAGCTTAAAGTTACATAGTTCTAGAATAATTCAAAGTCTTCCCTTGGTTTCTGCCCTGAATTAATGACGGATACTTTACTGCGCCAAGGAGATTTTTAGTTAAGAGAATTTTAGTAGCTAGACTTGATGCTTTCACATTCGGGGATTCGCCCCCCCCCCCCCAGGAGACAGGGTCTCCCTGTAGCCCCAGCTGTTCTGGGATTTTTCAACTGCATTGTGCTCTCGCATATATCCTGGCATTTTTCAGCTTCTCCACAGAAACCTAAGCTTCAGTGATCACATTCCACTCCATCAAAGGGGTCACACAATTCAGCCTCCAGCACTTCCCAAGAGTCATTTGGATTAGGATTAAGGGCTGCCTTTGTGTAGATAAAGGAACAGCTAGGCAATTCGCTTTCTGCCTCTGGAATGTGCCCTCCAGGGTTTGTAAGAGGCTCGTTTTAATTCTCTTGTTCTCTTGACGGAGAGTTTTATTTATTTATTTATTTATTTATTTACTGGTCTTTTTGAGACAGGGTCTCTCTATAGCCCCAGCTGGCCTGGAACCCACTCTGTAGACCAGGCTGGCCTTGAACTCAGGGAGATCTGCCTGCCTCTGCCTCCCGAGTGCTGGGATTACTAAGAAGGCATTATATTTTTTTAATTTTTTAAAATTTAATGTTTTTTTATGTGTATGAGTGTACTGTCTGCATGTAGGTTGGTGCACCCGAGTCGTGCAATGCTGAGGAGGTCAGAAGAGGGTGTCAGATTCCCCTGAAACTGAAGTTAAAGACGGTTGCTTAGCTGCCATGTGGGTGCTGGGAATCGAACCCCTGTCCTCTGCAAGAGCAGTCGGCGCTCTTAACCACTGAGCCATCTCTCCAGCCCCAGAAGACCTTTTAATTCCAATTGAGCTACTTCAATTGACCTGCTTAGAGTCACGTAGACCTGGACATCTCATCATTGGGAGCCATATTCCTATCAGCACCAACTTCTTTAAATTGGCCAGTACAAAATTAGTAGAGTGAAACCATTAAAACCTTTAAAACCCAGATTCTCTCTGGGGGGACATTGGATTTTGATTTTTGAGTCCCCTCTGTCTGTGGAGAGCTTCACCTTTCTGTATGAATGTGTGTATATGTGTGTGGAAGTGATTTGAAGAGTCTTTTTTTTTTTTTTGGTCTTTTTGAGACAGGGTGTCCCTTTAGTTCTAGCTGGCCTGGAGCTCACTCTGTAGACCAGGCTAGCCTTGAACTCACAGAGATCCACCTGCCTCTGCCTCCAGAGTGCTGGGATTAAAGGTGTGCGCCACCACACCAGACTTGAGGATTCTTTTTTTTGGTCTTTTCGAGACAGGGTCTCCCTGTAGCCCCAGCTGTCCTGGAACTCACTCTGTAGACAGGCTGGCCTTGAACTCACAAATAATTGCCTGCCTCTGCCTCCCAAGTGCTAGGATTAAAGGCGTGCTAAAGGTGTGCACCACCACGCCCGGCGGATTCTTTATTTTTCAATAAGTCTGCTTGACTGTCAGTTTCTGCTGGCCTGAGGTGTGTTTTGTTTGTTTGTTTGTTTGTTTTTACTTTTGTTTTTTTTTTCTTTTAATTCTTTAATTGGCTGGGGAAACAAACCCAACTATAACCCTTAGATAATTATGCCAAATACAGCAGATCAATTCCTGAGGGGCCCCTGGTAGGATTACAGTCAATAAGGTAAAAGTGTAGGCCACAAGAAGGTGGGACATCTTTACTGTAAACAGTTTTGTTTCAGATTCTCAGGCAATATCTGCAGAAAGGAACTCACTACATAGACCAGGCTGGCCTTGAACTCACAGAGATCCACCTGCCTCTGCCTCCTGAGTGCTAGATTAAGGGCATGTGCCACCACACCTAACCTGTCATAGCTATTTTTAAACAGTATACATGAAAGGAATATTAACTATGTCAGCAGCCTTTACAGTGAATATTGTTAACCATGCTGGAGTTTTTGCTTCTTAGCTGGCAAGAAGCTTCAAGTAGACTCCAGGACAAAGGGCTCCTCTTCCTTTTTATGTGCCCATAATTTCCCTGTCCTCCTACCTTGCCTGACCATGACTGAAATTAATCTCTGGCACATATACAGAAGGGAATTTTTTAAATTTTTATTTATTTTGTATGTGTATGAATGTACTGTCTGCATGTAGGTCAGTGCGCCCGTGTGGTGCAATGCTGTGGAGGTCAGAAGAGGGTGTCGGATTCCCCTGGAACTGGAGTTAAAGATGGTTCTCAGCCGCCATGTGGGTGCTGGGGATCGAACCTGGGTCCTCTGCAAGAGCAGTTGGCATTCTTAACCACTAGGCCATCTCTCCAGCCCCAGAAGGGAATTTTTGATGTGGGTACAGTTGTGACACATGAGCCGCCATTTGTCTTCTCTAAGTTCAGATTCACATTCTCTGTAGCAGAAGTTGGGGAGTCTTGAATAACTGCACCTTGCCTCTTTCAAGAAATGATAGTCCAGGGCTGGATAGATGAATGGATAGACGAATGATTCAGCAGTTAAAAATACTGGCCGCTCTGCCAGGCGTGGTGGCACACGCCTTTCATCCCAGCACTTGGGAGGCAGAGGCAGGCGGATCTCCCTGAGTTCAAGGCCATCCTGGTCTATATATTGAGCTCCAGGACAGCTGTCTCAAAAAGAGGGATTGCTCAGTGGTTAAGAGCACTGTTACTCTTCTAGTGGACCTCTGTTCTCTTCCCAGCATCCACATGGCAGCTCAGTCCTCTAAGGATCCTCTTCTGGCCTCCTCAGGCACCTGCATAGATGTGTACACACACACACATACACACCACACACACCACACACACACACAAAGTAAATCATAAATGTGTAAAACCAATTCTTAGAGTCTATTGCAGTGGCCATTCGCTTAACCTCTCATGCTTGGGAGGTGAAATCAGGATGATAAGTTTAAGGTCAGTCCCAATATGGTTGAGACCCTTTGTGTAAAAAGTAAATAAAAAATAAAAATGTTTCTAGATGGAAACCCNCTAGAAAAAAAAAATCTAATATGTTCGTTTAGACCCGTTTGCCACCTGCTCCCTTTCAAACACCACGCACAAACTCCAAAGGCTTGAGCTGCAACCGCAGCAGCAAATGACAGACTTCGAGGCCGAAGTGGGTCAGGGTTACAGTTACACTTCTGGAGCATATTTGTACCCTTTTGTCTACAAACTTGGGTGCAAACTTAAATTGTCTTCCAGGCAGCGACCTCACTGGGCCTTTAAGCACCAAAGCGATTTGCCCAAGCAGGAAGGATGCAATCACCCTACTTCATGGCTGCACTCGCCCTCCCTAGACCACGCACTCTGCGGCCTCGGCTTTCCGAGGATTCTCCCCAACCAGGGGTCGCTCCGGGGACCTCGCTGGGCTGGAGAGGAGGGTCGCCCCGGGCACCAGCTCCCTTCCCAAAGGCCTCACTCGCCCGGGAGAACGCGGGCCTGGGTCGCAGCCCGCCGGCAGCCCCGCCCCGCGTCCTGGCCGCCACCCCAAGGAGCCCCCAGGCCGCCTCGCGGTTCCTTTCCTCGACCGACCCCGCCGCGGCTCCCCCGAACCGCGGTGGCCTCCCAGCCCAGCCCGCCCCGAACCTCCGCGCAGGCCTCCCGCCGGCCTAGGCCCCGTGCAGGCCGCCCGCCTCACCGTTCTGCTGGGCCAGCGCCGGGCCGTGGGCCCCCGGCTCCCGACGCGGCTGCTCCGCCGAGCTTGGGCGGAATACGAGCCCCGGCGGCCGGGTAAGAGGACCCGGCGGGGGCCGACATGACGGCGCGGGTGGTGGCTGCGGCTCAGCGGCGGGAAGGTGGGAGGAGGGAAAGGAAGGCGGTGCTGCGGAGGAAGAGAAGAGGAAGAGGAAGGAACGCGCCCGCGTCACTCGCTGGCTCACTCCGGACCGCGGTCGTTCGGAGCGTTGCCGCACGCGGGGTCCCTGCCGGTCCTGCTCGCCTCGACCGTGCCGGACCCCCGCCCAGGCCGCAGCCGCACGCGCCGCGCCAGCGCCCCCTGCAGGCCCGAGCCGCGCGCTGGCCCAGGCGGGCAGGGCCGAGGCGGGCTGCAGCGCCGCGGACTGTGAGGGCCCTGTGGCCGCTCCCATGGAGCTTGCGCCCTGTGGCGCAGGAGGACCCCACGAAGCTGACGACCCCCGAGTCCCCAGCCGCGCCAGACCCAGTGACCCACACCTTTCCCCTGGAGAGAAAGCCTGCTTTGGATCTGTTTGTCGTTCTTGCGTTTTTCCCTTTTTAAACTCCAAGTTAAATAGAGCATTCAAGTCCCGTGTTTGTTGGAAATGTATTAAATTCCCGAACAAAGAGGAATCATTTCTGTAAGGCAGAGTCTTTTTTTTTTAAAGACTTTTCTTTTTTTTTTAATTTTTTTTTTTTTGCATGGTACTGTCTCATGTAGGTCTGTGCACCCGTGTCGTGCAATGCCGCGGAGTCAGAAGAGGGTCTCGGATTCCCCTGGCGAATGTATTCAAAACTTTCCCAGTGACTTTAAGTATTTGGGGGCGGGGAGGAGAGAAAGGCGAAAATAGAGAAGAGCTGCCAGACAAACTTCTTTTTTTCTCAAGTGGTAGTTCAGCCCGTTGGTATTTGGAGAAGCATCCAAAAGTCCAAATCAACTTGCTTTGACGAAATTAGTGAAATCTTTGAATTTCCCAGCAAGCTGTCTGGCTACTGAAACGGCATTATCCCAGTAGTTTGGGCATCTTGACGTCTGAAGCAGGGTCAATCATTCTGTAGGGCATGTGCAACTCCTCAGAAACTGATTCAAAGTGAGATTTAGCAAGATGACATTCTGGAGCCGAGAGGAGTCTGTTTACTGGACGATTATACCAAAGCTTAAAGTTACATAGTTCTAGAATAATTCAAAGTCTTCCCTTGGTTTCTGCCCTGAATTAATGACGGATACTTTACTGCGCCAAGGAGATTTTAGTTAAGAGAATTTTAGTAGCTAGACTTGATGCTTTCACATTCGGGGATTCGCCCCCCCCCCCCCCCCAGGAGACAGGGTCTCCCTGTAGCCCCAGCTGTTCTGGGATTTTTCAACTGCATTGTGCTCTCGCATATATCCTGGCATTTTTCAGCTTCTCCACAGAAACCTAAGCTTCAGTGATCACATTCCACTCCATCAAAGGGGTCACACAATTCAGCCTCCAGCACTTCCCAAGAGTCATTTGGATTAGGATTAAGGGCTGCCTTTGTGTAGATAAAGGAACAGCTAGGCAATTCGCTTTCTGCCTCTGGAATGTGCCCTCCAGGGTTTGTAAGAGGCTCGTTTAATTCTCTTGTTCTCTTGACGGAGATTTTTTATTTATTTATTTTTTATTTATTTACTGGTCTTTTGAACAGGGTCTCTCTATAGCCCCGCTGGCCTGGAACCCACTCTTAGACCAGGCTGCCTTGACTCAGGGAGACTGCCTGCCTCTGCCTCCCGAGTGCTGGGATTACTAAGAAGCATTAGATTTTTTTTAATTTTTTTTAAAATTTAATGTAATTTTTGGTGTATGGTGTCCTGTCTGCATGTAGGTTGGTGCACCCGACGTGCAATGCTGAGGAGTCAGAAAGGGGTGTCAGATTCCCCTGAAACTGGAGTTAAGACGGTTGTTTTAGCTGCCATGTGGGTGCGGGGAATCGAAACCCCTGTCCTCTGCAAGAGCATGTCGGCGCTCTTAACCACTGAAGCCATCTTCTCCAGCCCCAGAAGACCTTTTAATTCCAATTGAGCTACTTCAATTGACCTGCTTAGAGTCACGTAGACCTGGACATCTCATCATTGGGAGCCATATTCCTTCAGCACCAACTTTTTAAATTGGCCAGTACAAAATTAGTAGAGTGAAACCATTAAAACCTTTAAAACCCAGATTCTCTCTGGGGACATTGGATTTATGTTTATTGAGTCCCCTCTCGTCTGTGGAGAGCTTACCTTTCTGTATGAATGTGTGTAATAATGTGTGGGGAAGTGATTTGAAGAGTCTTTTTTTTTTTGGTCTTTTTGAGACGGGTGTCCCTTTAGTTCTAGCTGGCCTGAGCTCACTCTGTAGACCAGGCTGAGCCTTGAACTCACAGAGATCCCCTCCTCTGCCCTCCAGAGTGCTGGGATTAAAGGTGTGCGCCACACACCATACTGAGAGTCTTTTTTTTGGTCTTTTCGAGACAAGGGTCGCCCTGTAGCCCCAGCTGCCGGACCACGCTGTAGAACGGGCCTTGAACTCACAAATAAGTGCCTGCCTCTGCCCCCAAGTGCTAGGATTAAAGGCGTGCTAAAGTGGTGCACCACCACGCCCGGCGGATTTTATTTTTTCAATAAGTCTCTTGACTGTCAGGTTTCTGCTGGCCTGGGGTGTTGTTTGGTTTGTTTTGTTTGTTTTTACTGTTTGTTTTTTTTCTTTTATTCTGTTTAATTGGCTGGGGAAACAAACCCAACTATAACCCTTAGATAATTATGCCAAATACAGCAGATCAATTCCTGAGGGGCCCCTGGTAGGATTACAGTCAATAAGGTAAAAGTGTAGGCCACAAGAAGGTGGGACATCTTTACGAACATTTTTTCAGATTCTCAGGCAATCTCTGCAGAAAGGAACTCACTACATAGACCAGGCTGGCCTTGTCACACGAGATCCCACCTGCCTCTGCCTCCTGAGTGCTAGATTAAGGGCTGCACCACACCACAACCTGTCATAGCTATTTTAAACAGTATACATGAAAGGAATTAACTATGTCAGCAGCCTTTAAAGTGAATATTGTTAACCATGCTGGAGTTTTTGCGTCTGCTGGCAAGGAAGCTTCAAGTAGACCCAGGACAAAGGCTCCTCTTCCTTTTTATGTGCCCATAATTTCCCTGTCCTCCTACCTGCCTGACCATGACTGAAATTAATCTCTGGCACATATACAGAGGGAATTTTTTAATTTTTATTTATTTTGTATGTGTATGAAGTACTGTCTGCAATTAGGTCAGTGCGCCCGTGTGGTGCAATGCTGTGGGAGGGCAAAAGGGGTGTCGGATTCCCCTGGAACTGGAAGTTAAAGAAGGTTCTCAGCGCCGCCATGTGGGTGCTGGGGATTCGAACCTGGGTCCTCTGCAAGAGCAGTTGGGCATTCTTAACCACTAGGCCATCTCTCCACCCCAGAAGGATATTTTGATGTGGGTACAGTTGTGGACACATGAGCCGCCATTTGTCTTCTCTAAGTTCAGATTCACATTCTCTGTAGCAGAAGTTGGGGAGTCTTGAATAACTGCACCTTGCCTCTTTCAAGAAATGATAGTCCAGGGCTGGATAGATGAATGGTAGACGAATGATTCAGCAGTAAAAAATACTGGCCGCTCGGCCAGGCGTGTGGCACACGCCTTTTCATCCCAGCACTTGGGAGGCAGAGGCAGCGGATCTCCCTGAGTTCAAGGCCATCCTGGTCTATATATGAGCCCAGGACAGCTGTCTCAAAAAGAGGGATGGCTCAGTGGTTAAGAAGCACTGTTACTTTCTAGTGGACCTCTGTGCTCTTCCCAGCATCCACATGGCAGCTCAGTCCTCTAAGGATCCTCTTTGGCCTCCTCAGGCACCTGCATAGATGTGTACACACACACAACACACCACACACACCAACACACACAACACAAAGTAAATCATATATATATATATATAATATATATAATATATATGAACCCTATAGTGGCATATGCCTTTAATCTCAGCCCTCAGGAGTCAGAGACAAATGGATCTCTGTAAGATCAAGGCAGCCTGGTCCACATAGTAACTTCCAAATGGGCTGGGACAGGGAGAACCCATAAAAAAAATAAAGGTTCAGGGTAATCTTAGAAAAGAAAAAAAAAAAAAGCCTAGTTCTTCATCAATTATATTTATACTACCAGGGTTTTGTTTGTTTTGAAATGGGCTCTCACATATTCTGGCCTGCCTAGAATTGAATACATAAGCTGAGTATGATCTTGAACTCACTTCTGATCCTACATCTCTACGGTCTTCTGATCTTTGCCGGCATGGTATACACTGATGCACTTACATGCATATTTTATTAGTTTTATTTATTTATTTTTTGAGACAGGGTCTCCCTACAGCCCCAGCTGTCCTGGAACTCACTCTGTAGACCAGGCTGGCCTTGAACTCACAGAGACCTGCCTGCCTCTGCTAGGATTAAAGGCGTGCACCACCAGGCCCAGCTTAAAGATGGTTCTTAGCTGCCATGTGGGTGCTGGGAATTGAACCCGGGTCCTCTGCAAGAGGAGTCGGTGCTCTTAACTGCTGAGCCATCTCTTCAGCCCCTCATTAGTTTTATTTTATATGTATGAGTGTATTACCTGCATATACATGCCGATAAGTGCACCTGTGTCGTGCAATGCCTACAGAGGTCAGAAGAGGGTGACTCCATAAGTGGAGTTATGAACAACTATCAGCTGCCATATGGGTTCTGGGAACTGAATCCCAATCCTCTGCAAGAGCAGCTAGTGCTCTTAACCACTGAACCATCTCTCCAGCCCCTGTTGTTTTTGTTTTTTTGTTTTCTTTTGTTTTGAAACAATGTTTCTCACCATTTCAGCTGGCCTGGAACTGGCTATGCCACCAAGCTGGCCTTCATCTCACAGATATCTGTGGGTCTCTGCCTCCCAGGTGCTGGGATTAAGGGTGTGTGCCACCACACCTGAGAGAATAATTAGTTCTGTAATGAATGTGTATTTGGCTAGGCATGGTGCTGCACACCTTTAATTCTCTTACTGGGAGGCAGAAGCAGATGGATCTCTGTGAGTTCAAGGCCAGCCTACATAGTAAGTTTCAGGACAGCTGGAGCTACAGGGAGACCCTGCCTCAAAAGAAAAAAACATAAGTATTTTTTTAATTCTTTTTTTTTTTATTTTCAAATGTGTATGAATGTACTGTCTGCATGCAGGTTTGTGCACCTGTGCTGTGCAATGCCATGGAGGTCAGAAGAGGGCGTCAGATTCCCCTGCAACTGGAGTTAAAGACGGTTCTCAGCCTCCATGTGGGTGCTGGGGACTGAATCGAGGTCCTCTGCAAGAGCAGTCAGTGCTCTCAACCGCTAGGCCATCTCTCCAGCCCCTGGTCTCTTTTTGAGACAAGGTCTCCCTGTAGCTCCAGCTGGCCTGGAACTCACTCTGTAGACCAGGTTAGCCTGGAACTCACAGAGATCTGCCTGTTTCTGCCTCCCAAGTGCTGGGATTAAAGGCATGTGCCACCACGCCCAGCTTTACCTATCTTTCTATTTATTTAATGTTTATTTTTATTTTATTTATTTATTTATTTATTTTCTTATTTATTTTTGAGACAGAGTCTCCCTTTAGTCCCAGCTGGCCTGGAGCTTGCTATGTAGACCAGGCTGGCCTTGAACTCACAGAGATCCTCCTGCCTCTGCTTCCCAAGTGCTGGGATTAAAGGCGTGCACCACCATGCCTGGCTTCAATTTCTTTATAACAAGTGAAGTCATTCATGAAGGTCAAGGTCCTCCCCCCCCACCTCTAAATGCCCCACGTTGGGCGCCACTTGCCCCGGCCCACTGGGTCTTCAACAAGGACCCGAGGGGAGTGTAACCTGAATGAGAGACAAACCAGACACAAAGAAGGAGACCAAGACAAAAATCTGATCAAGGTCTCAAAGTTTATTTTTTGTAAGGCAGATTATATAGGAGCAGCAGGAGGAAACAGCCCAGCTGGCAAGGTCTGAGGCTGTTAGGTTGCTAGGACGCCCGACTGCCCATTGTCCTCTGGGGAAGGTTATGGGTGGGTGAATTCCCAAGAAGAAGCAGGGTGCTCCAGCCAAACGGGGCATGAAGTTCTAATAAGTTAACTATAAGCTTGGTCAGTTGCCTAGTGCTAAATAAATGAGCCTTGGAGAAACAGAAACCTAAGTTAACCCTAGATAGCTGTGGCAAGACTGTTGCCTGCTGGCCATGGCTCCCAACAAGGTTACAGGAATGCAGTCCAGGGTAATTGTTTCTCGGAACTTCCTCACTTGGCTTCCTGAAGTCCCTGACTTAGGTGGGCTACAACCTTATACCCTCCTTTATGTGTCATTTACTAATGCATTTGTAGTGGGTTAAGTGTAGAGATACACAATGAGCAGGGTGTAGTATGTCTACAAAGATTTGGAGAAGCTTTAACGTACATTCCTACTGAAGTTTATTTGAAGTTTTAAATTTTCTTTCCTACAAACTTCCCTGTTTTTCCCCTTTCTCCTTGTGGAATGTTGCTCTTCCCATTGTAGCATTCCAATTTTTTGTTCTTCCACTTACATTGCCACATAACCAAGCTACACAGAAGTACATGCACTTATCTGAAATTCTCTCAAGTTCTCACATGGAGCATTAGAATATTATTTTTGGCATGCTGTTAATTCTGAAGTTTCCATCCTGCATATATCAGAAATAAGGAATCACAAGACAGGAGAAGGAAATGCTGTTGGTACAGGTATGCAGAGATTGAGAACCAGTATTAGTTGGTAGAGAAAGAATAATGAAAGACAAGAAACTGGGTAAATGGAAGAATGTAAAATGCACTGGAGGTGCTGGAGAGATGGCTCGGTGGTTAAGAGCACTGGTTACTCATGTAGAAGACCCAGGTTCAGTTTCCAGCATCCACCTGGTGGTTAAACAATTGTTGGTAACTCCAATTCCAGGGGATCTGATGCCTTCTTTTGGCCTTCCTGGGCATTCCATGCACATGGTATACATGCATACATGCTGACAGTCATACACACACAATAAAAATAAATATTAAAAATAAATAGAAGGCTGGAGAGATGGCTCAGCAGTTAAGAGTACTGACTGCTCTTGCAGAGACCTGGGATTCGATTCTCAGCCCCCACATTGCAGCTAAGAACCATTTTAGGCCAGGCGTGGTGGTGCATGCCTTTAATCCCAGCACTTGGGAAGCAGAGGCAGGAGGATCTCTGTGAGTTCAAGGCCAGCCTGGTCTACATAGCAAGCTCCAGGCCAGCTGGGACTAAAGGGAGACTCTGTCTCAAAAATAAATAAGTAAATAAATAAAAATGAACATTAAATAAATAGAAAGATAGATAAAGCTGGGCATGGTGGCACCTGCCTTTAATCCCAGCACTTGGGAGGTATAAACAGGCAGATCTCTGTGAGTTCCAGGCTAGCCTGGTCTACAGAGTGAGTTCTAGGCTAGCTGGGGCTACAAGAAGACCTTGTCTCAAAACCACCAAAATAATAAATAAATAAATAAATAAATAAATAAATCACATTGGAGAAATGAAAAAATTAAAAAAGCAGCCTGGGTGGGTATGGTGGCACATGCATTTAATCCCAGCATAGAGGAGGCAGAGGCAGGCAGGCGGATCTCTGGGAATGGAATGAGCAAGGATTTACTAAACACCTGCTGTCCAACCTGAGAGCTCTTTAGGACATTGCCCATCTATCAAGACAAAAACAGATATTCATAGCTTTGGCCCTTGATTACAAAGATCAAATTATACTCTATACAGTGTTTGAGAAAAGAGGAGTCATACGAAGCCCATTTCTAGAGTCATAAAATCTCATTTGCATATGAGCAGTTAGATGTCAAAGGCTCTATTGTTCACCTGTCCCAATATTCATGGTCATAGGGGACACACACATCCCCACCAAACAGACACAGAAGCTGGGCCTTTGAAATTTCTGAACCAAGCTCACTGTTCTTTTTGCTGTTACAAGTTGGTGCCTGTCTAATGTGTAAGTGAATCGCTTGAGGATCTTGGTAAAATGCAGGTTCTGACTAGGTAGTTTGGGATGGCCTCAGATTCTGCATTTATTTATTTAGTTGAAGATTTATTTTCATTTATGTGTATATGTGAGTGTATTAGTAAGCACACATGTACGGAGGTGGCCATGGAGGCCAGAAGAGGGCGTTGGATCCCTTGGAGCTAGAGTTATAAGCTGCCTGGTATCAGTGCTGGAATCAAACTCAGGTCCTCTGCAAGAGCAGCACTCTTAACCTCTGGACTGTCTCTCCAGCCCTATTCATCTATTTGAGACAAAGTCTCCTTATGTTGCACAAATTGCTATCAAACTTGAGGTTGGGATCAAATGATGCTCCTGCCTCAACTTTCAAGTAGCTGGGACTACAGGTACAACATACAGTATTAGCTAGATTCTAGATTTTTATTTTATGTTGGTAGAGAAAGAGTCTCACTGTAGGCCAAGCTAGCTTCGAGCTCATTATGTAGCCCACACTGGCAAGGAACTTGCAGAAATCATCCTGCCTCAGCCTCCTGAGTGCTGGGATTATAGGTAGGGCCACCACAGCCAGCTTATATTTTGCATTTTTTTTTACAAGATTCCAAGTGACTCTGGTGGTGCTGATCCTGGTCTATGAGCCATATTTTCAGCAGTCTGAACTGAAGCTCCCGGGGGGGATGGGGGGGAACCATTCCTGTGTTAAAGATTCTACAAGTCCAAATGACTAAATTTCTGATAATGGAGAGTTAAAATGTTACAGATCAAAACCAAATTAGCTTGGGCTATTTTTAGTCCTTTCGAGAGCCATTCATTATCTATACCAAATCCCACCTAATACTCCTGTTGACTACCAAAATCTCAAAATGTATTCTTAGCAAACCCCTTCCACCAATCCAAAAGCTAAGAATGTCACCAGAAAGCATCTGAAACCAATAGCACAGTTTCTCTCCTTTGCTGGTGACCAATGGCTCCCAACACTGTAACTGGTAAATGTCTTGATTTATGACTTTTTGTTTTGTACCTGATAAAAATCCCATGCAACTGCTTCCACAGCGGAACCTGGTATTTGGGGCACAAGAATCTGTGTCCTTGGACCATACTCATCCATATTTGGTTCTAGAATAAACCTTAGAGATGTGCTTTTGTATGAACAGTAGCAAAGTTTCAAAGGTCTTGCTCTTATTTACATTTGAAAGCCAGTTAAGGAAGGAAATGCTCCCCAATATCCTAAGGGAACCTCTTTACTAGAGTGCCACTACTGCTACCACTGCATGGATATGCTGAGATTAAAATGTGCCAGTCGGGTCTCTGCTTTTCTACTTTCTCTGGAAAGATATAGGCAATATACTCATACATATTATCATCATCATTATCATCATCATCATCATCATCATCATCATCATCATAATACTTGAACTGGGCTGAGTGTGGTGGTGTACACCTTTAATCTTAGCACTCAGGAGGCAGAGACAGGCAGATCTTTGAGGGGGGGTTGGGTTTTTTTTTTGTGGTTTTTTTTTTTTTTTTTGGTCTTTTTGAGACAGGGTCTCCCTTTAGTCCTANGCTGGTTTTTTTGGTCTTTTTGAGACAGGGTCTCCCTTTAGTCCTAGCTGGCCTGGAGCTTGCTCTGCAGACCAGGCTGGCTTTGAACTCAGAGAGATCCACCTGCCTCTGCCTCCTGAGTGCTAGGATTAAAGGCATGTACCACCATGCCTGGCTCGAATTCTCTATTACCATCATTACACAGAATTCCCGACCATTATTTCTGCATGCATACAGCCTGAACCAAGCCTGGATTTTGAGTGTCATGGCCAGCAGGTTGGATGGCAGTCCATCAGACCACTAACCTTGTAATTTGGTGTGGGGCCAGATGGAGACCTATCAGGTCACCAGCTGTGAAGTGAATTGTGAGTGGGTGTAGGCTGAAGATAGGCCATCAGCCATCAGCCATCAGCCTGAAACTCCTGTCCAGAGACCAGCAGTCTTTGGGTAGGTGGGAAACCACAGCCAGACGGAAACGTTCCGTATTTCCAGACTAAGGATCTGAGTTGGAAGTACCCCTCAGGTTGGGTTATGAATGTAAACAACTGACCTCTGCTCTAAGGGGCCACAGTGTGGGCACTGTGCCCCCCTTCTCTTAGGAGGATTGCGCTATACCTGCTGGTAGTAAGAGAAGCTCCTGCAATCATCTTTTTTTATCTATTATTTTATGTTTATGAGTGTATTACCTGGATGTGTGTAAGGGCACCCATGTTGTGCAATGCCCAAGGATGTCAGAATAGGGCTTTGGATCCCATGGAACTCGAGTTACAGATCATTGTTAGCTGTCATGTGGATGCTGGTAATCGAACCCAGGTCCTCTGCAAGAGTAGCCAATGCTCTTAACTGCTGAGCTATCTCTCAGCCCCTCATTCATTGTCTTTTTTTGTGAAGTACCAAATTGTGGTTGCCAAGGAAGCAAGATCTGGTACCCAGATCACAAGACAGAAGAACACATGGTTTGGCTTGTATGTAGAATCTACAAAAGTCAGTCTTATGGAAATAGAATGGAATCCAGGTTACTAGAGGATGGGGGAGGGTAACTACTGATCAAAGGATACAGTTTCAGTAGGAGAGTAGAGCTTTGCTCTCTGTTGAACAGAGTAGTCCCTACAACCAACACTAATGCGTTGTGTATTTCTCCATTGCTCCTAGGCATGGTAGCTCATGACTTTATTTTTTATTATTTTTATGTGTATGAGTGTACTGTCTGCATATAGGTTGGTGCACCCAGTGTTGTGCAATGCTGCAGAGATCAGAAGAGGGCATTGGATTCCCTGGAACTAGAGTTAAAGACAGTTCTTAGCCACCATGCGGGTGCTGGGAATCAAACCCAGGTCATCTGCAAGAGCAGTTGGTGTTCTTAACCGCTGAGCCATCTCTCCAGCTTTGGCTCATTACTTTAATCCCAGCACTTGGGTTGGCTGAGGCAGGAGGACTGCCATGAGTTCAAGGCTAATCCATGCAATTTAGTGAGACTGTGTCAAAAACCAAAACTAAATAAAATTGAAGATAAGGATTGATTTATATAAGGAATTGGAGGACTTAGGTTAGAGTTGATAAGACTGGAAGAAATTGATAAACATCTTAAAATAGTCTAACATAATCTACTGAAGAGTAAGACTATTTCAGTAAGGACAAGAGAATGGAATTGGACTTGTGTCTACACAAATCCTGCCTGCTGTTTGGAGAGAAACACCACTGCCCAGTCTAAGGGCTCACAGGTTGGTCTAAGGCCCCTGTAGCCACTCCCAACTTTTTGTCTATAAAGAGGTGGAAAGGTTGTGAAGAGTCTGGGAGAGCCGAAGTAGGGGCAGTCAGGACGGCATTCCTAAGGAGAGAAGTGGTGTTGGATGATGGTGGGGTGGGAGAGAGGCCCTGTGGGAGGTCTCTTTAGCTGCCTGGTGCAAGGGTTTAGCTGTAACAGCAAAATCAGGAATCCAGTGATGGAAGGAGCCCACCAGTCCTAGAAAAGAGAGGATGTGGTGGTCGTGATCTGTGTCTGTCCAAGCTGTCTCTGTTAACTCTTTCATGCATGTTAAGTGATTTATGTGTCTGCCAAAAAGTGGCCACTTCAAGGTTATATTGTGCACAAAATATATTATATTCAAAGGCCAAAATGAACCTTGGTTCCTTAAGTTATCTGTTAGACTGAATTTGATCTCCGAATTATGTAGGGTGTTTCTTCCAAATTAACTGTTTTAAGGTATTTTTACTGTATGCGCTGCTGCCCTGACCTATGCTATGGCCAACACAGGTTTTCCCCAACACTGTATGTTGTGTTTCTGCCCTCCTCTCTCATTCTAGGTTCCTGAATACCATTCTCCTGTATCCAAATTCATGCTTTTGATATTGTCAATTGCTGAATTATCTTTGTTTTGTACTGCCTCAGTAGGACTGAATGTCTCCTGTATCCCCATTCTTTAGCTTCTTCCTTGATGAAATTGTATATAATTCCATTTTCCAACACTTGTTATAAAATGTTTGGTAACATCATGATAGAGAAACTGCATTGGTCAGTTTGGCCACCTCAGCCTTGAGAATGCAAAGAAACTGGGTGGGGCTGCATGCTGTAAATGACATCTACAATGTAAGGTGTTTTGTCCAAATGAAAGCATTTCCATGTATGTGCCTCTGCTCAGTACAACCTTTATAAACTGCCATCACCAAAATTAATTATTAGATCCTTATTCCACAGCTAGAGATTCTCGGTACTGTACAATCCATGGACAGTAAGATTAGGTTTTACTTCCTGGGATCACATGGGACAGTCCAAATGAAACCAATTTTCGTGAGCTTGATTTAAGTCTATTTCTTGTCCGCTGTAGATATGTGAAAAGACCTCCCCTGTCCCCTCTTTTTTTTTTTCCTTCTGAAATTCAGAATTTATTAAGCATAACCCTACTTGCCTTGACCCTGTCTCCCAAACAGTGGCCACAGTCTTGGATTCTCAGTTTATCTCTCAGTCTTTTCCATATATGAGAAAAAAATTTTAAAAAGGCCAAGGACCATCCCCAGACTCCTGTGCAGGATTTGATGAAAATGCCTTATAAGGTGAGGGGAGGCAGCTGAGTTCTCCCGACAGGTTTGGCTACAACGAAAGGCTGCACTCCATGCCCAAGCCCTGGTAGCTGCCCTGAGGCCAACGGCATCCCACAGGGGGACACGTGGGGCTCCAACAAGCCCCATCCTGCAGGGGCCCAACCTAAGTCCATTCCACCAGGAGCCTGCTTCAGGTGTGGCAAAGGAGGTCACTGGGATAGGAATGGCCCCAACCCGAAGCATCTACCACACTGTGCTCCTCTGTTGGCAGCCTGGGCATTGGAAGTCTGAGTGCCCAGATGTGTTCTTCTTCTGTGTCACACCACAGAGGTCTGGCCCCATTGCTCCAGGCACCCCAAACCCCTCCGGTCTCTGAATTCCTCAGTCTGCCGGAGGACTGATGTTGGCCAGATTTAGGTAAGTCCATCTCCTTCCTGTTGGACAGCAGGGCTACCTTTCTGTACTGACCTCACACTTGGGCCCCATAGTTCCCTCATCAATTTCTGTCACGAGATGGGACCCTCTCTTTCCTGAAAAGGACTCTACATCTCCCCTGTGTCCTCGCAGGTCATTTTTTTCACTCAGTCATGTCTATCTGTCCAGCGTCCCTCCTGGGCCATGACATCCTTAGCCCCTTCTCCCACCCTGGCTCTTGTCCTCCCTGATCCTGTCGACCCTCAGGTTTTGGGCATTTCCGCTCCCGCTAGTCCTGATACATCTCAGAAATGCTGCCTCTTTTCCTCTCAGGCCTCAGTTTCCTATCTCTGAAACCTACTGCCATGGGCTCAAGCCTACCATTACCTGCCTCCTATCCCAGGGGCTCCATCTCCCCACTGACTAACCCTGCAACACCCCCATTCTTGCAGTTCGTAAGCCCTTTGGCACCCACCATCTAGTTCAGGACCTCCGTCCTAACCCCTAAACCTCAGTCTCCCCTTTCACTGTCCTGGCCTTTACTACTGTGCCCTTCATACTTCCTTTTGCCTTCACATGGGAGGATCTGAAAACCAGGTCTGCTGCCAAGCCTTGGCCCGAGATCTCTTCTCCTTTGACTCTGGTCCTAACGTGTTCTTCTAGTACTCTCAGGTCAGATCAAGCCAATGCCATATGAGACCTAAAGCCTCCAGAGACAGCAGACCACATCCTTTCTTTTCTAGGATTGGTGGGCTTCTTCCATCACTGGTCCCTAATTTTGCTGTTACAGCTTTACCCTGGTACCCACCAGCTAAAGAGACCTCCCACGGAGCTTGTCCCCAACTCTGCCATCATCCAACACCACTTCTCTCTCCTTAGGATGCCGTCCTGACTGCCCCTACTTTGGCTCTCCAAGACTCTTCACAACCTTTCCACCTCTTTATAGACAAAAAGTTGGGAGTGGCCACAGGGGCCTTAGGCCAACCTGTGAGCCCTCAGACTGGGCAGTGGTGTTTCTCCCCAAACAGCTTGATCCCACTGTCTGCCAATCGCAGCCGTGCATGAGGGCACAGGCACAGCAGCTGAACTCACCTGGAAGCTCTCAGACTTACCTTTCTCCAGCCCATTATGGTGCACTGTCCACACAGGCTTTCAGACCTCCGTGGCCATTCCTCTCCTCCCCTCCCTGCACCCTCACGTATTCAGGTTTTCTGCCTGATTCTCTTGGACCCCAGCCCTCAGCCCCACCTTAAACCCAGCAACACTTCTTCCCATTCTACTCTTCCCATTCTTTACACTTCTTTTTTTCACCCTGAATTTTTTATTGTTATTAAACTCCATACATCATTTCTTGACCCAATTTAGGGTCATTTACTTTTCCATGCCCTCCACCCCACCCGAGTTCATGCACTCTTGCCATACATGTCTTGCATCTTTTTCTGAGTCTTTCCAGAGTTGTTGTTTTTTTTTTCCAAAGCAGAGGCTTATTGTTTTGGGGAGAACTTCACTGTTTCAGTTTTTTTTTTCCAGTTCTATTGTTGTTGTTCTCTCCAACTTGTATTGCATATATATATATATAAATAAATATATATAAAATGCATAAATATATACATACATACATACATACATACGTACATATCACCTGAATTGGAGGATTTTCTTTTCTTTTTGGCTAAAAGATGTCATGTTTTCCTTAAGGAAGTGTTTGAAGGCTTGGACACCCTGAATTTTAAGACATCCAGATGGTATCTCCATCTTGATACCAAGTACGAAACTGGTATTACTCATGAAAGCGGTAACAGGGCATGGTGGCCTATGCTTGTAATCTCAGTATTTGGGATCGGGAGGATGCCACACATTCAAAGTCAGTCTGGAATACACAGCAAGTTTCAGGCCAGCCAAGGCTGCATATGAAAACTCCATTGGTAAGAAAGAACCAACTTCTAGCCGGGCATGGTGGGTGCACACCTTTAATCCCAGCACTTGGGAGGTAGAGGCAGGTGGATATCTGTAAGTTCAAGGCCAGCCTGGTTTACAGAGTGAGGTCCAGGCCAGCTGGGACTAAAGGGAAACCGTGAATGTTGCTGCATGTGGTCAAACCTCTGCTCCCAGTCCACCAAGACCTGGACTTGGCTCCCAGGGCACAGGGATGTCTGTGTGAAATGATCAGCCTGGGGCCCCCGGCGGGTCACTCTCAGCACACAGATGGCATTCATGGTACCATGATCATCAGGCTGCCCCCCCCCCC
>VZQC01005402.1:116600-252263 GCA_009823505.1 Rhizomys pruinosus
GTCTGTGCACCCGTGTCGTGCAATGCCGCGGAGGTCAGAAGAGGGTCTCGGATTCCCCTGGAACTGGAGTTCTCCTGGAATTGGAGTTTCAGACGGTTCTCAGCCGCCATGTGGGTGCTGGGGATCGAACCCGGGTCCTCTGTAAGAGCGGTCGGCGCTCTTATCCGCTAGGCCATCTCTCCAGCCCCCTTGTCTGTATCTTTTCATTGTCTGTTGTGATATTTCCCCTTTCATTATGGATTCTGTTGATTTGGAGTTGCTCTTTCTTTCTTTTTGTTAACTGGGCTAGAGGTCTGTCTATCTTGTTTATTCTCTCAAAGAACCAACATTTGGATTCATTGATTTTTTTGTATTGTTTTCTTTGCTTCTATTTCATTGATTTCTGCTCTGATTTTTGTTATTTCTTCCTCTCCATTGCATTTAGGGTTCATTTGTTGTTGTCTCTCAAGTGTTTTTAGCTGCAGTGTTAGATTGTTCACTTGTGCTGTTTCTGTTTTTCTGATACAGGCACCCAGGGCTATAAACTTACCTCTTAGGACTGCTTATTTATTTATTATTTATTTATTTATTTATTTATTTATTTATTTATTTATTTATTTAATTTGTATGAGTGTACTGTCTACATGTAGGTTTGTGCACCCATGTCATGCAATGCCGTGGAGGTCAGAAGAGGGTGTCAGATTCCCCTGGAACTGGAATTAAAGATGGTTCTCAGCCACTATGTGGGTGCTGGGGATCGAACCTGGGTCCTCTGCAAGAGCAGTCGGCGCTCTTAACTAATAGGCCATCTCTCTTGCCCCAGGACTACTTTTTTTTTATTTTTATTTTTATTTTTTTTTAATTTTTTATTTATTTCTGTAAGTGTATGAATGTACTGTCTGCATGCAAGTCTGTGCACCCGTGTCGTGCAATGCCGCAGAGGTCAGAAGAGGGCGTTGGATTCCCCTGGAACTGGAGTTCTCCTTGAATTGGAGTTTCAGACGGTTCTCGGCCGCCATGTGGGTGCTGGGGATCGAACCCGGGTCCTCTGTAAGAGCGCCGGACTGCTCTTAACCGCTAGGCCATCTCTCCAGCCCGCCCCAGGACTACTTTTAAAGTATCCCATAGGTTTTGTCGTATTGTATTATCCTTGTCATTCAGTTCCAGGAATGCTTTTATTTCTTTCTTTATCTCTTCCTTGACTCATTCATTATTCAGGAGTGCGTTGTTTAGTCTCCATGTGTTGTTGTAGATAGTAGGGCTTATCCTGGTGTTGATATTGAGCTTTATATCACTGTGGTCTGAGCGAATTCATGAAATTATTTCAATTTTTTTGTATTTGTGGAGGTTTTTTCTGTGTCCCAGTATGTGGTCGATTTTGGAGAATGTTCTGTGGGGTGCTGAGTAGAAAGCGTATTCTCTGGTATTTGGGTGGAATATTTGGTAGATGTCTGTGAGGTCCATTTTGTGTATAATACCATTCAGTTCAGATGTCTCTCTATTTATTCTTTGTCCAGTTTACCTGTCCAAAGGGCTCAGTGGGGTACTGAAGTCCCCTACTATGAGTGTGGTGGGGTTAATCTGTGCCTTGAGGTCCTGGAGAATTGTCTTTATAAAGTTTGGTGCACCAGAGTTTGGTGCATATATATTCATGATTGTGAAATCTTCATGGTTAATTTTTCCTTTGATAAACATGTAATGGTCCTCTTTGTCTCTGTCTCTTCTGATTTCTTTTACTTTGAAGTCTATTTTGTCTGATATTAAAATAGCATCACCTACTTTCTTTTTGGTACCATTTGCTTGGATTATTTTTTTTCTATCCCTTCAACCTAAGTTGGTGCCTATCCTTGAGAGTGAGATGGCTTTCTTGCAGACAGCATATAGATGGGTTTTGTTTCCTAACCCACTTTCCCAGTCTATGTCTTTTGATTGGGGAGTTTAGTCCATCAATATTTAAGGTTATAATTGAAAGATGTTTGTTGCTTCCTTTCACCTTATTATCCATTTGCATTTTTAGTCTCAGTTTCTGCTTCTGCAGTTATGTTTTTATTAATTTCTCTTTCTAGGTGCCTGGGGATAGTTGCTCCTCTCTTCTGTCCTTTGAATTGCTTCAAGTATTTTCTGAAGGGTTGGGTTTCTGGACATGTATTCTATCATCTTGTTTATGTCATGGAAGATTTCTCTCTCTTTCAACTGTAATCGACATTTTTGCTGGTTATAGTAACCTGGGTTGGCATCTATAGTCCTTAAAAATACTTTGCTACACATTCTTCTTGCTCTCATAGTTTGCACTGAGAAGTCAGTTGTAATTCTGATGGGTTTCCCCTTATATGTAACTTTTCTCTTGTGGCTTTTAGAATTTTGTCTTTGTTTTGGTTGTCTAGTTAAAACACTATGATATGGTGGGGCTGGAGAGATGGCCTAGCGGTTAAGAGTGCTGACTGCTCTTTCAGAGGACCCGGGTTCGATCCCCAGCACCCACATGGCAGCTGAGAACCGTCTGTAACTCCAATTCCAGGAAAACTCCAGTTCTAGGGGAATCCAACACCCTCTTCTGACCTCCGTGGCATTGCACCACATGGGTGCACAGACCTACATGCAGACAGTACATTCATACACATAAATAAATAAAATTGAAAAAAAAAGGTAGCCGTTTTTCTTAAAAAAAAACTATGAGGGCTGGAGAGATGGCCTAGCGGTTGAGAGTGCCGACCGCTCTTGCAGAGGACCCGGGTTCGATCCCCAGCACCCACATGGCGGCCGAGAGCCATCTGAAACTCCAATTCCAGGAGAACTCCAGTTCCGGGGAAGTCTGAGACCCTCTTCTGACCTCCGCGGCGTTGCATGACACGGGTGCACAGACTTGCATGCAGACAGTGCATTCATACACATACAGAAATAAAAAGAAATTAATAAAAAAAAGAAAAAAAACTATGATATGGCATAGGGAGTTTCTTTTCTGATCTTGTCTGTTTGGAGTTCTATGTGCTTCTTGTATTTGTATGGGTTTGTCTTTTTTTAGTTTGGGGAAATTTTCATCTATTATTCTGTTGAAGATCTGATCAATACCATTCTCTTGGGATTCTTTTCCTTTCTCTATTCCTATGATGTGGAGGTTTGATATTTTCATAGTGTCCCATATTTCCTGGTTGTTCCACTTTTGTGTATTTTTAAATTTTTCTTAATCTTTACTTTTTAGTTGAGTTTTTTTTTTTTTGTATGTGTATGAATGTACTGTCTGCATGTAGGTTTGTTCACCCGTGTCGTGCAATGCCGCGGAGGTCAGAAGAGGGTGTCGGATTCCCCTGGAACTGGAGTTCTCCTGGAATTGGAGTTACAGATGGTTCTTAGCCGTCATGTGGTGCTGGGGATCGAACCTGGGTCCTCTGCAAGAGCAGTCGGTGCTCTTAACCAGTAGGCCATCTCTCCAGCCCCTTAGTTGAGCTTTTTATTCTTTTTTTTTTTTCTTTTTTTTAATCTTTCAGGTCTGATAGTCTTTGTTCTGCTTCCTCCATTCTATTTCTGAGGCTTTTTCCATTCATTTCCTCTTGATTGGATGAGTATTCAATTTCCTTTTTCATTTCATCCTGTGATTTCTTTAGTATTTCCATTTCCTTTTGAAGCTTCTCAATCTCTTCCTGTAGCTCCTTGCTTCACCGGTTGGTTTCCTTTTTCAGTGTTTCCACTTCCTTCTGGTGTTTGTCATTTTCTCCCTCTAGTTCTTTCCTAAGTTTGTCATTCTCGACCTCCAGGTCCTTCTTGAGTTTTTCATTCTCTCTCCTTAGTTCTCTGACTTGTTCTTTATATTCTTTGATTTCTCTTAATAGGTCTTCAATTGTTCCTCTAAGATCTGTGTCCTGGGTCACCCCCAGGGGGATCCTACTGTAAGAATCTCTCACAGAGTTGATAGAGCTTGGCGTGGAATTATCCTGCACCTTTCCCATGTTGTCCCTTCTTCGTGTCCCTGGCATGTGGGTTTCCTTTTTTCCCTGTGCTTCAGGTAGTCCTGGGAAGTCCCTGATCTAAGCTCTGCATGCTAGGTTTAATATAATTTAAAAGTCTATCTGTCTATCTATCTATCTATCTATCTATCTATCTATCTATCTATCTAATCTAATCTATCTGGCTATCTATCTGGCTATCTATCTGTCTAATGTATATGGGTGTATTGCCTGCATGTAAGTGTACCACACGAGTGCAATACCTGTGAAGGCCAGAAGATGGCATCCAATCCCCTGGAACTGGAGTTAATGGATAGTTGTTAGCTACCATATGGATACTGGGAACCTAACCTGGGTTGTCTGCAAAACCAGTCAGTGCTCTTAACCACTAGCCTACCTCTCCAGACCCAGTTAATGTAATTTTGTCTTATTAAAGAAAGGTCCATGCCAGGCCTGGGGGGAGATGCCTTTAATCCCAGCATTTGGGAGGCAGAGGCAGGTGGAACTCTGTGAGTTCAAGGCCAGCCTGGTCTACATAGTGAGTTCCAGCCATCTGGGGCTACAAAGAGACCCTGTCTCAAAGAGATAAAAAAAAAGTCAGAAAATGTTTATTTAGGTTACTAAAAAATACTTTGGTAATCTCAATTTTTAATCAAACTTTTAAAAATTAAAAACTAAATAGAAATTTCCAAAAATTAAATTCTAAAAATATAAAAAAGCTTTTTACAAAAGACCTACATTTGAAACTTTAACATACAGCTGTCCCCTTCCACTTAAAGATTAATTTTAAAAGCAGATCAGAAAGCCTTATCTGCCTTCTGCTTTCTGTGTAAAATTTTGGTGGGCCTCTATCGCCATCTCGTGGACGAATTGGACACAGTCAGCCAAGAAGAGGAAGAAGCATAGCAATAAATATTCCATTAGTATGATTGTTCTGAAAGGAAGACACAGAATATAAAAACTAAATGCATATAATAGTTTACTTCCAGGTAGTTAGAAAGAAGGAACCACTTTAGACATTGGACATTGAACCAAAAGAGTTAAACTATTTTAGCTGGCATGGTGGTACAGCTTTAATCTCAGCAGTCTGGATGTAGTACAGACCTACCAGACCTCTCCTGTGGAAGGCTGCAGCTGGAGTCCAGATGGCTAGACGTTTCCATACAGTGTTGTATGCTGTGGAGAGTGGGCTGAGGGAGTCCAGCACAAGTAATAGGGTTTCCTGTAGCCCCAGGCCTGGATCTTGCTACGTAGATCAGGTTGGCCTGATCTCATAGAAATCTGCCTCTGCCTCCAGAGTGGTGGGATCAAAGGTGTGAGCTTACTCCCTGGAATTTCTGTCTTTTTTAAAATGCAGATAACTTTACATGAATTATAACCTTTGAGTGTTGGATGGTGGGGGGAGGAGTAGTGGAGGAAAAGCCGGTGGTATTGCAGGTAACATGTGGTCCTGGCGTTCCACCTGCTGCACATGACTGTATTTCACATAGTGGTTAGGTTGGGCCATGGTGCCTAGCCATGATCAATTACTTATGAGTTATGATGCCCAAAGTCCTATGACTCTAAGAACATAATTAACATCTGAAAATAGGATAGAGTAGCTCTTATGCTTATTTATTTATTTGGGTTACTTTCTTTTTTTCTTTTCTATTTCTTTTTTAAAAATTTTTTATTGAATTTTTCTTTGACAATTTCATATTTCTATAGTTATTCTGATTATTTTAATTTCTAATTATTTCTCATCTCTCTTCCTACCCTTGTTACTCCCCTTCCTTCCCCCCCACATTCCCCTCCCACATTCATGTCTTTTTGTTTTGAGGCCTTCTGAATTTAACTAGGGTCAGCCATGTGACCGTGAATTTGGAACTCCACATACATTGGAGCCTGGTGGGCTCTTAAATGACTGCCCCTCCCTAGGAGCTAAGAGTTCAGCAGAGACAGGGGAGCCCATGAGCTCCTTCCCACCTCATGACTGACTGTTAGAAGGCCCAGTCTGTGCAAGCCCATTTTGGGCAACCTGAACTGCTGAAGGATCATGACTGTATGACCAGAAAACAGCATTTAATATCCTTTCACCCAATCTTGCAGCCCTTACATCAGCTCTGCTTTTCTTTCTTTTTAAATATTTTATTGTTTTTATTATTTTATGTGTATTAAGTATATTGCCTGAATGTATGTAAGTGCATCCATGCTGGTGTTGTAGTGTCCACAGAGGTCAGAATAGAGTGTCAGATCTCCTGGAACTGGAGTTACAGATGGTTGTTAGCTGCCATGTGGGTGCTGGGAATTGAATCCAGTGCCCTTAACCACTGAGCTATTTTTCCAGCCTTCTCTCTGCCTTTTCTTCTGAGACGTTTCCTAAGTTGGTGTCTGTCTATGTCTGCCATATTGTGTGCTGCCCCCACAATTTGCTATGTTCCTGAGGCCTTGAGTTGATTTTCCTGGTTCTACTCCTGACTAATTTCTTTTTTTTTTTTTAATTTTTGTTTATTGATTGTCTATTTATTTTTTTTTTTTTTTTGTCTTTTTGAGACAGGGTCTCCCTGTAGCCCCAGCTGTCCTGGAACTCACATTGTAGACCAGGCTGGCCTTGAACTCACAAAGATCCGTTTTATGTGTATGAACGTACTGTCTGCATGTAGGTCTGTGCACCTGTGTCGTGCAATACCACGGAGGTCAGAAGAGGGCGTCGGATTCCCCTGGAACTGGAGTTCTCCTGGAATTGGAGTTCTGGATGGTTCTCAGCTGCCATGTGGGTGCTGGGGATTGAACCCGGGTCCTCTGCAAGAGCAGTTGGTGCTCTTAACCTCTAGGCCATCTCTCCAGCCCGCTGGTTAATTTCTTTAGTCATTTTTCTCTTAGTAGAACAAATGAGGGGGCTGGAGAGATGGCTTACTGGTTAAGAGCACCAACTGCTCTTGCAGAGGACCTGGGTTCGATTTCCAGCACCCACATGGTGGCTAAGAACTTTAACTCCAGTTCCAGGGGAATCCAACTCCCTTTTCTGACCTCTGTGGCATTGCACGACATGAGTGCACAAACCTGCATCCAGACAGCACACTCATACACATAAAAAAAAAATAAATTAATTAATTAAAAAGAAAAGAGAGATTTTGGGGCTGGAGAGATAGCCTAGCAGTTAAGAGCACCGATTGGTCTTGCAGAGGACCCGGGTTCGATCCCCAGCACCCACATGGCGGCTGAGAACCGTCTTTAACTCCAGTTCCAGGGGAATCCGACGCCCTCTTCTGGCCTTCGTGGCACTGCACAACACGGGTGCACAAACCTACATGCAGACAGTACATTCATACACATAAAAAATGAATAAATAAAATTTAAAAAATATTTAAAAAAAGAACAAATGAGATATTAAAATATACAGAACTGTCAATATCATTCTTTCCTACAATAATATATGACAAGTGATATGAGATGAGATAAAATATGATGAAGTTAATTTTTTCATACTGCAAGAAATGTATTCATTCAGAGTTCTATTCAGTTCTATTCAGAGACCCAAAAGGGGGAGAGAACTGGTTCCTGCAAGTTGTCCTCTGACTGCCACACAATTGCTGTGGTACACACACCCACAGAGATATACATGTACACATATACACATATGCACAAAAATAAAATAAATAAAAATTTAAAATAATATTTTTATTAATTTTTTGAAATTTATGAATTTCATACAATGCATTTTGATCATATTCACTCCCCCCTCCCAAAATATTTTTTAGGAATTGTAGAAATCACAAGTTTCCCAGTTCCCAATGTCTTTAATTGCAAGACTGTGACAAAGATAACTTTCTTGCCCAAGCCTTCCTCCTGCTTCATGGCCCTCCTTTAGGACTGTCTGTGTGCTTGAATGTACAGCCAAGTTTTAGCTCCAGCATCTGAGTAAGAACTTCTTCCCGGGTGCCTGATCAGCCTTGATATCTGATGAGCCATCCTTGATATCTGATCATCCATCCTTGACATCTGATGAGCCATCCTCGATATCTGATGATCCATCCTCGATATCTGATGATCCATCCTTGATATCTGATGATCCATCCTTGATATCTGATGATCCATCCTTGATATCTGATGAGCCATCCTTGACATCTGATGATCCATCCTTGACATCTGATCATCCATCCTTGACATCTGATGAGCCATCCTTGACATCTGATGATCCATCCTCGATATCTGATCATCCATCCTTGACATCTGATGAGCCATCCTTGACATCTGATGATCCATCCTTGATATCTGATGATCCATCCTTGACATCTGATGATCCATCCTTGACATCTGATGATCCATCCTTGATATCTGATGATCCATCCTTGATATCTGATGATCCATTCTTGATATCTGATGAGCCATCCTTGACATCTGATCATCCATCCTTGATATCTGATCATCCATCCTTGACGTCTGATGATCCATCCTTGACATCTGATGATCCATCCTTGATATCTGATGATCCATCCTCAATATCTGATGATCCATCCTCAATATCTGATGAGCCATCCTTGACATCTGATGATCCATCCTTGACATCTGATGATCCATCCTTGATATCTGATGAGCCATCCTTGATATCTGATGAGCCATCCTCGATATCTGATGATCCATTCTTGATATCTGATGATCCATCCTTGATATCTGATGATCCATCCTCGATATCTGATGATCCATTCTCGATATCTGATGATCCATCCTTGATATCTGATGAGCCATCCTTGATATCTGATGAGCCATCCTTGATATCTGATGATCCATCCTCGATATCTGATGATCCATCCTCGATATCTGATGATCCATCCTCGATATCTGATGAGCCATCCTTGATATCTGATGATCCATCCTTGATATCTGATGAGCCATCCTCTGCTCTCCCCCAGGTGATAGCTGATCCTGGCCAGTCTTGAGCCAGAGTTGTGCTAGGCTGGCTAATCCAGAGAATCCCTTTTATGCCCAGGGTTTTTATCTTAGGAATTTTCCACCCAGCGAATACCACACTGCTCCCTAGATACAAATTCCCACTTGCTTGTTCTACATCAGAAGATGAACCCAATTTTACTCCCCTCTCTCAAGGCTCCATTGCAGTTGTCCCTAAATCATGCCAGTCATCCCGAATAGTGTTTCTTACTCTGCTTCAACAAATATCACTGATTTTGAAATGTTTTGTTTTTTATTTATTTTTATTTTATGTGTATGAGTGTATTCCCTGCATGTACGGAAGTGCAACCATGTTGTGGTTGTGTAATTCCCACAGAGGACAGAAGAGGGTGTCAGACCCCATGGAATTGAAATTATGGATGGTTGTTAGCCGCCATGTGGGTGCTGGGATTTGAAACTGGGTCTTCTGCAAGAGCAGGAAGTGCTCTTACACTGCTGAACAATCTCTCCAGCTCCATCACTGATTTTCTTTTTTCTTTTTGGTCTTTTTGAGACAGGGTCTCCCTGTAGTTGCAGCTGTCCTGGAACTTACTCTAGACCAGGCTGGCCTTGAACTCACAAAGATATGCCTGCCTCTGCCTCCCGAGTGCTAGGATTAAAGGCATGCACCACCATGCCTGACATTTTTTTTTTAAATGTGTATGAATATACTGTCTGCGTGTAGGTTTGTGCACCCGTGTCTTGCAATGCCGCGGAGGTCAGAAGAGGGTGTCAGATTCCCCTGGAAATGGTGGCCGCCATGTGGGTGCTGGGGATCGAACCTGGGTCCTCTGTAAGAGCGGTTGGCGCTGTTCACTGCTAGCCCATCTCTCTAGCCCCTGATTTTTTTTTTTTTTAAACACCAGCTTCAAACAACTGATAAACTCCTAACCAAGCTGCATAGGACACTCAGCCTTTCAAGTGGTGGCATCCCACTTGATTAGGATGAGTTCTAAGACCCTCATGTCCATGAGTCACATCAAACCTGACCTGAACCTGTCTGTACTACATTGTTTAATGCTCAGAATTAGGGCTAACTGTATGGTTAGAAGGATTTCCAGAATACCATGCTGTGACATCACCTGGGTGGCTTGCTGGAGAAGCTCCCTTCTCAGACAACTTCTGTCTACTCTACTTGGCTTCCTTTTTTCTTTGCCTCCTCCCATTCCCACAGTTACAGGCTGAATGCTTAGTCATACATTTTTGCTGCTTAGTCATACTTTTGCTGCACTGTCCTACAGTCCAAGGGATTAGGAGTAATGCACTTGATACAAACAAAACTTAGATTCTTAAAAAACAAATTATAGGGCTGGAGAGATGGCCTAGCAGTTAAGAGCGCCGACCGCTCTTGCAGAGGACCCGGGTTCGATCCCCAGCACCCACATGGCGGCCGAGAACCGTCTGAAACTCCAATTCCAGGAGAACTCCAGTTCCAGGGGAATCCGAGATCCTCTTCTGACCTCCGCGGCATTGCACGACACGGGTGCACAGACTTGCATGCAGACAGTACATTCATACACATACAGAAATAAAAAAAATTAATAAAAAAATATTAAAGCAAAAAACAAAAAAAAACCCAAAACAAATTATAGCCAGGCATGGTGGCACACTCCTTTAGTCCCAGCACTCAGGAGGCAGAGGTAGGTGGATCACTGTGAGTTTATGGCCAGCCTGGTTTACAAAGTGAGTTTCCGGACAGCTGGGGCTACGGTGAGACCCTGCCTCAAAGAGACAAAAAAAAAAAAAAAAAAAAAAAAAAAAAGGCCAAAACAGAGCTAGTGAGATAGCTCAGTGGGTAAAAGTCTGAAACTGATTCCTGGAACCCACAGTGGAAGGAAAGAACTGATGCCAGGAAGTTGGTTCTCTAATCTCTCTCTCTCTCTCTCTCTCATAACTCCTCTCTCTCCCTCCTCTATTCTCTCTCTCTCCATCTCTTCTCTTTTTCTTCCAATCTTTCTCTCTCTCTCTCTCTCTTTCTCTCTCTCTCTCTCTCTCACACACACACACATCACTAATAAGATATAATAATAATGAAAAAAATGGAGCTGGAGAGATGACACAGTGCTTAAGAGAACTGCTCTCACAGAGGACCTGTGTTCAGGTCTAAGCACCCACATGTGGCAGCTCACAACTGCCTGTAACTGCAGCTCTAGGGGATCCAATGCCATCTTCTGGCCCCCATGGGCACCTGCACTTATGTGCATATACCCCACATACACATGCAATTAAAAAATCAAGATCCAAAAAAATGTAACTTGAAGTATAGGAAAAAAAATCAAAATCATTTTTTTGGAATATATATATTGAGACAGAGTCTCCCTTTAGTCCTCTTCCTTGAGTGTCTCTGAAACTTTGTTTCTTCCACCATCATCTCTGCCAACCTTGTTCAAGGTACCACCCTTCATCACTTGAACTACAGAAACACTCAGACTTGTCTCTCTGCATCTATTCCTGTAATTCATTCTACAACTTTGGCTAGAGTGACCTTTTCAATACCAAATCTAATCATGTTAATCTCTAATTTTTTTTTTTTGAAATAGAGTCTTCCTTTAGTCCCAGCAGGCCTGGAGCTCGATATGTAGACCAGGCTGGCCTTGAACTCCCAGAGATTCGCCTGCCTCTGCCTCTGGAGTGCTGGGTTTAAAGGTGTATGCCACAATGCCTGGCCTATGGGTGCTGGGAATTGAACCCAGGTCCTCTGCAAGAGCAGTCAGTGCTCTTAACCACTGAGCCATCTCTCTAGCCCCTCTAATTTTTTTTAAAGGTTATCTGGGTACTTTAGTATGTGCCAGTGATCCCAGCATTTTGGGGGCTAAGGCAAGACTTAGAGGGCAGCCTGGGTTATACAGTGAATTCCAGGCCAGCTGAAGCTACTGTTGTGTAGCTATTTTCTCTGAATCAGAAGACTCCTGCCTAGAGGGAGGAGGGAAGCCTGACACTAAAAAGAAGCTCTGGAAGTTACAAGATTCACAAGACGCCTCCCCAAGGTTATTTAAGCAGTGGCAATTTTTGGAAAGAGGGACTCTCTCGTTGTTGCAGATACCACGGAAGTCATGCAGAGAGCTGCGGAGATGCAGCTTTTGTGAGACATCACCCTTGCTGGGGTGCTTTTCCGTAACACAGTTGCTTTGAATCACTATGCTCCTGTAAGGGACCCCAATAAACCTATGGTTCACTAAGTAGACTTGTGTGGAAGCATTTCTTTGGTCCATTGCCAGTGCCCTCTCTGGGGTGAACAGATATTTGTTTATATATTCCTAGTTTTTGGCAGTCTATAAATAAGTATAAATAAGAGAGGAGGATGCCTTTCCTGTAGTTGTCATAACATTTACTGCCAGTGGTGACTGATCATTTACTCATGATATTGCCTGGATAATGTGCCCTTTTAAATGGCCATGGCTTTTTTTGCTTGCTATAATCCCCTCCCCCCCCGCCACATCTTTCCACACATAGAACTATTCCTCATATATACCAGGAGATCAAACCATTAATCAATTAATCGCTGAATGAAATGATTGCCAAATTGATCAGGCTTATCCTCTAAATTCTAAAGAATCGGTGACTCTAAAGGTACCTTTATAGCATTGCAATTAAGTATGTCATCCATATATCTTAACACTCTTTTTTCTTCTGTAGTCCTTTGGATCCTTCCCTTTTAATTACTTACTTACTTAATTAATTAATTAACTTCCTAACAGTGCTGAGAATTGAACCCAGGGCCTCTTGTATGCTAGTCAAGCACTCTACCATCTCCTCTGCTACTTTTGTGGTAGGGAATTGGAAGGAAAGATATGATCTTACAACAGAAGCTTGCTCTAGCATATTTTTTTCCCTTCTCATTCTCCTTTTCCTCTTTCTCCTTTTCCTCTCCTCTTCTCCTCTCCTCTTCTGTCTCCTCTTCTTCCTCTCTCTTCTTTCTCCTCCTCTCCATTTTCCTCCTCTTCCTCCTCCTCCTCCTCCTCCTCCTCTTTCTCCTCCTCCTCCTTCTAAGCAGGACCTCACCTGCACCAGGCAAGTGCTCTACACTGAGCTGTATCTCTTACCTGTCTCTCTCACTTCATGCCTGCTCACTTGTGGCCTTTGTTCTATAATGGATAGATACAGCCCTTGCTGGAATCTCCTCCTTCTCTTTTGGGGCTAGTCTCATGGTATTTCCAACATCTGTTATGGTTTAGAGGGACTCTTGTCTGGAAGAAGAAATCTTCTCTCCAGATCATGGTATAAATTTCTAGTAAAAGCAAATGGACGAATATACAAGGAAACACATTTAATAAGGACGTTGCCCTAGAAGTGGGCTGCTGCAGTAAAAGTAGGCCTGGCCTGTTACTTAGTCCCAGCAGCAGGATGATTCCAGCTGGGTCAGGACCCTTCCACCACACTGGGTGGTTTGCTGTCCGTGCTTGGCAGACTGTAGATTTTCGTGTGTGCACTGGCACTTGTTACACAGCGAGTGCAAACAGCTGGGTTTCTTGCTGTTCATCCAGTGCCAAGACATTCCTCGGAAGACTTTTTAACTGATTTTGCAGTTAGTAACATCAGTGAGTGGGAAATCAAATATTTTATCTAGTGGTTTGTTTTAATGCTACTTTCCAGATGTTTTCTGGGCCATTCCTGAGATGTTGATTTGTGGTGGCGTTGATATTTTCTTTCTATAGCATCTTATTATTTTTGAGCGGTGATATTTAATTTAGTTGGGGGAAATGTTTTTTCCAAACTCTTGTTTCTGATGACACACAGTTATATTATGTCTTGTGTTAATCCCACAAACTACAGGACTTGGCTTGATTATAGACAGGACTAGACAAAAGCGGCTTTAGGAGAGGCAATGTACCAGACTTTTAAACTCTTATCACGGCTACCAGATACACCCTGATCATATGTGATGGATATATTCTTTATTCAGTCCTCTTCTTTATTTACAACTACCTAAGTGGAAATCCCAGATGCTAAGTAATATGACCACCCAGCTAGTTTAGGTAAAGTCAAAACTAGGACCAGGGCTTCTAGTTCAATGAAGGAGCCCTTTTCTCTTATGATTCTCACCTGGGAGTGTACTGTGAAGTTCCAGGTCCCCTCCAGGAGCCCAAGAATTCACCAATTGGCAAAGAAATATTTTTTCTTCCTTTCTTTCTTTCTTTCTTTCTTTCTTTCTTTCTTTCTTTCTTTCTTTCTTTCTTTCTCTCTCTCTCTCTCTCTCTCTCTCTCTTTCTTTCTTTCTTTCTTTCTCTCTTTTTTGAGACAGGGTCTCTCTGTAGCCCCAGCTATCCTGGAACTCACTATATAGACCAGGACAGCCTTGAACTCCCAGAGATCCACCTGCCTCTGCCTCCCAAGTGCTGGGATCAAAGGCATGCACCGCCACGCCTGGCAAGCCTTCTCTGTCTTGGGACAGACTCTGCTGCCAGTCTGCAGGAGTCTCTGCTCAGTCTCTGGGGATAGCCCTGCTGTGAGGCACACCACTAGCCCTCCCAGCAGGCTCACATTGCTTTCAAAGCCCTGTTGCTGGAACTATTTCCAAACTCCCACTCTCCAATCCCTTCTTTCACTCCAGAAGTTCTCCCCTATCAAACACATCCACTCTGGGCTTCTTAAAGCTTTCTCTATCCATAGTGACAGAGACTGGGGGAGATAATTAAGTTCAGTGTACTGTGAGGCATAAAGGTGACAGCTTGAGAGCCATTCTAAATAACTCAGGGAAGACACTGCTTACAATGGGGAATGTATGGGGAAACACCACCGAGACAAAACTGCATTCATTGCGAATGAAGAATGACAACACACAGACCAAACCCCCCAAAGCTTAACTGAACGTCTCATAAAACTGTAGGTAAGCTTACATTATATTGTACAAATTTAAACCCTAGAGCATGGCTGAAACATCACCTGCCTCAGGGTAACGCAACTATCCAGCAAAACACTTCAAGATTTGGCTGTAATCTATAGACTGTCAGCTTGGGGGTAACTGGTAAAGTCATTTGTGGTTTATTTTTGACTGTTTTAATTGATGGCTTTTCTCTGCAGCTATTTTTACAGGAGAAATTGAAACACAACTGCTGCATTATAAATCCACTAAGTGAAATAAGCGGTGTTCAGCAAGTAAGGAGAAAGCTCAGAAGAGCCCTGCTTGCTTCCTTTACTGGAATCTTCTTTATGGACATCGAAGGCAGAGGAACTTGGGATTTGGAGGCATCTTGTGGCAGAAAGAAGCCACAAGGACCCACGGGACACCCTCAGAAGTCTGTCCTGTCTCTTCAAAATACTCTCAAGAGTATTGGCCAGAAGAACCAACAACAGCCAAGAAAACCTGGAATGTGAGCCTTGGAGTCAAGGCTTGTCCCTATAAGAATCCTCCTGACTCTGGCTCCTTTTGACTGGGCTAACCCCCACTGTTTGTCATCCTGTCAGTGTACAGTACTGTTGTTGGTTGCCGTTATCCTTAGCAGATACCAATCCTGAACATGCTCCTGTTCGTCGACTGCTGAAGGGGCTCCTCTCACCCTGGCCTCAGGCCGTCTTGCAGTGCATATTTGCTGCACAAGGATCTCCTGTTCCAAACACCTGCTCTGCAGATGCACCCACCCTCCATTCTGTTTTTAGCTTCTCCGTCTCCAGAGTTGATCTTGTCCGTGGTTTGTGTCCTCACCTAATTCTTTCAGCTCAGGGTTTCATAGAGTCTCTCTAGCTCCAACTTGAGTGTGAGTGAGGAGGTAGTCTTGAATATTCAATATCTGACCACAACGAAGCTATGCTATACTTGGCTTGAGATGGAGGCTCAGGCCCCCTCTGGACCACAACTTCTGTCTGCTAACCCTGAGGAACTACTTCCCAGAAATTTTTATCTCCATGATGCTGGTCTCTTGTTACTTTCAGCTGATTTTCCAGCCCCAGCTAATCAGCATCGATCGTCCCAGTAAAATAAAAGTTGCATTTCCGGTTCTAGTCTTTTCTTAAACACAGCTTATTTTTCAGCCCCACAGCTGACCACAGATTCTCAATTCAAAATATCACACAATGGACAGTCTCCACTTCCCTTTGAAGTTTCATAAGCCAGGCTTCCATTGTCTAAACTAATTCAGCATAACTGCTCCAAGCTCCATCACAACAATCTCTAAGCACTACAATGTCTTTTCTAGCCCAAAGTTCCAAACGCTTCCACAATCCTTTCCAAAACATCCCAATGATCCTGGTACCAATTGCTATAACAAAACATTCTAACCAATACCAACTTGGAGAGGAAAGGGTTTATTTGGCTTAGCTCTCTCATCACTTAGGGAGCCCAAGGTAGGAACTCAGCAGAAACCTGGATGCAGGAACTTAAGCATAGGCCATGGAGGAACGATCCTTACTGGCTTGCTGCTTTGACCCATGCTCAGCCTGTTTTCTTATAAAAATAGAGGATGACCTGTCCAGGGTTGGCACTCCCACAGTGGGATGGGCCCTCTCACATCATTCAACAATCAAGAAAATGCCCCACAGACATGGTCAGAGGCCAGTCCAATGGAGGAAATTCCCCAGTTGAAGCTCTCTCAACCAAGGTGTGATGAGTTGACAATAAAAGCTATCCAGCTATATAACAAGAAACAGTGCCAGACAGGAGAAACCTCTGTCGAGTTGTTGGCTAGGGCTATTGCCACAGCCCTTGAATGCCTCCCAGAACTTAAAGGTAAGTCTCTATTGGTGAAGATAAGACATACTTCAGACACAGAACTTGGAGCAATGGAGTTGAAACTGATGTGGAAGCTACCTCCCTTAAGGCTAGCTCTCAAAGTTTTGGAGGACACTATGCAAGCTGCTAAAGGAGAATATCGGTCGATAGTTCAACTCCAGATTTAAGGTCTAATAACCACAATAATGACTGGCATACCAAACTATATTGGGGCAGTAGTGGCACTTTTATCTTGGGGGTAATCAACAGCTACCTAATTGGACTTAAAGCCCACTCTGTGGGAGAAAACTCATGTGCGGTACTGTAAACTTAGCCAAATATTCTTGACTGGAGAAGTCATAGATCTTAAAGAAAACACTAAGGTTGTCCCATTCCTAGACAAATGTAATTTCTTACTATATGCTAAATATGGATCTTTTGGGTTTTTTTTTTTTTTTTTTTTTTTTTTTTTTCTGGATCTCCCTGTAATCCCAGCTGTCCTGGAACTCACTCTGTAGACCAGGCTGGCCTTGAACTCACAAAGATCCGCCTGCCTCTGCCTCCCGAGTGCTAGGATTAAAGGTGTGCACCACCACGCCTGGCGAAATATGGATCTTTATATTACAGAAAAGTATGCCAGTCACAAATAATCAAAGAAGTTTCTTTTGCAACACACAGAGACTATTACAGAGTTCCACAACTGGTCACACCCAGAGAATAAATGTCTGTGAGATGCCCAACCCTAAGTAACACATCTGCAATGAAACCTCTATACCTAAGGTTCACAGAACATTGAATACTAATGCATCTCTCAGCCCTCATCAATGAAGCTCCCTCATCAACAGTGGTCAATGAACACAAAAAGCCACAAATAGCCAAAGTGTAGAGAATAAGAATCTTCAGAGTGTGGGTCCCTGTACAGGAGTCCTGTATTAAACCTCACCAACTTAGGGCTTGTGGAAGAAGGGGCAGAAAGATTTAAGAGCCAGGGAGGAGGTGCATGACCATATGGAAAGAGAGTCTTACAGGCTTCTGGGACCTTGCTCATATGAACCTACAGTAATAATGTCAGCATGCACAAGACCCATGCAAATTCAAGCAGACATAAACTCAGGATAGAGCTGAGGAAATGAGCACTAGATCCCAACCTGGCCAAAGAACTATTGGCAACAGGATTACTGTTAGATGAGGGAGAGTTGATCTTCTTTAAGGGAGTGACTCTAGATGGGCTGATTAGGCCCTGGTGGATGAACTTGCACTGAGGGATATCTGGATATATTAACTTGATTCACTAGGCCTTAATATAAGCGACAAAATGCATGAAATCCAGTGTGTGTGGGCTACAGGAGGGTCCTGATTGAGAGGAGGCATAAAAATGATGAGATTTTGTATGAAATATGCAAAATTTGATTAAAATTATACGAAAACAAAATAAATAAAAAAATATAAAAACATACTATTTTTTTAAAAAGCATACTATTTCTTTTTTACCATAGAAAACACATATCATTTATTACATGGACTTAAAAATCAACATAAATCAATTTCAGGCACTTCTTGAGTACACACTATGAGAAATTTTTACCAAAGAACAATGTATTTAGCAGGCAATACCATAAAGACTTACACTTTCATTTTTAGAAAATTACACAAGGGCCAGGAATTAAAAAGAAGAAATATTGCATAATTAACTCAAGTGTATCCTGTTATATTTCTTCCCAATTTCAAATTATATACAAGCATTTTTAAAGCCCCCAAGTGCTAAATTCTGCTTTCTTTCTCTCTACTATCATGATCTTAAACTATCATACTTGAAAAGCATACTATTTTTTATGCTAACCAAAATAATGACAAAAAGAAACAATGATAATGAGTAGTATATTTCTTTGAAACAGGGGCTCATATAGCCTGCAATGATAGTGAATAAATAGTATGTTTTTTTGAGACAGGAGCTTGTCTAGCCCAGACTATCTTCATACTCACTCTGTAGCCCAGGCTGGTCCTGTGTCTTCTTACTTTGGCCCACCTAAGAGTGGGATTATAGTGTGAGTCACCAACCTGATACTAGAGTCTTTTTTTTTTTAAAGGAAAACAACTTGTTTTTGAAGTGCTGGAGCTTGAACCCAGGACCTTTAATATACTAGGCAAGCACTCTACCACTGAGCTATAGCCCCAGCCCATGAATAGCATCGAAGTTTTATTAGTGTATATTTGTGGTATAATGCAGCAGGTTTATACTGGCATCTATGTCGAAGCACGCAGTTTGACATATCCACTCTCCAGTACCTTCTCCTGTTTGCACTGCCTCCTGTTGGCCTTTCTGGGTCTGGCTTATTGCACTTAACTTGATGATTTCCAATTGTATCCATTTAATTTAATTTTTTTTTGAGACAGGGTCTCCCTGTACCCCCAGCTGTCCTGGAACTTGCTATGTAGACCAAGTTGGCCTCGATCTAATGGAGATCTGTATGCCCCTGCTGGAGGAGTGCTGGGATAAAAGGTATACACCACCCGGCTGGCATTCCATTTGTATCCATTTTCCTGGGAATGACATAATTTCATTTTTCTATATGGCTGAATAAAGTTTGAGCATAGGTTTCAAAAGCAGTTGTCTACTCAGAAAGTTGAAAGAAGAGAGTTAGACATGTAGAGCGCTGTGAGGTGAATGAAGCCATCTGTTCAGATGATTCAGCTTTGAACAGATACCTTCCCTGAGGACTCTGAAAGAATTCGATGGCATCACATTGCTTTACTAAAATGTCCCGTAATTGTTTGGTTTAGATATTTCATTTCCCTTTAAACTTTTTGCTGGTTGAGGATATGGGCTAAACTTTCTTTCCTACACACTGTGTTTTTCTATTTCTTGGGACACCTACCTCTCTCCACTTTTTGCATTGTCAGGTGCAAACCTGAACTAAGTGAGCACGTACTCTGGACCAAGAACCTGCATTTCAATCCAAGATTCAGTCATTCGTGTGATCTGGGTTATTAACCTTTCCAGTTGGCTGTAAATTGGTGACAACCTTCTCATGGGGCTTTTTGTTGTTGTTGTTGTTGTTGTTAAGATTAAATGAGATAATATAATACATTTAACCCAGGTCTAAGCCCACAATGAATGATAAAAAAAGATAAATTATTGTGATTCCCACTTTAATTTCTTTTTTAGAATTTTTTTTTTGGTCTTTTTGAGACAGGGTCTACCTGTAGCTCTGGCTGTCCTGGAACTCACTATGTAAACCAGACTGGCCTTGAACTCAAACTCACAAAGATCCACCTGCATCTGCCTTCCAAGTGCTAGGATTAAAGGTGTGTGCCACCATGCCCGGCCCAAAATCTTCATTGACTAAGCAAATATTTTAGTACTTATGCTTTGCTATTGACAAATCTGTCACATTTCTTTTCCTTTTTCCCTTACAATCTTATAAATATAAATTCATCCCTAGCTCAAAGGCCATATTAAACAGGTGGGCTGTAGTTTGTGGATTCCTGCTATGTAGTCTAGATCAGTCTTCCTTCCTTTTTTCCTTCCTTCCTTCCTTCCTTCCTTCCTTCCTTCCTTCCTTCCTTCCTTCCTTCCTTCCTTCCTTCCTTCCTTTGCCAGCTCCTCCAGCAGGTAGGGCAGAGAGGAGAGCTGGGCCAGCCTGTCTCTCCTCAGGGGCTGGGCCAGATGGTGAGTGTCAATGACCCAAAAAGAACCACACAGGGCTCAGGAGTCTCGTAAAAGCAAGGACTCACTTTATTGCATCAGGCAGCTGCTTCTATATGCTTGGCAGAAGGGGTGGAGATATGTAGAGTGGGGGGATAGCTTTGGGTCAATAGTAACTTGTCACATCCGTTGTAGGCATTTTCAGGTCGGGCTATGCTGAATCACTCCTATGAGGAAGTGACCGGCCAGAGACAGGTCGCTAAACTCTAATCAGGCTCAGGGGGTTATGGTAGGCTGCATTCTCTAGGGCCCACAGGCCCAACATACCTTCCTTCCTTCCTTCCTTCCTTCCTTCCTTCCTTCCTTCCTTCCTTCCTTCCTTTCTTTCTTTCTTTCTTTCTTTCTTTCTTTCTTTCTTTCTTTCTTTCTTTCTTTCTTTTGTGGTCTTTTTGAGACAGGGTCTTCCTATAGCCCCAGCTGTGCTGGAACTCACTCTGTAGACCAGGCTGGCCTTGAACTCCCAGAGATCCACCTGCCTCTGCCTCACAAGTGCTGGAATTAAAGACATGAGCCACTATGCCCAGCCTAGATCAGTGTTTCTTACATAGAAATTGACTAAGAAATGTGATTTAAATGAGGGATTATGTGATTAAGCTCTATCAGACTTTTCCTTTTTTTCCCCTTAAATCTTTTGCAAATTATCTCTGTTGTGGTTTGAATGTGAAATGTCCTTTCTAGGCTCTTGGGTTTTAACACTTGGTCCTAAGGTGGTGATGCTATTTGGGAAGGTTGTGGAACCTTCAGGAGAGGAACCCTTGCTGGAGTGAGGCACTGGGGGAAGGCTGTCAGGTTCTTAAATGTAATAATTTAACTTTATTCTTTGAGAATTTCATACATATATACAATGTACTTTGACCATATCTACACCACTACCCCCATTCCACCTGCCAACTCCTCCCAGATTCCTCCCCACATCCATCTCTCAACTTCATTTCTCCTCCTCCTCCTCCTCCTCCTCTTCCTCCCCTTCTTCTTCTTCTTCTTCTTCTTCTTCTTCTTCTTCTTCTTCTTCTTCTTCCTCTCTTCTCCTCCTCCTCTTTCTCTTCCTCCTCCTCCTTTTCTTCCTCCTCCTTTTCCTTTTTCTCCTCCTCCTCTTCTTCTTCCTCTTCTTCTTCTTCCTCTTCCTCCTCCTCCTCTTCCTTTTCCTTCACTTCCTCCTCTTCTTCCTCTTCCTTCTTCTTAAAAATGTAACCTACTGAATTCACTTAGCAGTGCCTATATGTGCATGGCTGTGGGACCATCCTGGGGGTAGAATGCTGCCTGGCTTCATCATGCACAGGTCTAGTACAGGAAGCTGTGGTGAGCTCATGAGGGCAGCAGTCCTGACATGCCCAGAGACAGTTTTCCAGCCGCTCTCCCCAACCTCTGGGTCTTCCAGTCTTTCCATGTTCTCTTCTGCATTGCTTCCTAAGCTTTGAGGGAAGGGAGTGTGGTCACTTATTCTCTAAACTTTGACCAATTGTAAGTTTCTGCATTAACTGCTGTCCTTTACAAAATAGAAGCTTCTCTGATGAGAGCTGAGAGCTGTATTGAACAATGAATATAAAGATAAATATTTGGAAGGAGTTTGACACTATGTTCATTTAATAAAAAAGAATAGTAGTTTTTCTGTAGGGCCTATGACCTTCCCAACCCCAGATTCTTGGCCATGTTTACAGTACTAGGTGTGGGTTCTTTTCCGTGGAGGATGAAAAAGAAGTGGGTTACTCTGATAACATTCATGCCGCTATTGTACTAATGGGCATATCTCGTCAGGTTGGTTGTTACTGCAGCTCACAGGGTTCACAGCTAGATAAGACTGTTGGTGACTTTTCTCCCCCAGCATTCTGTGGAGCACCTCTGTCACCATGAAGGCTAGCCAGCAGGGGTGAGCCTTTATGTTAGCACCATCTTGATTTCTCTCTGTCCTAAAACCAAAGTGTATAGTACCTTCAGTAATAGGGTGGGTCAAACTGTCAAGTTATGGTAAGCAGCCAAGAGCAATGGCAATAGTGAGTATTATTTTGAGAGTCTGTGGGACAGCTCCCCGCCCCCTGACCCCCAACAAGCCACTGAAAGTATCCCACAGCAGGAACTGGACTTTTATTTGAGAACCAAAATGGATTTTGGGAAGAGTATTATCTTCCCATGAGAATTACATCCTAGAAATACTCTGTTTTCTGAGTGCAGGCGCAGTGGGACCATCCAGCGCTTGCTCCTGCAGCCATGTCTTCCCTGCCTGCTGCTATGCCTTTCCTACCACGATGGACTGTAGCCTTCTAGAACTGTAAGGCAAAGTAAACCCATTTTCCTTTAAGCTGCTTTCGCCAGGCTATTTTATCACAGCAACTGGAAAAGAAGCTAAGACCTCATTCGCTTCTTTCCTGCACTATTTCAAGTCCTGGTATTTCCAGTAATAAACCCTTAAGGCATGGAGCCTTCTACACAGTGGTGTCCTTTTGGATTGCCAGTTCTTCTAATCCAATCTAGCAGGGGATCAGTGATGTTAAGTGAGTATGGGAGGAAAAATGGAGAAAATATTACAATAATAAATTGCATTTAGACAGTATCTATTTATGTTTCTCCATGAAAGTATAAAATCCTTGTTCCCACTCTAGTTTTTTTCTTTTATTTTTAATTTTTATTTATTTATTTATTTTTTATGTGTATGAATGTACTGTCTTCATGTAGGTTTGTGCACCCGTGTTGTGCAATGCCTCAGAGGTCAGAAGAGGGTCTCAGATTCCCTTGGAACTGGAGCTCTCCTGGAATTGAAATTACAGACGGTTCTCAGCCTCCATGTGGGTGCTGGGGATCGAACCCGGGTCCTCTGCAAGAGCGGTCGGCGCTCTTAACCGCTAGGCCATCTCTCAAGCCCGCCATTCTAGTTTTTATTTTTTATTTTTGAGACAGGGTCTCCCTATAGTCCCAAATGGCTTGGAGCTCGATATGTAGACCAGGCTGACCTTGAACTCACAGAGATCTGCCTGCCTCTGCCTCTCAGGTGCTGGGATTAAAGGAGTGTGCCACCACACCTGGAAAAATTATTTTTATTTTATTTATTTTATCTTTTTCCATTCTAGTTTTGATTCTATGTCTGTCACATCCAACCTTAACTGTAGCAAAAAGAAAATGAGACTATTGGTATTAGCATATTTTTTATTTTATTTATTTTTAATTTAATTTAATTTAATTTTATATATGTGTATGAATGTAGTCTGCATGTAGGTTTGTGCACCCATGTCGTGCAATGCCGCGGAGGTCAGAAGAGGGTGTCAGATTCCCCTGGAAGTGGAGTTAAAGATGGTTCTCAGCTGCCATGCAGGTGCTGGGGATTGAACCCTGGTCCTCTGCAAGAGCAGTCAACGCTCTTAACCACTAGGCCATCTCTCCAGCCCCTGTATTAGCATATTTTTAAATTTCCTCTTCCCTATCACATTTGCATATTATTTGCATATTAGCTTCTGGGAAGTATGCTTTGTTTTCTTTATTGTGCTTTGACTTTTTTGGTCTTTTCAAAACAGGGTTTCCCTGTAGTCACAGCTGTCCTGGAACTCACTCTGAAGACCAGGCTGGCCTTGAACTCACAAGGATCCGCCTGCTAGGATTAAAGGCGTGCGCCACCACGCCCAGCATGCTTTGACTTTCTTACAACAATGAACAATATTCCCATTAAGTATCTCTCATAAGTTGCAAGAATGTGAGGGAGAATGAATGGCTTTCCTTATAAACTCTATTTTGGGAAACGGTATGTGCTTGATTTGAAGTGCAGACCACCTATGGGTATTGACATGCTTAAAATACTTCTCTTTTCACTTTACTCAAGAGCTGTGATACTGAGTTATCATTCTTTGTTGTTATTAGTTTAAAAATTATATTGTTATTTTAATTTTTTAAAAAATTTTATGTGTCTGGGTGTTTTGACTGCAATGGACCCATGTTGTGAAATGCCCAAGGAGGCCAGAAGAGGACATCAGAACCTCCATAACCAGAGTTAAGGATGGTTGTTAGCTGCCATGTAGATGCTGGGAACCAAACCCAGGTCCTCTGCAAGAGCAGCTCTTAACTGCTGAGCCATCTCTTGGGCTCCAATTTTTTAAATTTTATTTATGTGTGTCTGCACACCCGTGCCATGGAGTGCCTGTGGCGGTCAGAGGATCACTTGTCAGAGCTGGTTCTCTCCTTCCACCATGTGAGTCCTGGAGATTGAACTCAAGTCATCAGATTGGTGGCAGGCACCTTTATCTGCTGAAGCACCTTTATCTGCTGAAGCACCTTAATGGACCCTCATCCTTTATATTGGGTGAACTCTATAAATTAGCGCATTCTCTCATCAGACCAACGTCAAGCAATAGACCAACCAACAATGTCCGCACACATTTCATTTCTCTTCATAAGTCTGTTTACTTGGGCATAGTCGCCCACACCTGTGATCACAGTACTGGGAAGGACGAGGCAGAATGCTCCCGAGTGTGAGGCCAACCTGTGCTAAGTGAGTTCCATAATAGTTTGAGCTGCATAGTGAGACTTTGTCTCAGAAACAAAACGAAACAAAACAAAACAAAACAAAACTAAACAAAACAACACAAGTCTCAAACCAAATCACACCCAAACCAAAACCAAGCAAAGTCGCAATGATTTTTTTAATGAAAGTACCAACATGTCCACTAGGTGTCACTATTGTACCCTGAATTAGACAAAAGCAGGTAAAATAAGTGGTAATTCTACCCCAAAATACATTTTCACAGTTGTTTAAACCGTTACTATTAGTATGACACAGAAGAAAACAAATGCTACTTGTTTCTGTATGGTTTTGTATAAGGTGTCATTTGCAAGTTTTGTTTCAGACATGGCAACATTCCTTAGGAGAGAAGGCAAGTCAATACAGTTTACTTTTTTTTTTGTCTTTTTGAGACGGGGTCTCCCTTTAGTCCTGGCTGGCCTGGAGCTCACTATGTAGACCAGGCTGGCCTTGAACTCACAGAGATCCACCTGCCTCTGCCTCCCGAGTGCTGGGATTAAAGGCGTGCCCCACCACGCCTGGCGAAATATGGATCTTTATATTACAGAAAAGTATGCCAGTCACAAATAATCAAAGAAGTTTCTTTTGCAACACACAGAGACTATTACAGAGTTCCACAACTGGTCACACCCAGAGAATAAATGTCTGTGAGATGCCCAACCCTAAGTAACACATCTGCAATGAAACCTCTATACCTAAGGTTCACAGAACATTGAATACTAATGCATCTCTCAGCCCTCATCAATGAAGCTCCCTCATCAACAGTGGTCAATGAACACAAAAAGCCACAAATAGCCAAAGTGTAGAGAATAAGAATCTTCAGAGTGTGGGTCCCTGTACAGGAGTCCTGTATTAAACCTCACCAACTTAGGGCTTGTGGAAGAAGGGGCAGAAAGATTTAAGAGCCAGGGAGGAGGTGCATGACCATATGGAAAGAGAGTCTTACAGGCTTCTGGGACCTTGCTCATATGAACCTACAGTAATAATGTCAGCATGCACAAGACCCATGCAAATTCAAGCAGACATAAACTCAGGATAGAGCTGAGGAAATGAGCACTAGATCCCAACCTGGCCAAAGAACTATTGGCAACAGGATTACTGTTAGATGAGGGAGAGTTGATCTTCTTTAAGGGAGTGACTCTAGATGGGCTGATTAGGCCCTGGTGGATGAACTTGCACTGAGGGATATCTGGATATATTAACTTGATTCACTAGGCCTTAATATAAGCGACAAAATGCATGAAATCCAGTGTGTGTGGGCTACAGGAGGGTCCTGATTGAGAGGAGGCATAAAAATGATGAGATTTTGTATGAAATATGCAAAATTTGATTAAAATTATACGAAAACAAAATAAATAAAAAAATATAAAAACATACTATTTTTTTAAAAAGCATACTATTTCTTTTTTACCATAGAAAACACATATCATTTATTACATGGACTTAAAAATCAACATAAATCAATTTCAGGCACTTCTTGAGTACACACTATGAGAAATTTTTACCAAAGAACAATGTATTTAGCAGGCAATACCATAAAGACTTACACTTTCATTTTTAGAAAATTACACAAGGGCCAGGAATTAAAAAGAAGAAATATTGCATAATTAACTCAAGTGTATCCTGTTATATTTCTTCCCAATTTCAAATTATATACAAGCATTTTTAAAGCCCCCAAGTGCTAAATTCTGCTTTCTTTCTCTCTACTATCATGATCTTAAACTATCATACTTGAAAAGCATACTATTTTTTATGCTAACCAAAATAATGACAAAAAGAAACAATGATAATGAGTAGTATATTTCTTTGAAACAGGGGCTCATATAGCCTGCAATGATAGTGAATAAATAGTATGTTTTTTTGAGACAGGAGCTTGTCTAGCCCAGACTATCTTCATACTCACTCTGTAGCCCAGGCTGGTCCTGTGTCTTCTTACTTTGGCCCACCTAAGAGTGGGATTATAGTGTGAGTCACCAACCTGATACTAGAGTCTTTTTTTTTTTAAAGGAAAACAACTTGTTTTTGAAGTGCTGGAGCTTGAACCCAGGACCTTTAATATACTAGGCAAGCACTCTACCACTGAGCTATAGCCCCAGCCCATGAATAGCATCGAAGTTTTATTAGTGTATATTTGTGGTATAATGCAGCAGGTTTATACTGGCATCTATGTCGAAGCACGCAGTTTGACATATCCACTCTCCAGTACCTTCTCCTGTTTGCACTGCCTCCTGTTGGCCTTTCTGGGTCTGGCTTATTGCACTTAACTTGATGATTTCCAATTGTATCCATTTAATTTAATTTTTTTTTGAGACAGGGTCTCCCTGTACCCCCAGCTGTCCTGGAACTTGCTATGTAGACCAAGTTGGCCTCGATCTAATGGAGATCTGTATGCCCCTGCTGGAGGAGTGCTGGGATAAAAGGTATACACCACCCGGCTGGCATTCCATTTGTATCCATTTTCCTGGGAATGACATAATTTCATTTTTCTATATGGCTGAATAAAGTTTGAGCATAGGTTTCAAAAGCAGTTGTCTACTCAGAAAGTTGAAAGAAGAGAGTTAGACATGTAGAGCGCTGTGAGGTGAATGAAGCCATCTGTTCAGATGATTCAGCTTTGAACAGATACCTTCCCTGAGGACTCTGAAAGAATTCGATGGCATCACATTGCTTTACTAAAATGTCCCGTAATTGTTTGGTTTAGATATTTCATTTCCCTTTAAACTTTTTGCTGGTTGAGGATATGGGCTAAACTTTCTTTCCTACACACTGTGTTTTTCTATTTCTTGGGACACCTACCTCTCTCCACTTTTTGCATTGTCAGGTGCAAACCTGAACTAAGTGAGCACGTACTCTGGACCAAGAACCTGCATTTCAATCCAAGATTCAGTCATTCGTGTGATCTGGGTTATTAACCTTTCCAGTTGGCTGTAAATTGGTGACAACCTTCTCATGGGGCTTTTTGTTGTTGTTGTTGTTGTTGTTAAGATTAAATGAGATAATATAATACATTTAACCCAGGTCTAAGCCCACAATGAATGATAAAAAAAGATAAATTATTGTGATTCCCACTTTAATTTCTTTTTTAGAATTTTTTTTTTGGTCTTTTTGAGACAGGGTCTACCTGTAGCTCTGGCTGTCCTGGAACTCACTATGTAAACCAGACTGGCCTTGAACTCAAACTCACAAAGATCCACCTGCATCTGCCTTCCAAGTGCTAGGATTAAAGGTGTGTGCCACCATGCCCGGCCCAAAATCTTCATTGACTAAGCAAATATTTTAGTACTTATGCTTTGCTATTGACAAATCTGTCACATTTCTTTTCCTTTTTCCCTTACAATCTTATAAATATAAATTCATCCCTAGCTCAAAGGCCATATTAAACAGGTGGGCTGTAGTTTGTGGATTCCTGCTATGTAGTCTAGATCAGTCTTCCTTCCTTTTTTCCTTCCTTCCTTCCTTCCTTCCTTCCTTCCTTCCTTCCTTCCTTCCTTCCTTCCTTCCTTCCTTCCTTCCTTTGCCAGCTCCTCCAGCAGGTAGGGCAGAGAGGAGAGCTGGGCCAGCCTGTCTCTCCTCAGGGGCTGGGCCAGATGGTGAGTGTCAATGACCCAAAAAGAACCACACAGGGCTCAGGAGTCTCGTAAAAGCAAGGACTCACTTTATTGCATCAGGCAGCTGCTTCTATATGCTTGGCAGAAGGGGTGGAGATATGTAGAGTGGGGGGATAGCTTTGGGTCAATAGTAACTTGTCACATCCGTTGTAGGCATTTTCAGGTCGGGCTATGCTGAATCACTCCTATGAGGAAGTGACCGGCCAGAGACAGGTCGCTAAACTCTAATCAGGCTCAGGGGGTTATGGTAGGCTGCATTCTCTAGGGCCCACAGGCCCAACATACCTTCCTTCCTTCCTTCCTTCCTTCCTTCCTTCCTTCCTTCCTTCCTTCCTTTCTTTCTTTCTTTCTTTCTTTCTTTCTTTCTTTCTTTCTTTCTTTCTTTCTTTCTTTCTTTCTTTCTTTCTTTTGTGGTCTTTTTGAGACAGGGTCTTCCTATAGCCCCAGCTGTGCTGGAACTCACTCTGTAGACCAGGCTGGCCTTGAACTCCCAGAGATCCACCTGCCTCTGCCTCACAAGTGCTGGAATTAAAGACATGAGCCACTATGCCCAGCCTAGATCAGTGTTTCTTACATAGAAATTGACTAAGAAATGTGATTTAAATGAGGGATTATGTGATTAAGCTCTATCAGACTTTTCCTTTTTTTCCCCTTAAATCTTTTGCAAATTATCTCTGTTGTGGTTTGAATGTGTTTGACATTGTCCTTTATAGGATATTTGGGTTTTTTTTAAACCAATGGGGCTCACTATTGGTGGTGATTTGATATTTGGAACGTGTTGTGGAGAAAGACCTTAAGGAGGAGGGGGGAAAAACCATTTGGATGGTAGTTTTCTCTAGTTGAGGGCACTGCGGGGGGGGAAGGCGTCTGTTGGTTCCTGTTTATTTCCTTGTTTTTTTTTCGTTGGATTTTTGTTTTTTCTTTTAATTTTATTTGTTTGTTGTTTACTGTGGTCGTTCGTTTTGTGCTGGGTTGTCAGTGTGTTGAAATTCTTACTTAAATTGTTGGTACATGATTGTGTTGAAATTGTATTATTTTAACTTTATTTGCGGGGAGAAGTTCATACAATATTATACCAGTGGGACGGTGGACTATTAGCAGGACAAAACAAGGGACCCCCCAGGCCAATCAGGACCAAACGCCGCCCTAAGAGGCAGCCACACAACAATCGAACAGCAAGTGAGAGTATGCATAACGGAAGTCGGGGGCGAGACGGTAAGAGGAAGCGCAAGTGACAGCGGGGACGCAAAACAAGTCTTAGGAGTCGTCCGTATGCTGAGTCGGACTGCTTAGGCTGGGATTGATGGCTCGAGGGGCGGATGATTATTCTTTCCTCGATTGCGGCATACCGCCTCCTTTTCTCTTCCTCCTCCTTTCCTTTTATGCCGCATTCCTTTGTCCTTTTTTCTTAATAATCCTCGTTCTTTCTTCCTCTTTCTCTTCTTTCCTCTTCCTCTCCTCCTCTTTCCTTTTTCCTTCACTTCCTCCTCTTCTTCCTCTCCTTCTTCTTAAAAAAAATGAAAAGCCTACTGAATTTCACTTAGCCAGTTGCCTTATATGTGCATGGCTGTGGGACCATCCTGGGGGTTTAGAGGTTTAGAATTTGCCTGCCTGGCTTTCATCATGCACAGGGGTCTTAAGTAAGGGAAAAAAAAGGCTTGTGGTGAGGCTCATGAGGGGCAGCAGTGCTGGGACATTGCCAGAGACCAGTTTTCCAGCCGCTTCTCCCCAACCTCTGGGTATTCAAGTCTTCCATGTTTCTCTTCTGGCATTGGCTTCCTAAAGGTTTTTGAGGGGGGAAAGGGGAGTGTTGGTCCACTTCTTCTCTGCACTTTGACCACTTGTAAGTTTTTGCATTAACTGGCTGTCCCTTTACAAAAAACTACGACAAGCTTCTACTGATGAGAGCTGAGAGCTGTATTTGAACAAATGAATACTAATTAATGATAAAAATAATTTGTAAGGGTTTGACACTGATGTATCATTTTTAATAAAGAAAGAATCAGTAGTATTTTTCTGGTAGGGGCCTATACCTTCCAACACCCAGATCTTGTGGCCCTGTTTAACAGTACTATAGGTGTGGGGTTTTTTCCGATGGAGATGCGGAATTGAAAAAACTGAGGTGGGTTACTCTACGAGTAATCCACTGATTCATTTACGCCGTGATTAATTGTACTAATGGCTTATATCTCGTCAGGTTGGTGTGTTAGCTGTCCTATGAAGCTCACAGCGGAGCTACACTTGCAAGCTAATAAGACTTGTTGGTGAGGGTTTCTCCCAGCAATTTGGCACCTCGTCAGCACTAAGGTTTGAGGCAGCCGACTGAGGCATATGCCTTATACATTTATGTTAGCACCATCCTACTGATTCTTTCTCGTGTTCCTCTACAAACAAACCAAAGTGTATATTACCTTCAGTTATGCGAGGTGATGTTTCTCAAACTGTCAAGCTTTTGGTAGGCAGGCCACAGGCAAATGGCAATAGTGTATATTATTTTTTGGTAGTAGTCCTACGCTGGGCACAGCTCGCCCGCCGCCTGACCCCCACTCAAAGCCACTGAATAGTATCGCGCACAAGCACAAGAAACTGGACTTTTATTTTTGAGGAAACACAAAATGGGATATTTGGTGGAAGTCAGCATTATCTATCACCTGCGACTAATTACATCCTAGGAATTTAGAATCCGTAGTTTTTTCTGAGGAATGCAGGGCCCGCCAGTGCGGGACACCTCCATCGCTTGCTTTCTGCACGAGGCATTGGTCTTCCCCTGCCATGACTGTCTATGCGCTTTCTCTACCACGATGGGACTGTAGCCTTAGAACTTGTAGAAGCCAAAGTAAACCATTTCCTTTACTGGCTGCTTTCCCAGGGCTATTTTTACAGCAACTGGTAAAAAAGAAGCTAAGCCCTCATTCGCTTCTTCCTCACTACTTCTAAGTCCTGGTATTTCCAGTGAACTAAGACACCCTTAAGGGCATATTGGAGCCTTCAATATCACACAGTGGTCGTCCTTTTGAGATTGAACACGATTCTTGCATAATCCAATCTAGCTAAGGGTCAGTGATGTTAAGTTGAGTATGGGAGGAAAAAAATAAAAATGGACGAAAATATTTACAATATATAAAATCCAAAATGCATTATTAAGACCAGTTACTGAGTTATTTTTTCTTCCTTAAAAAGTATAAAATAAACACTTGTTCACCGCCACTCTAGGTTTTTTTCTTTTATTTTTAATATTTTATTTATATATTTCATATTTCTTATGTGTTGTATCGAATGTACTGCTCTACAATGTTAGGTCTTGTTGCAACTCCCGTTGCTTGTTGCAATTGGCTCAGAAGCGTCAGATAGATGGGTCTCAGATTCCCTTGCTGAACTGGAGCTGCTCCTCGGAATGAAAAATAGTAACCAGATCGGTTCTCCAGTCCTCCATGCTTGGGTCTGGGCTGACGGGAGTGAACCCGGTGGATTCCTCTTTGGCAATGAGCGGTTCGGCTGTTCTTAAACGCTAGGCCATCTGCTCCAGACGTCCCATTTCTGCATTTATTTTTATTGTTTTTATTTTTTATTTTGAGGACAGGTGTCTTTATCCCAGAGTCCCCAAACATGGGTGCTTGGAGCAGCTCGATTTGCTAGACCGGGTCTGTGACCTTAGAACTCTAAGAGATCGGCACCATGCTCGTGGCCTCTCAAGGGCTGCTGCGGATTATTAAAGGGTGTGCCCAACCACAACCCTGGAAGAAAATTATTTTTATTGTTTATTTATTTCTATCTTTTCCATTCTAGTTTTTGAAATTCTAATGTCTGTCACGCCATTAAAGTTTCAAACTCAACTGTAGCAAAAAAAAAAAAATGAAGACTATATTGTACTTACAATTCTATTTTATTTTTTATTTATTATTTAATTTTTATTAAATATTAATTTTATATATGTGTCATGAATATCAGTAAATGTCGATGTAGGTTTGGTATGCAACAGCCATGTCCTCGTTGCAAATGCCGCCTCGGGACGGAGGGAAGGTCAAAAAGGGCTGTCAGATTCCACTGAAGTGGATTAAAAGAATGGTTCTCAGCTCCATGTCGCCAGGGATGCGGGATTGAATGAACCTCGGTCTTCATGCACTGCAAGAGCCAGTAACGTCTCTTAACCACTGGCCATCTCTCAGCCCCCCTTGTATTTAGCTTATTTTTAAAATTCTTCTTCCTCTGCTCCCTATCATTCGATTTGCAGTATATTATATTAGACTTGGAAAGTATCGCTTTCTGGTTTTACTTTTTTTTACTTTATTGTGCTTTGACAGTTTTTGGGCTCTTTTCTAAAACAGGGTTTCCCTGTAGCCACCAGCTAGTCGGATACCATCACTCTGACAGGGTGGCTGAACTCACAAGGATCCCCTGCTTAGGATTAAACAGGCGTGGGCGCCACCACGAGCCAGCATGGCTTTGCCCTTTTCTTTACAACCAATGAACAATATATTCCCTACTTATTCTTTCATCTAACGTTTGCAAGAATGTGAGGGGAGAATGAAATGGCGTCTTCCTTATAAAACTCTATTTTGGGAAACGGTATGTGCTTGACATTTGAAGGCAGACACACCTATGGGTATTGACATTGCTTTTAAAATACTTCTCTTTTCACTTTACTAAGACGTATAAAGCTTGTAGTATATCAACTCATTCTTGTTTTTATTACGTTTTAAAAAATTATATATGTTAATTTTAATTTTTCTTCAGAAAAAATTTTATGTGTCTGAGTCGTGGTGTTATTGACTGCAATGGAACCCATGTTGTTGATAATGCCCAATGGAGCCAGAAAGAAGTAGGCCTTAATCAGTACACCTTCATATACCAGAGTTAAGGATGGTTGTTAGCCTTGCCATTTTGTAGAATGGCTGGGAAACCAAACCCAGAATCCTTCAGCAAGAGGCCAGCAGCTACTTAAATATGCTGAGCCATCTATTGGGCTCCAATTTTTTTAAAAGTTTTTATTTATGTGTGATGGTCTGCACAACACCCGTGCCATTGGAGTGCCTTTGTGGCGGGGTCAGTAGAGGATCACTTGTCAGAGCTTGGTTCCTCTCCTTCCACCATCTGTGAGTCTGGGATTGAATCAAATCATCAGTAATTGGGGCAGGCAAACCTTTATCTGCTCGAAAAGCACCTTTATCTGCTTGAAAAGCACCTTTAATGGACCCTCATCCTTTATATTGGGTGTGAACTCTATAAATTAGCGGCATTCTCTACATTCAGACCAAAACGTCAAGCCAATAGACCAAACCAACAATGTCCGCACCACATTTCATTTTTCTCTTCCCATAAGGTCTGTTTACTTGGGCATTAAGTCGCCCAACACCTGTGATCACAGACTGGGAAGGGGCGAGGCAAGGCAACGGCAGGAAAACATGAGTAATGCTTTTCCGGAGTGTGGAGGCAAACCCCTGTCCTGTGCTAGTGAGTCTTTCCCTAATAGTTTGATCGCTGCCTAGTAGAACTTTTGTCTCAAGCAAAAGGGAGAAAACACAACCGAAAAACAAAAACAAAAAAAACAACAACGAAACAAAACAAAAAACAAAAAAAAAAAAAAAAAAAAAAAAAACCCAAACCAAAACCAAGCAATCTTCTTAAACACATTCCATTTTACAAGTCGCAAAGGATATGTCTTTTTTAATTTGTGAAAAACAGTACCCCAATGTCCACTAGGGTCACTCATTGTACCCTGAATTAGAACAAAAAGGCAAGGTTAAAAAAGATTAAAGGGTGGTTTAAATCTTTACCCCAAAAGACATTTTCACCAGTTGTTTTTTTAAAACCCGTTACTATTAGTATATTGGGACACAAGAACGGACACCAAAATGCTTACTGGTTTCTGTATTGTTTGTATAAGGGTGTCAATTTGGCAAAGTTTTGTTTCCAGACATGGCACAACAATCCTTAGGAATGGGAAGGAAGGCAACAAGGTCCATAAGTTTTACTTTTTTTTGTCTTCTTTTTGAAGACGGGGTCTCTCCCACCTTTAGGTCCTGGCTGGGCCTGGGAGCTCACTATGGAACCAGGCGTGGCCTCTCTTGAATAAAAACTCACACGGGTTCCACCTGCCTCTGACTCCGAGTGCTGGGATTAAAAAAGGCGTTGCCCAACCCTGCCTGGCAAATACCAGTTTTCACTTTTTAAGGAAAAAAAACAACCAGAAAGGAAACAACATTTAAAAAAATCAGAATTTTTAATAAAAGTGGGGCCATGGTGCGCAAACACCTAATAATCTAAGCATCTGTGAGGGGCAGAGGCAAGAGGATCTTCTGTGAGTTCCAGGCCATACAGGGCCACATAGTGAGACCACATAGTAAGACCACATAGTAAGGCCACATAGTGAGACCCTGTCTCAAAATCACCAAAAAAAAAAAAAAAACAAAAAAAAAAAAAAAAAAAAAAAAAAAAAAAAAAAAAAAATAATAAAAAAAAAAAAAAAAAAAAATCTAAAAAAAAAAAAAAAAGTCTCTCTTTGTTCTTTTGATACAGAATCTCCCTGTAGCCCCAACTAGCTTGGAACTTTCTATGTACAGAAGGTTGGCCTTGATCTCACAGTGATCTGCCTGCCTCTGCCTCCCAAGTGCTGGGATTGAAGGTGTGTACCACAACACCTGGCTAAAAATAAAAATTTTTAGGAATACAAAAAATTAAGTAAATTATGTAAATTGACTTTAGGCAGTGCCATATATTAACAATGCTGAAGACTTCTGGTTATGTAGCACTGACTGCTGGACATGCTGGCTTGCAGCTGACATTCTAGCACTGTAGGGGCTGAGTGAGGTCAGAGAACCATCATGAGTTGAAAGCCAGCCCGGGCTACACAGTGAGTTATTGATCAACTTGGGCTACAGAATGGGACCCTGTCTCAAAAATTTAACAAATATTAAATTTGGCAATTTGGTAAAAATTCTGTAACAGTTTATCCAAGCCTTGAAAGAAATAGACTTTAATTCTGACCCTGGCTGAAAATCCAAAAACTATTTAAAAATTTTTTTAAATTAATTTTATTTATTTCTGTATGTGTATGAATGTACTGTCTGCATGCAGATTTGTGCACCCGTGTCGTGCAATGCCGCGGAGGTCAGAAGAGGGTCTCGGATTCCCTTGGAACTGGAGTTCTCCTGGAATTGGAGTTTCAGACGGTTTTCGGCCGCCATGTGGGTGCTGGGGATCAAACCCGGGTCCTCTGTAAGAGCGGTCAGCGCTCTTAACCGCTAGGCCATCTCTCCAGCCCCCCCAAAACTATTTTATGCCCAAGTTTATAGAGCTATAGTAGATGCCAAAATATCAAGCACGGCCTGTGCATTGTATGAACTGTGTTTCCATGTACATTTTAGGGCTGATTGTTAAGAGTTCTATGATGCTTATTGTGAAAATACCCAAGACACAAGGTCAAGAAGGCTCAGCGGCCACATCACTGTGTAAGTTAGGTGAGGTGAAGGAGCACGGAATGCTCCTCTGTTAGTGTGCTTTCCATTTTTGGGTAATTGTGGGGAGTGAGCAGCACACTGTAGACCTTGTCCCCCTGAGCAGTGAAGCCACAACCGAGTAACCCTGCTCAGAAACTTCCTTCTTATGGAACAAATTTGCAAGGTCCGAGGCAATGATTCATAGTTCAGGAGACACACCTTCTTCCAGAAGCAAAGATGAAGAAAGAAGGATATTATATGCTTGGTCTACTATTTTTACCCTTCTGGCTTTCAGTTAAATTGTGACTTACAATCTTTTGGCTATAGTGACCCATTAATTCACTAAACAGAAGCTCCATTGGAGTAAAAAGACTCCTGCTTTTGAACTTAAAATAAATGAGTTGATACATTCTTCTACTTTTCCTGTAACCCTGCCATTTTGCTAATGCTGGTGGTCCATTAGGCCTGAATTCTTCCTAAAGAAAACTGTTAAAAGTTTCACACGAGTTGGTAAATAGTGGTTAGTATTTTCATTAAAAACAAACAAATGTCCAGAAAACCAACTCTTCAGAAAATACATGAAGCAATTCAAAGGACAAAAGAGAGGAACAACTATCCCCAAGCACCTAGAAAGAGAAACTAATAAAAACATAACTGCAGAAGTAGAAACCGAGACTAAAAATGCAAATGGATAATAAGGTGAAAGGAAGCAACATGCATCTTTCAATTATAACCTTAAATATTAATGGACTAAACTCCCCAATCAAAAGACATAGACTGGGAGATTGGATTAGGAAACAAAACCCATATATGCTGTCTACAAGAAACCCATCTCAATTTCAGGGATAGGCACCAACTTAAGGTGAAGGGATGGAAAAAAATATTCCAAGCAAATGGTACCAAAAAGAAAGCAGGCAGTGCTATGTTAATATTAGACAACATAGACTTGAAAGTAAAAGAAATCAAAAGAGACAAAGAGGGCCATTACATCTTTATCATAGGAACAACTGACCATGAAGACTTGACAATCATGAATATATATGCACCAAACTCTGGTGCACCAAACCTTATAAAGACAATTCTTCAGGACCTCCAGGCACAGATTAACCCCAGCACACTAATAGTAGGGAACTTCAATACCCCACTAATACCTCACCAAGTCCTTTGGACAGATCAACAGGGCAAAGAATACACAGAGAGACATCTGAACTGAATGATAAAATACACCAAATGGACCTCACAGACATCTACTGAATATTCCACTCAAACACCAGAGAATACACTTTCTACTCAGCACCCCACAGAACATTCTCCAAAATAGACCACATACTGGGACACAGGAAAAAACTCAACAAATACAAAAAGATTGAAATAATCTCATGCATTCTATCAGACCTCAGTGCAATAAAGCTCAATATTAACACCAGGATAAGCCCTACAACCTACAAGAACACATGGAGACTAAACAACGCTCTTCTGAATAATGAATGGGTCAAGGAAGAAATACAGAAATAAATAAAAGCATTCCTGGATCTGAATGACAATGATAATACAACATCTCACCTGGTGATTGGGGTGGGGGTGGGGGTTCTCCAACTGCGTAGCAGCAGAGGTTTTGAGAACTTCCAGCCCATAAGACCAAGAGTGACTGGGGCCCTTCGGGTGTTGGTTCTGCAGGCCTGGAGAGATCACACCAGCATGGATGTCGTGAGGCTTCAGGCACTGGGTGAGCTATTTACTGGTTGGATTAGGGGTGCTGCTCTGTATAGTGTTAAGCTAGAGGTCAGATTTTGGAGCTTAAACTATCCACACCAGTATACCAGTTAAGAAGTCAACAAAATACCTGAAGATCATAATCAAGGTTAGTCTTAGCTCAACAAACACCTAAGCTTCACATTAGAATGACACCCAACAAAAGCTACCCAAATGCCTAAAGCTCAAAGAAAAAATAATAACATAAAATACCCCTAATGAATGCCCGACAAATACTAGTAACTCTATTAAAGAACCTTATAGTGAAGACTCCTTATATATAACTCAGGACAAAGATCTTAAAAGAACAATTATAAACATGGTTAAAATATTTAAGGAGTTGAAGAAATTTAAGGAGCACATAAATAAAGAACTCAGGGATTTAAAAGAAGATAGGGACACATTAAAAGAAGACAACAATAAACTGCAGAATGAAATTACAAAAGGTATAGAAACATTGAAGAAAATTCAAGTTGAAATGAAAAAAGAAATGCAATAATCCACAAACCACTTGGAAAGGATGGGAGAAACTGTCAATAACAGAATGGATGAAGTAGAAAATAGAATATCAAGATTAGAAGATAATAGAGTAGAACTGGATAGATCAAGTAAAGATTATGGAAAGTTTTACACACACACACACACACACACACACACACACACAAGAATAGAATAACCAGGAACTCTGGGACACTATGAAAAAACCAAATTTGCAAATCATAGGGGTAGAATAGGAAGAAAAGTCACAGGGTTCTGCCCAGCTTTTCAACAGAATTTGAGAGGAAACCTTTCCCAACCTAAAGAAAGAGCTACCTGTACTAATAGAAAAAGCATGTAGAACACTTATTAGTCACTTTTCTGTTGCTGTGATAAAACACCATGACCAAAGGAACTTATAAAAGGAAGAGTTTATTTGAGCTTACGATTGACGGTTCCAAGGAATTAGAGTCCACTGTGGTGGGAGGCATGGCAGCTGGAGCTGGAGCAGCAAGCCAAGGGTCACATCTAGAAAATGAGCACAGGAAGCAGAGAGAGCAACTGGAGACCACGAGGCTTGTTAAACTCACTAAGCCTGCCCCCAATAATGTACTTCCTCTAGCATGGCCACACCTTTAAGACCTCCAAGAATGGTGCCACCAACTGGAGACAAATGTCTGAATACTTAAAGCCTGTGGGGGACACTCATTCAAACCACCACAAACACCAAGTAGACAGAGACAGAAAAGAGATTCCCCATGCCATATCATAGTCAAGACACAAAATATTCAAAGCAAAGTGAAGATACTGAGGGTGACAAAAGAAAAAACAAGTTATTTATAAGGGAAAACCTATTAGAATGACAGCTGATTTTCATTGCAAACAAACAAACAAAAAAAGCTAGAAGAGCTTGGTCTAAAGTATTCCCAGTTCTAAAGGACTATAGATGTCAACCCAGAATACTATATCCAGCAAAAATGTCTATTATAATTGAAGGAGAGAGGAAAATGTTCCACGACATAAATAAGTTGAAAGAATTCTTGTCCAGAAAGCCATCCATTTAGAGAAATTTCAAAGCCATACAAAGAGTCGAGGGTACGGATGACTGTAATCAACCAGAGCCAGAAAATGAATGATACTAATACTATGGAAATATAAACATAGGACAAAAATACACCAGAAATAAAAATGACTCAAACTAATTTATTTCTCTCATAAATAACTCTAAATATTAATGGACTGAGTTCTCCAATCAAGAGACATAGACGGGGTGAAGAAATAAACCCATTTTTTGTTGTTGTCTTCTTGTCTGCAAGAAATCCACCAAGATGAAGAAGCTCATTGCAGTATTATCAAAGGAACAATTAACCAAGGTGATATCATAATTCTTAATTTTACACACACCAAATTCAGGTGCATCAAACTTTATAAACACAATTCTATAGGACTTTAAGGCACAGATAGATTCTAGTACACTAACAGCAGGGGATTTTAATACTCTACTCTGTCCATTAAATAGGTCATCTGGACAAAAAATAGAGAAACATATCAACTCAACAATATGAGATACAAAATAATGGAATCACAAAGATATATCATCATTTCAGTGCACCACCAACCACATATGCCCTCTCCCTACTTACTGTTTCAAACCAATATGTAGGGAGAGGGCATATGTGGTTGGTGGTGCACTGAAACACCTTTGAAACTTGAGGCAAAGTTTTTGGTAACCTGCTCACTGTCAAATAAATGGCCATCTATACTAAGATTGATAAACCACAATAGGGTTCTCGATCCTCAGGATAGTAGTTAACTCAAAGTAATGATTATTTCTGCCCCCAGGAGCTACACACTTCAGAATTTACCTATGTTTTATATGTGAGACATTTCCCACCCCTGACTTGTACTGGAGTCCCAGTTACAGCTATTAGATTAAATGAGCACAAATATTCTCTATGTGTATGTTAAGACATTTGACGACTCAATAAAACACCTTTGGAGTGAACAGACAGGCTTTTCCCAAAACCCATGTAAAATATCTCTGAACATCAGGACAGATTTGGTCATTTAGAACCTACCCCAAGACATTTGGAAGTTTATACTTTATAGTGGTATATTCAAAATAGCTACTCCATCTATATATATGGGTATAATTATTGAACATATTGTAAATTATAGTAACTAGAGGCAAATCTCTCAGGACATGTTATTTAGTCTCATAGTATCAACTAATAGCCCCTCTGTATAAGATTAAAATGAATGGCTATCTCCAGAATAGAAAATAATAATATGCTTAAGCTAATTAGTGATACTGAATTGTTATTAAATTTCAACCCACCCCCGACTTGTACTGAAGACCTAGTCACAGCTATTAGATTAAAAGGACACAAATGTTTTTCATGTTTCCCTGTATTATACAAGTGTTAATTTTGACATTTCTCTTTTATATAATGATATAATTTGGTTCAGGAAGGACTGGGTTCTACCTCCTTGAACCAGTGGTATGCAGTCCAGAGGGAGACAGTCTGAAGGGGCATGGTAAACTCCTTCAGCTTGGTTCCTGTTTATAGGTATGTGATACAACTCCTTCCTTCTGGAAAACTATAAATCAGGATTTAGGGGTCTTGGAAACAAGATAGGGTGCTCAGAGTACAGTGACAATTTAGAAAAACAGAAGGGGAAGGAATACACCACCTCCCTCCATGATGCAAATTTGCCTTACAGTCAAAGAAAAGCATTGGTGAATAAAGGCTTCAGTCCAGGTTCTGGGCTGCCCTGCCAGGAGCTGTTGGCCAGGGAAGTTCTAAAAGCCTCCAAAACAAAGGCTATTTGCCTATAACTTTGGGTGCACATAAGAAATGGACAGTAAGACCTACTGCTGAAAATATTGCATGATATAAGCATGTAAAAATTATGTTGAGATCCTGCATCACAAATCAGTAACTGACCTCCACGGTGTTAGAAAGCACTATCCAAAGCTAGAAAGGAAAGGTCTCTGAAGCATCACAATGGACTTTTCGTGTATACTTTGACATGCCAAAGAAGATTTAGTTCAATAGTGGCAGCCTGGGGCTGGAGAGATGGCTCAGGGATGAAGAGCACCGACTGCTCTTGCAGAGGACCCAGGTTCAATTCCCAGCACCCACATAGCAGCTAAGAACCTCCTGTAAGCCAAGCGTGGTGGTGCACGTCTTTAATCCTAGCACTCAGGAGGCAGAGGCAGGTGGATCTCTGTGAGTTCAATGGCAGCCTGGTCTACAGAGTGAGTTCCAGGACAGCTGGGGCTATAGGGAGACCTGGTCTCAAAAAAAAAAAAAATTAGTGGCAGCCTGATAAATGTACAGCTGAAAAGAAAAAAATTAAAAAAATCCCAATTTGATCTATGGCCTGTTCTCTGGAGGGGTATGACACATGATTTGCACTGTAGCCTTGGTGTCTCATAACGTCAGGGGACTCTATCTACTATATTAGAAATTATTAGCATATTAGCATCCCTTGGTCAAAGAGTTATAATGCTCCAACCAAAATATTTCCAAACATATGTGTCTGTACCCATAGAATAACTTGTTACTTGTTAATTTTAATATGTGTTGCTATTTGTCTTTTATTACTAGAATTAAAAGGAGACTTCTAGATGACTCAACAGTAAACAGAACATGGACAGTTCCAAGAATTTGATGAGTGACCTCAGAAAGAGAAAAAGAGAGGGGGAAAAAGAAGAAAAAACCCTGGATCTTCTATCTCTAATTCTCTCTCACCCTCCCCTCCAAAGCCTAGGGAGGTGGGCACACCAGATTGTAAGGGCCAAGGAGGGGGGATGAATTATGAGATACAGCAAAAACAGACTGTGTTTTATTTTTTGTGTTAGAACACCTCTTCAACTGGGCTTGGGGACCCTGGGTTGTACAGAAAACTAGATGCTGAAGAGAAACCCCACACAGTAGGAGAAATCCTTCACTGCTGATACATCTGACAGAGCATTAACTTCCAGAATATATAAACTACTCAAAAAACAAAGAACTAAGAAAACACATGACTCACTCAAAGGATGAAGTAAAGAGCAGAACAGAGACTTCATAAGTGAGGAAGTAGAGATGGCTGAGAAACATCTTAAAAAGTGTTCAACATTGTTAATAATTAAGGAAATGTAAATTAAAACCATTTTTAAAATAACATCTCATTCCATTAAGACTAGGTAGGATCAAGAAAACAAATGATACCAAATGCTGGAGAGGTTGTGGGGAAAGGGGAACACTCATCCACTGCTGGTGGGAATGTAAATTTGTATAGTCACTATAGAAAGCAGTGTGGGAAACCCTTAAAGGACTCAAAATGAGCCTACCACCTGACCCAGTCATACCACTCCTGGGTATATACCCACAAGACTCATCCTACTGCAGAATACATGCACATCCATGTTTATTGCAGCTCTCTTCACAATAGCAAAGAGCTGGAAGCAACCTAAGTGCTCCTCAACCAATGAGTGGATAGAGAAAATGTGGTACATCTACACAATGGAATTCTATATAGCAGTAAAGAAAGACGGCATCATGAACTTTGCAAGTAAATGGATGGAACTAGAATATATGTTAAGTGAAGTAACACAGTCACAGAAAAACAAATGAAGAATGGTATCCCTCATCTGTGGATGCTAGCACCAAGTACCTAGTTGTAAGGCAAACTGAGCAATGTTAATGTTATATTCCTCATGATCTGAAAACAACTGTGCTCTTGTATTGTGAATCCCTTAACAGGTTCTAGAATTAACCTACCATTTATTTTCAGACTTTCAAATTTTGGTATATGGGTGGAGGGTATGTATGCATAATATATATATATATATACACATATATTATATACATATGCATATGTTGAAGCAATACAAGTTGGAGGGAACAACAACAAAAGAACTGGGACAAAACCCCCTACCAAAACCCCCTACTGAAACAGTGAAGTTTTCCCCCAAACAATAATCTTCTGCTTTGGAAAAAAAAACTCTGGAAAGACTCAGAAAAAGATGCAAGACATGTATAGCAGAGTGGATGAACTAGGGTGGGGTGGGGGACATGGAGAGGGAAATGAGTCTATATTAGATTGAGAAATGATGTATGATGTATGAAAAAGTTTAACAATAATAAAAATATATTAGAAAAAAGAAAACTAGACACTGATGTAATTGGATTGGTAGGGACATTCTTCACATTTGTTGCCTAAGTGTACTTACTGCTTAAATAAAAAAAGAAAAACACTATATAGTTAATGCCCATGTATTTTTTTTTTAGCATTGGCCTCTCTGTATGGACTACAAACATCACAAACACGGGTTCTTAGGAACAGTGTGCTACCATGTCTGGTCTTATGTGTGATTCAAACACAATTCCTCGCACTTGCACAGTGAGCATTTAACCCACTGGGCCAGCTCCCTGGACCCACACCTTATTTCTTGATTCTATTTCATAATATAAAAATTAGCACTTGAGCTGGGAATGGTGACACACACTTTTAATCTCAGTACTGGGAGGTAGAGGCAGGATGATCTCTGTGAGTTCAATGTCAGCCTGGTCTGCATAGCAAGTTTCAGGCTAGCTGGGCCTACATAGTGAGACCAAGTCACAAACAAACAAAGAAACAAACAAAACAAACAAACACACTTGAATAACAGCTGGTAATACGTCCTTGTTTTATGTCTTGTAGTAAGCTCCACTGGACCAGCCGAAGAAGTTCAGGTCACAGCTGAGGTGTGGAGGTGAGTAGATCACGAAATCAACACATGGACACCAATAGTAGGGTGAAAGGCAGGAAGGATGCAAGCTCCTGCTAAACTCATTTTATTTGGGAAAAGCTCAGGCTTTATATATCATCATCCTCTGCTTCTTCTGGAAGTGGATTAGGTGCTTATCAAACCACTACTCAGCTGTTGCTTCCAAGGACAGGTTAAGTCTGTTCTGCAGGTGTGTAACACTCTACATATCTACCCCTTTGCTTTTAAACAAACAAACAAACAAACAAACAAACAAACAAACAAACAGGTGGGAACCTCTAGTTCTAGCATTCCAACATCTGATTTCCTGTCTTAGGTTGTCCTGAGTAACAGGATCTTACCCGTCATTGGCTAACCAGCCAGCCACCACATAAGGATTTACCCCCACAAGTCATGAATGACAGAGAGCCTAATGCAAAGAAGATATTTTCAGAAATGCTCAAGCAAAAGTAGGTGTTCTCATAAGCACCAATAGTAAAAACAGAATATTTGATGGATTTGAAGCAGGTATTGAAATTACAAGTCATGCAGCTGCAACACTTGAAGACAACCAAATTTCAAGAATAAAACAACGAACAATTACCTTGCAGCATAACTGAGTCCCTTTCCCCAAAGAAAATCCTGCCATCCCCCCCCCCTTTTAAATCATCATTTATGAGTATACTAAAAAAATAATTTTTGAATACAAGGTCATTACGAATCTCAAGGTACCAAAAAAAAAAAAAAAGGTGGCAATACATAACTCAGGATCTCAAAGCTGGGTGTTCCAGCATTACTGTGTAAAGACTTTCAAAGGGAACAGAAGTGAAAAAAAAAAAAAAAAGCTGCAATTTTGCACAGTCATCAACTTTTTTGAAAAGCTAACATCTCTACAATTAGTAATGAATGCAGTTGAACTTGCAGACTTAGGTAAAAATCATTTAAATAGATGGGTCATTTGACGGTTTTTACGTTTTTATGCCTAGGACTTTGGTTGAGCACGAAAAACAAGTAGTGAACATTTGATGTTCACATTTTAAAGTTTGCATGTGCATATCTAGCCTGGCATGACACATAATTTTGTGCACATAAAGATGGAAACTTGAAGTGGCCACTTTGACAGAACCAACATGAGACAATTATAATGACTGATAAACACACATAAAAACTTAGACCGAGAGGACATTAGACACACTTTACATACACAAACTTAGACTCATGAAAAACGTGATTATAGGGGCTGGAGATATGGCTCAGTGGTTAAGAGTGCCAAGTGCTCTTCCAGAGGACCTGGGTTCGATTCCCAGCACCCATGTGGCAGCTAAGGACTGTCTTGAACTCCAGTTCCAGGGGAATCCAATGCCTTTTTCTGACCTCTGTGGCCTTGCACGACACGGGTGCACCAACCTACATGTAGACAGTACACTCATACACATAAAAAATAATAAATTAGCACTTGGGAGGCAGAGGCAGGCAGATCTTTGTGAGTTCAAGGCCAGCCTGGTCTACAGAGTGAGTTCCAGGACAGCCTGAGGCTCCAGGGAGAACTTGTCTCAAAAAGACAAAATAATAATAATAATAAAAAATTAAAAACAAAAAAAATAAATTAAAAAAATTTAAAAGAAAAAAGAAAAACATGATTCCATGAATCTTAGACACACAGAAAGACAGTCAACATAGACATAAAGCATGAAAAGGTTGGGATCCCTTTTTCTTGATCGTTTTTCAATGTCATCACAGAGGCTTCCTGGAGGATCCCCTTCTCCAGCTGTTATGAGAATCAAGTGTCCATGTCCAAATAGGGTTGAACATTCTTCAAGGGTACCCACAGTGGCTTCCCTGAGGATTCTGGAAAGATACAAGCAAAGCCTCAGCCTTGTGTTGATAGGGGGTCGGGTCCTTTCCATTGTGAGGACAAAGGGTCCTTCCATTTGATGAAAGGGAGGGGGTGGGTGGGGGAGGGAGCCCCAATACTTATAAGCTGGTGAAATTCCATGTCCATCAAACGTGAGGAAGTTGAACATAAAGATGGTCTCTGTAAGGAGGAGGTGGGGATCCATAAGGGAGGGATAGGGCCTGAGTCTGGAGAGATGATCCTTGATGGAGCGAATAGACTGCTTAACGATGGCCTGACCCTGAGGATTATATGGAATACCAGTGGAGTGTTTAATGTTCCAAGAGGAGAGAAAGGCATTGTAGGGACTGGAAGTATACACTGGGCCGTTGTAAGTTTTGAGTTTCCAAGGAACTCCCATGAGTAGCATGGCCATTTTCAACACCTTAATGGCATGGGACACTGTTTCACCTGACGGAGGAACAGCATAAATAAACCTGGAGAAAGTGTCAACAGTTACACGGCCGTAGTTAAGTTTACCAAAGGCTGGAATGTGTGTGATGTCCATTTGCCATAAAGAGTTGGGGCCGAGACCACAAGGGTTAACACCGAAGTGCTGAAGGGGGCTCAGTGGGGCCAAGGGGGTGCATGCCTAGGAGTGGGAAGGGGGTTTACATTGGGAGAGAGAGAGCTCGGGGTAGCTCTCTCTACCAGCTAGCTCAGTCAATAGAGCATAAAACTCTTAATCTCAGGGTTATGGGTTGGGTGCCAGATATAGTAAGCTCCTCTGGACCAGCCGAAGACGTTCAGGTCACAGCCAAGGAGTGGAGGTGAGTAGCTGGCGAAATCAACACACGGACACCGTAAGTAGGGTGAAAGGCAGGAAGGATGCGAGCTCCTGCTAAACTCATTTTGTTTGGGAAAATCTCAGGCTTTATATATCATCATCCTCTGCTTCTTCCGGAAGTGTATCAGGTGCTGATCAAACCACTACTCAGCTGTTGCTTCCGGGCACAGGTTAAGTCTGTTCTGCAGGAGTGTAACACTCTACAGTATCTCACCACTAATCATTCTAGAGATGCCAGACTCATGAGAACTCCAGGTGACCTGATCGATGACTTGGCATTGGTGTGTACTCTTGTACCACTGGTCTCTTCACACCATGCTGTTTTAGTTCTCTGTGCCTTTGCTAATACTGATTTCTCTACTTCAAATGCCTTTTCCTTCCTCCACTTGTGAAACTACCACACATTCTAAGACTTGTTGTAGGCATTACAAATCCTTTTCTGAGCCAAAACCCCCGAGTGACACTGGCCACAGTGCACAGCTCTACTGAGGGATGTGCACTTTGGTCATCATCTATTATGTGCCTACCTCCCTCAAAGGATTATGAAACCCTCAAAAGAAAACAATCAAAAGATCTGAAGATCACTTCCTTCTACTTCCCTGTCGAATGTATCCAAATGCTCTGCTTTGTGTGTGTGTGTGTGTGTGTGTGTGTGTGTGTGCTCGTGAGAGGGATAAATAAATGAGATTAAATTTAAACGCTGAATGTCCAGTCGGCATCAATCCTGTGAGTACAGGTCTGCAGCTGCTCCACGTTGACTGTCGAGTGTGCATCAATCCTTCGAACACAGGTCTCTTGCAGCATCAACCCTGTGAGCACAGGTCTCTTGCAGCATCAACCCTTCGAGCACAGGTCTCTTGCAGCATCAACCCTGCGAGGACAGGTCTCTTGCAGCATCAACCCTGCGAGCACAGGTTTCTTGCAGCATCAACCCTGCGAGCACAGGTCTCTTGCAGCATCAACCCTGCGAGCACAGGTCTCTTGCAGCATCAACCCTGCAAGCACAGGTCTCTTGCAGCACCAACCCTGCGAGCACAGGTCTCTTGCAGCACCAACCCTGTGAGCACAGGTCTCTTGCAGCACCAACCCTGTGAGCACAGGTCTCTTGCAGCACCAACCCTGTGAGCACAGGTCTCTTGCAGCATCAACCCTGCGAGCACAGGTCTCTTGCAGCATCAACCCTGCGAGCACAGGTCTCTGGCAGCTGCTCCTTTGGTGCCTTTGACCCACACCTGCCACCCCATTCTACACAGATGAGGGTATCGCTGCACTTGCTGTAGACAATGGCTTCTCCAGCATCGATGCTCGCGGGAAGTCCTCCTCCCTCCTCCCCTTGGTGGGCTTCCCTCACACCAGGGCATGTTTGTGGGTATGAGTCAGGAAGAGCTCCTGCATGGCCGATGAGGCCCAAAGCAAAAGAGGTATCCTGGCCCTGGAGTTGTCCAATGGCGTCATCACCAACTGGGATGACACGGAGAGGGTCTGGCACCTTTTTACAACGATCTGCATGTAGCCCTCGAGGAGCACTCCATGCTGTTTACTGAGGCTTCTCTGAATCCCAATACCTACCGTGCACAGATGACCCAGATCATGTTTACAGCCATCCAGGCAGTGTTGTCCCTTTACGCCTCTGGTCATACTACTGGCACTCTGAGCAACTCGGGGGGGGGGGTGTAGGGGGGATGGGGTCACCCGCACTATGCTCATCTCATCTATGAGTGCTCTGCTCTCCCACACTCCATCCTGTGTCTGGACCTGTCTGGCCAAGACCTGACAGAATACCTCATGAGCATGGCTGCAGCTTTACCACCAAGGCAGAGTGGGAAACAGTGCGTGACTTCAAGGAGAAGATGAGCTACGCCGCCCTGGACTTCTAGCAAGAGATGGACACTGCTCCATCTTCCTTGTCTCTGGAGAAGAGCTATGAGTTTCCAGATGGCCAGGTTATGGCAAAGAGCACTTCCGCTGCCCCAGGCTCTATTCCGGTCTTCCTTCCTGGACTTGGAATCCCTTGGTATCCATGAAACTAGCTTCCGTTCTAACTTGAAGTGTGATGTTGACATCCACAAGGAGTTCTGTCCCAACACGGTGTTGTCTGTTGGCACCCATGTACCCTGGCATCGCAGACATGATGAAGAAAGAGATCACTTCTCTGACTCCCAGCTCCATGAAGATCAAGATCATTCCTCTTCCTTGTAGAGCAGTGGCTCTATCCTGGCCTTGCTGTCCACCTTCCAGCAGAAGTGCACCGGAAAGCGGGAGTCAAGGAGTCCGACCCTTCCATCATCCACCACAAATGCTTACAGAGTGAGTCCTTACACCACTTCTTGATAAAATCTAACTTGCACAGAAAAACGGAAAGCAAACAAGAACAAAACATTCAACAACCATAAACAATGACATGGCTTTTTTTTTTAAGTAAAAAAATTTTGTTTTATGTTTTGGTGCTTTTGACTCAGGATTTAAAATTTTTTTATTACTTTTTATGTGTATGAATGTACTGTCTGCATGTAGGTCAGAAGAGGGTGTCGTGTCAGATTCCCCTGGAACTGGAGTTAAAGATGGTTCTTAGCTGCCATGTGGGTGCTGGGGATCGAACCCAGGTCCTCTGCAAGAGCAGTCACTGCTCTTAACTGCTGAGCCATCTCTCCAGTCCCTTGACTCAGGATTTTAAAATTGGGATGGTTGAAGGGGACAGTAGTTATTTGGAGCAAGCATCCCCAAGTTCTACAATGTGGCTAGGGCTTTGTACATTAAAAAAAAAAAATCTCATTCTAAACATTCCTGGTTATAGTAAGTCCCTTGCCCTCAGCCTCCTTGCCTCCTCCTTTTGCCCCCCGCCCCCCAACTTGAGACATATGAAGGCTCTTGGTCTCCCTGGGTGGGTTGAAGAGTGAGACAGCCAGAGCTTGCCAGTACACTGACACGAGACCAGTTGAATAAAGTGCACACCTTATAATCAGGAAAAAGACTAAATGTCCTTTAAAAAAGAGGTGGGTGACTCATTTTCAGGGGACGCTCTTAAGCTAGGAGTTTAGGCTTTGTTCTTGGGCAGTTCAGATTTTTAAAAGAATTTTTCAAATTTCTGTTTGCAGGAGAAGCACTTGGCTGGCAGCTCTGTGCAGCAGTGTGGAGGGAGAACAATCAGAGTATCTGCATTGTCACTAGATTTAAGATGACTGGGGGGCTGGAGAGATAGCCTAGCGGTTAAGAGCACCGACTGCTCTTGCAGAGGACCCGGGTTCGATCCCCAGCACCCACATGGCGGCTGAGAAGCATCTGTAACTCCAATTCCAGGAGAACTCCAGTTTCAGGGGAATCTGAGACCCTCTTCTGACCTCTGCGGCATTGCACAGCACGGGTGCACAAACCTACATGCAGATAGTACACTCATACGCATAAAAAAAAAATAAAATTAATAAAAAAATTAAAAAAAAAGATGACTGGATTTCTGTCTGGTTGCAGCAACCCCCCCCCCCCTTATCTAGGTTAGCATAAGGGATCTGGGAAATCTGTCTACACACATCCTTATTCAGAGCCTTTCCACACCCAGATTTTCTGGTGCTGACAATTTCTGATCATTTTGAGGACCATGCTGCAAATTACACTGGTTGTGAAGTTTTCTGCTGCCAACTAGGGATTTGGACGTCTTGGGGTGTTAAATCAGTGATCACACATTCATCAACTTTCTAACTTCCAAAATGTTGTTGCTGCTGCTTTCTCTACTGTTTTCTTCACACTCGAAGGCTTAGATATCAAACAGAACATTTATTATACTGTCACAGGGTTTGGAAGAGAGAGAAATAAGTTTGAGTGCTGTGTAATCTTTAATTTCTATTTTATATGTATGTGTGTTTTGCCTGCTTGTATCTAAGTGTACTACTTACATGCAATGCCTGTGGAGGCCAGAAGAGGGCATCAGATCCCCTGGAACTAAAGTTAGGGACCATTGTAGCTGCTATGTGGGTGCTATGAATCAAACTTGGATCCTCTCCAAGAGCGGCCAGGGCTCTTAAGAACTGAGCCATGTCTCCATCCCTGTGCTTGTATCATCCTAACTAGATTAACATTTTCTTGTTCTTTGTGTTTCTGTGTGTGTGTCTGAGACAGAGCCTCCCTGTAGCCCCAGCTGTCCTGGAACTCACTATGTAGACCAGGCTGGCCTTGAACTCACAGAGATTACAGGTGTGTGCCGCCACACCCGGCTATTCCCTTGTTTTTTAAACCTCCAAACCCCAGCACTAGGGAGGCAGAGGCAGGCAGATTTCTGTGAGTTCAAGGCCAGCCTGGTATAAATGGTGAGTTCCAGGACAGCTGGAGCTACAAGAAAACCCTCTCAGAAAGACAACAAAACAAAACAAATACCCTCCCCCAACCCCCCTCCAAACCCATAGCCGCAGTTTAATATGTGTCTATGCTAAAGTAACCTACCATAACTATTAGTGCTGCTTAAATACCTATATATCTAATTGCTTGTTCTTCATTAGTAGGATCGAAAGGTTATTCCTGGACAAACTGTCAGCCCATGAAAGGAAACAGCCAGAATTGACCAGAGTCCAAGTCAACAGCTCCAGAGAGAGTGGACTGTTTTACCTCTCATCCACCTGTGCCCCTTTTCTAAGCCTAGGGAACAACCTGCGGAAGAGGGGGCGTGGTAGAATGTAAGGGCTGTGATTGGGGTGAATGGTGAAACTACAGCAATGTAGTCTGGACACTCATTTGATCAACTTGATTGAACAAACAACCTGTCACCCCCCACTGGATGGTGGGGCTGTAGGTGTTTGGGCACAACAGCCTGCAGATAGGTTTTGCATGAAGGATGCTTGTACTCATGGATTATCACTTATAGCTAAAAATGAAAAAAAAAACTGAGAGAAAGATGCAGGACAGTTATGGCAGAATGCATGATCTGGGATGGGGTGGGGGTGGGGGGGAGGGAAAGGGAAATAAGCCTGAACTGAATTGGAAAAAATGTATGAAATGCACAAAGCATCAATAAAAATTAATTAAAAAAAAAAAAAGTGAACCTTGCTCCTCTTGGTGGGTTCATTGGCGGGATTTCTGGTACCCAGCAAGGCGCCAGAGCTTCTGAACTTGGTTGTATAGTCATGAGTCAGCTGTCAACAGGTTCTGGTCATACAAGACAATGCTGTCTTTTCCCTTCTTAGAAGGCTAATGCACGTATATCTGGTTATAGATCACCAAGCTGTGTTAATAGATTGGGAGATTTCTTGAATCTGGGCCATATGAGCACTGTGCTTCCCCTTGGCCCAGCGTCCCTGCTAGGAATCTACTGTGAGTCCAGACTAAGCAGCCTATGATGTGACTCTGGGAGCAACCTGTTCCCCTTGTTGAGAACTGCGGGGCACAAGAAGACAGTCATGTTTTCAACATGTGTTCACCTGTTATACTTATTGGATTTGGAATGTGTTTTTGTCTCATTTTGACTGCTGTGATGAAACTCCTGACAAGGGTTCCAGTGTGATGCCGGCAGCTGTTCGAATCTGCTGTGTCCACTATGAGCTGCTCTGAGTTTGTTAAAAGATACCAGAAGTGTCGTGTCAGAGTCGTCTTTGGCCTGGTCCTGCCATTTCATCCCTATGTGGAAAAGGTAGGTGGCGAGTGTGGAAAACCAACAGAAAAGGACAGAATTGGGAAGAAGCGAAGAGCCTGCCTGAAGGGGAAAGCCGGCTTTGTCACCGAAGCTTTCACTAGACTGCCCTGTGAGGCGACATGGAAAGGGACTACCATGTTTTGGATGACAACATCTTTGTTCTCAAACCAATGTAAATGTTGGAGGCCCAGGTCTTCAGAGTATGCCCTGAACTCTGCCCTTCAGGGAGGGGCTGTGTCCAGTGATGTTCTGGGAGGACTTTTGGGCACTACCATTCTCACTATCATGTAGGAATTTAAAAGGCCAAGTTACTAATTTTTCTTTGTAGTATATAAAAGGAATTTATTTTTTAAAAAACCAAACTCTTGGTGTATCTTAATCAACTCTTCATTCAGACCCACACTCCAGTGCCAATCACTCTCCAATTATGATGGAAGATGTTTTGTTTTGTTTTGTTTTATTTTTTGAGACAGGGTCTAGCTGAAGCACCAGCTGACCTGGAACTCAGGGCAGGAACCTGGAGGCAGGAGCTGAAGCACAGGCCATGGGGGGAACTCTGCTTACTGGCTCGCTCCCTTGGCCCATGCTCAGCCTGCTTCCTTTTTTTTCAGCCTGATTTCTTATATAATGCAGAACAAGCTGCCCAGGGGTGGCACTACCCACAGAGGGCTACGCTCTTCCACACATCAATCAAGAAAATACCCCATAGACATGGCCTGTGGCCATTCCAGTGGAGGCAATTCCCCAACTGAGGCTCCCTCCACCCGGATGTGTCAAGTTGAAAACTGAAGCTATCCAGCACATGACTCTTGAGAAAGACACCAAAGAATACGCATTAAAGAAAAAACAGCTTATTCAATAAACAGTGCTGGGAAAGTTGGAAATCCACATGCAGAATACAACTTAACTTTGTTGCCCACTTGCACAAAAACAACTGAAAATAGATCAGACACCCAAATGTAAAGCCTGAAACGGAAACTCATATGAGGAAACAAGGGAAACATTTTAAGACAGTTATATTAAGCAAAAAGTATTTTTTTCATGTTATTGACCCACTTCTCTTCCAAAGCACAGACAGCACAAACCAGATCTGACAGATGGGATTCTCTCAAACTAGGAAGCTTTAAGCACACTGAAAGAAACAAGCGCCACAGGGAAGAGACAACCTATAGAATAGGAGAAAATTTTTGTAAACTGTCTGACTGAAGAATAATATTCAAAATACATAAAGAATTAAAAAAAACAAAAAACAAACCCAAGGACTGAGGGTGGTAGCACAAGCCTTTAATCCCAGCACCTAGGCCACAGAGGCAGGTAGATCTTTGTGAGTTTGAGGCCAGCTTGGTCTACACAGTGAATTCTAGGCCAGCCAGGATTAAATAGTGAAACTCAGTATAAAATACACACACACACACGCACACACACACACCTCATCACCACTATCACCAAAACAACAATAGCAAAAACAAAAGCCCTAAAAGATCTCATTACAACAAGAAAAGCAAATAATCTGATTGAAAAAGATCCCAAACATCTAGACATTTCTCGAAAGAAGAAATACAACTGGCCAAGAAGTCAGTAGTCATCAGGGAAATGTAACTCAAACCCCAAGATGTGATTTCACTGCCATCAGAATGGCTGTTACCAAAAAAAGAAAACCAACAAATAGGTGGAGCACAGCTGGTGGGAATGTGGGTTGGTGTAGCTTTATGTAGAGCAACACAAGGTCCCTGTAGCAGAGGCAGCAGGGATGAGCTCTGGGGACCCAATTCTGAGTGAAGTATGTTAGGTGTTGAAGGAAAAATACTGCAAATTCTCATCTTTATGTGAAAGCTAAAAGAGTTGACCTCACCCACAAATTGTAGCTACCAGAAGCTGGGGGAGGGTGTCAGGAGAAAAGGGAGAGACAGGAGAGGTTGTCTAACTAGCACAGGGTGCAGTTAGATATGGGGAATAACTTCCAGTGTTCTGTAGCTCAGTCAGGCAACCATTATTGACAACATTATTTCCCTATAGCTATTACAGAGAATTTTGTATAGTCCCAACATATTCTCAAACAATATGTTTGAAGTGGCAGATACTCAAATTACCCTGACTTGATCACTGAACATTGTACACACGTCCTGAACTATCAGAATGAACCCCATAATTATGTACAATTACCATGGAACAAAAAATTTTAAATGTGTGTAAAAGAATTCAACTTAACTGTACTCATAGGTATATTTGTTCTGTTTCACAGTTCCCTTCCCCCTCTCTCCCTTTTCTCCCTTTGTCTTCTCCCATCCATTAAAAAGTTTAGTTTTAATATAACCTTTCCTGGTGTTTTGCAGAAGGAAGATTTCTGGGTTACATAGTTCAAAATATTTTTAGATGTTGAAGTCCTCATTATTTCTTAAGCAGACTTCTGAAAGTGCAAGGTTCTGAACATTTTGAACGTTTAGACTCACACTAGCAGGCAATGGCAGTCTGCAGTCCCGCCTGCCTATGGAAATGCCTCTTGCCTTGACCTCTCCTTGGCTTGGGCTGCCATTCATTAAAATGAGAATTTGATGAGCTAACCTCATTATTTTAATGTTCATTTTAAAAGCGATTGAACATTTTCAAAGTTATATCGGTCATTTGATTTCTTCTTACCTTCAAAAATAATTTTTGTCACTGAGCATGGTGGCTCCTAGATGGCTCAGGGAGGAGGATTGCCTTGAGTTTGAGTTCAGCCTGGGCTACATACTGAGTTCCAGGCCAAGCTGAGCTAAATCTACCTTTTCTCTGTGGATTAGAAAAGCAATTACGGGGCACAGGTGGATGAGAAGTAAAACTGTCCTCTCTCTCTGGAGCTGTTGACTTGGATTCTGGTCAATTCTGGCTGTTTCCTTTCATGGGCTGACAGTTTGTTCAGGAGTAACCTTTCGATCCTACTAATGAAGCACAAGCGATTAGATATATAGGTATTCAAGCAGCACTAATAGTTATGGTAGGTTACTTTGGCATAGACACATATGTTTGGATGATATGTTAATCCATGAATTACATTTTCACCCCCTGATAAATGTGACAGGGTCTTACTGTGGCTTATAACATCTCCTAACCTGTAGAGGATGTAGGCTTGTGGCATCAGCCACAGGTTATTCCTCCAAGGAGAGAGCCAATAGCCAATTAGATTTGGGATATACAGGCACATGGCTGCCTCTGCTGCACAGTATTTCCAGGCAGGTGAGGTGTAGCAGGTTCTGACGGTGGAGTCTTGCTTGACTCAGGGAGACCCGTATTTGCTTTATTGGTTTAGTGGCCTTTGGTAACACTCTCTGGCATTCCAGAGGCCATCTGTTCACTTGCATGTGTGGTCTCAATACATCCCTCCCATGTTAACATCAGGTCTTCGGCAGCAGGGTCTTATTGCCTCTCCTCCTGCAGGTATCCCAACTTAGGGGCAAGGAGCCCTTACCTTTTGTGGGGCCTTGGATCCCCTGGCCAACATCCACCTGGTAGAACAATCCATTGCTGATGTCAGAGCTCCTGCATTAATATACTTTGCCTAAGTGCATAGCCCAAGGACTTTAGTATTATATTTGGTTCTGAACAGAGTATAATCCTTTTCACAGTTCTTATGTCTATTAGTCAATTAAAGAAGGCATTTTTACTGGTTTTATAAGAGATTACCTCTATAATAGTTGTCTCCAATTTACAGTTGGAGAACGACGTCATCATCGTCATATTTCTCCTTGTTCTATGGGGGGGAAGGCAAGAAAGTCATATCAAAACCTTTGTGCCCCTTTTCTAAGCCTAGGGAACAATCTGCGAAAGAGGGGGCGTGGTAGAATGTAAAGGCTGCGATTGGGGTGAACGGTGAAACTACAGCGATGTAGTCTGGACACTCATTTGATCAACTTGATTGAATAAACAACCTGTCACCCCCCACTGGATGGTGGGACTGTGGGGGTTTGGGCACAACAGTCTGTAGATTGGTTTTGCATGAAGGATGCTTATACTCATGGATTATCACTTATAGCTAAAAAATGAAAAAAAAAAAACCTGAAAGATGCAGGACAGTTATGGCAGAATACATGATCTGGGATAGAGTGGGGGTGGGAAAGGTAAATATGCCTGATCTGAATTGGAAAATGATGTATGAAATGCACAAACCATCAATAAAAATTAAATTAAAAAAAAAAAAAAAGAAAAGCAATTACGGCCAGGGAGATGGCTCCCTGGTAAGGGACGCTTGCCAAGCTTCATAACCTAAGTTCATCCCCAGGACCCACATGGTGGAACAACAGAACTGACTCCTGAAAGTTGTCTTCTGACCTCCATGCTAGCAGGCCTACACCACACAAAACAAACAACTTGGGGCTGAAGAGATATCTCGGTGGTTAATAGCACTCTTTTTTTTAAATTTTTTTTTAAATTTTATTTATTTTTTGTTCATGTATGAATGTACTGTCTGCATGTAGGTTTGTGCACCCCCCGTGACGTGCAATGCTGCGGAGGTCAGAAGAGGGTCTCGGATTCCCCTGGAACTGGAGCTCTCCTGGAACTGGAGTTTCAGACGGCTTAACCATCCTCTGCTGCTCTTGCAGAGGATCTGTATTTAGTTCCCAGCACTCTCATGGTAGCTAACAATCATCCATTACCCTAGTTCCTGGGGATCAGCTGCCCTAGTCTGACCTCCAAGAGCATTGTGTGCAGATGGTGCACTTACATACATGCAGGAAAAACACTCATATACATAAAAAATTAAATTATAAAACAAATCAACCAGCAAATAAATGTAATACAAAATTAACAAGCAGAGCAATTAATTCTAAACAGGCATACATTTCGGAAATGTCTTTGAATTTGTAATTTGTTCTTTTTTGTATGTGGTGTGTGTTGCCTGTACATGTGGCCATGTATATGTATGTGCACGTGCATGTGTGTGCATGTGTGTGCATGCGTGTACATGTGTGGAAGCCTGGCGTTGCCAGTAGGTATGCTCCTCAAGCTTTCTCCATCTTGCTTTTTGAGACAGGATCTCTCCACTGATTGTCTAGGCTGGCTGGCCAATTAGTCCCCGGGATCCCTCTGTTTCTGCATCCAAATCTCTGGGTCACAGGCGTACTATGGTGCTGGCTTTTATGTGGTGCTGGGGATCAGGACTCAAGTCCTTGCATTTGTGTAGCAAGCACCTTACTAACAAAATCATTTCCTCCCCAGGCCTGGAATCTCTTTTATGACATTGTCTAGAATATTTTTGTTGAAGTTTGGTTTTATTCTTTTGTCTTCTGTTATACAGAATTTTAATAAAGAGTTCCATTTGTGAACGCAAATTGGAAGATTTTAAAGTTTGCATTATTTCTTCTATGAGAACAAATATCTTCCTGCTTCCACTTCGGACTTCTTTTAGAATCCCCAGGAAAACTGTGTGTTTTCCTTTATGTCTGCACTATATATTTCTTGTGAAGTTTCCTCAGAGGTATTTGGAATTTATAGCCCTTCCCTAATGGTTGGGTTACCTTCCTGAGTTCTGTGTTGTGCCCCATCACTCAGCATCGGGGCTGTCAAGATAGTCGATGTGAACTTTGAACTATCATAGTTCTGATGGGTATTATTTATTTTTCTTTTTTTCTTTTTTTAATTTTTTTTATTTATTTCTGTATGTGTATCAATGTACTGTCTGCATGCAGGTTTGTGCACCCTTGTCGTGCAATGCCGTGGAGGTCAGAAGAGGGTCTCGGATTCCCCTGGAACTGGAGTTCTCCTGGAATTGGAGTTTCAGACGGCAGACGGCTCTCGGCCACCATGTGGGTGCTGGGGATCGAACCCGGGTCCTCTGTAAGAGCAGTCGGCGCTCTTAACTGCTAGGCCATCTCTCCAGCCCTTATTTATTTTTCTTATGCTTGAATGCATCCACTTCTTATTCTCTTTTCATGGCCTTGGAAGAGTGGCCTAGTGCTGGACCAGGAAGCTAGACCTGGAATAGCCTCTGTCAGCAGGGGCAGCTAACAGGTTGGCGGCCATACGGTCCATCCCACAGCTAGCAGACCACTTCTCTGCTTGAATACTGAGTACATTCTTCTGTAGGGCTTGTGCCCATCTGAAGCCCCCTAAACTACCCAAGAAAAAGCCCATTACTTCTTTCCCTTTGAACTCAGAGAATTGTTCCTGGACATATAAAAGAGTCTGGTCTTGAATTAGAAAATTTCAGCCAGGCGTGGTGGCGCACGCCTTTAATCCTAGCACTCGGGAGGCAGAGGCAGGCAGATCTTTGTGAGGTCAAGGCCAGCCTGGTCTACAAAGCAAGTTTCAGGACAGCCGGAGCTACAGGGAGACCCTGTCTCAAAAAGACCAAAAAAAAAGAAAATTTCAAAAAGAAAGAAAAATAATAGACTAATAGCCCCTTTCTATTGAAGTTTTCTATATTATAAGTGAATTTTTTTAAAGGAAAAAACTTTCATTTTTAATTTTTTGTGATTGTGACAAAATGAATATAAAGCTTAGCATCTTACTAATTTTAAATGTTAGGGGCTGGAGAGACGGCTCAGCAATTAAGAGCACGGGCTGCTCTTGCAGAGGGCCAGGGTTCAGTCCCTAGCACCCGCATGGCAGCTAACAACTGTCATTAACTCCAGTTCCAGAAGATCTGACACCCACTTTTGACTTTCTGGGGCATTGCCAGACATGGGTGTACCTACCTACATGAGACAAAGCAGTCACATACATAAAATAAAAATAATAAATAATATTTAAAAATTTAAATATTAATTTCATAGTAAATCTATGTACATTGTTACATAACCAATCTCTAGAACTCTTTTTTTTACCTTGGAAAACAAAAATACTTTGTATTAATTAAACAACAACTACCTATTCACCACCATTTAACTTTTTCTGCCTCTGGTTGAGCATTTAGGATGCATCAGGTAAGTCAGCTACACAGTATCTCAACACACACACACACACACACACACACACCACATGCATGTGTTTACCTATTATCTGACTTGACGATGGGCATTTGGGTCACTCTTCTCGGTCTATTGTGAATAAAGCTGCGTGAGCACAGGTACAAATAGCTCTTCAAGATCCTGCTTTTGATTACTTTCTAAGTGTCTCACTAGCTTTTACTCATTTGATCCTTATAAGAACTTTGTGAATCTAGTACTGATAGTATTCCTGTTTTACACGGTGTGAAAACTGAGGCACACAGAGGTTATGTAACATGCTTAATAACTGTGACTATACAGTTCTCAAAGTGAGGCAGGGGGAGGGGAACAAGAACAGCATGGATGAAAAATGAAGGTGAGAATGAAAACTGTATTTGTATTGTTCTTCAGTGTAACATGAATGGTAGACATTGATTTTGTCATTTACCGTCTTCAATGTACAGTGTAGCAAGAATTAGATTGATGGGGCTGGTGAGATGATGGAGAACCAAGCACTTGCTGGTCTTCCTGGAGACTGGAGTTTGATTCCCAGCACTCACATCGGGTGGCTTGCAACCTTCTGTAACTTCAGCTCCCAGGACCAGATGCCCTCTTCTAACTTCTGTTCAACACATAGGCATACAGACATACAAATAAACACAGATACATAAGTAATAAAATAAATCTTAAAGAGAATGATATTCACATTATATCATTTTGACCGAATGTATTACAAAACTGAGAGTCATCCAAATAATTCAAGAAAATATACTGCTTTTGAGTTGCCTTTCAGAAACAAACTTTTTGCGGGTAATTTCACTGATATGAGTAAAATAGTAAGTCTATTTCATGGGTTCAAAATTAATCAAAATCTTGATTTCCTGTCTGTGCAAACACAGACAAAATTAAATCACAAGAAAAAAGAAAAAGGAGTGTGGTCTGTAAAAAAACCCCGTAAGACACAGAGCTCTTTGTTTAATGCTACTATCTGTTACTCTTAAGGTATTACTTATACACCAAAATATCCTGTTGAATGATTCCAAATATTACTCTAGGAGAAAGAAATGAGGCTGAACAATAGACTCTTCATGGCTAAACAGCCAGCATGGGGCATGGGAAATGGCATGGCTGTCACCCGTGGTTTGCATTCCTGTCCAATTGATTGACCATGTCTTAACCTGTGTCTCCTCCACAAATGCTTTTGCAGTACAGATCCCAAAATCTCTGGAGAAATGTAAAAATGTGTTCTGGGAACGGTGCTTTAATGGGTTGTCTATAAAGTAAGTGTGTGTTGCATATATCATGATTTTTTTTCATTTTTTAAAACTTAGCTGCACATTAAAACCATCCATCTTCCTTAGGTCTCAAAACACTGCTGGAGTTTCAGAATCAGGAAATAAATATATTTTTGTTTCCTGCTTCCCAAAATAAATTATTTGAGTTGTTTTTCTAGGCTAAATTGTATTTTACTTCCTTTTAGAGTTCTTTTACCAACAGACATTTTTTCAGTTAATATAAAATTTATACCCAGCAAACACATTTCACTCAAAAAACATAAAATCCTTTCTAGAAATAGAAGTTGCTTAATATTTTTCCACTTAGTGATCCTCAAGATAGAGGGAGAATATTTCACTAGACTGATGAATTTGGGTTGTCAAAGAGATATGTGGTAGTGGGTAGAGGAAGAAAATATTTGGGGCTCTTTCAAAATGTTCTCAGTTGAATGAAGAGTGCTGAAAAACCCTGCTACTGAGGGGAGCAGGGTGGGATTGAAGTAATCCCCCTCATAAATACACACACACACACACACACACACACACACACACACACACATATATATATATATGTTTCCAGTTTCTCTCTCTGGTGTGCTTTCCTTAAACTATGTGTGTATCTTGGCTAAAGTCTTTCATTTGAGAAGATAAAGAACTGAGGTGACACTGTCCTGCATGGTAGAGAAGCCGGTATTAAATCCCAGCCGGTATTAAAGGCACGCTTGTGTGACTCTTGAGATTTGAGATCTCCTGAGCCCAGCGGCAGGAAGAGGGGGAGACAGGCAGGAACTGGGTGCCTCAGCGAGCTGATTGTTGATCCTTTGGTCCTGCTGTCTTTGGTTTGATTGGCCTTTGTGGCTGTGAGGTTGGAGTTATCCTCCCAGCTGGGATTAAAGGTGTGGTCTTTGGCTTGATTAGATCTAGTGGCTGTGGGGGCGGAGTTATCCTCCCAGCCGGTATTAAAGGCACGCTTGTGTGACTCTTGAGATTTGAGATCTCTTGAGCCCAGCGGCAGGTGCCGGGGCGCGGGCTGAAGAGCGCCCCCCCCCCCCCCCCGCCAACTGAGATTACGAAGAAGGATCTGAAGGAGGCAAGCAAAGCACGCCTTCAACACAGTGAAGAGGCATTCAGGACTCACATTGGAATACAGGCAAGGAGAAGCCCATATGCCAGGATCACGAAGAAGAGACTACACTGGAAAGGTGCAGGATAATCCCACGCCAAGCTTTACCAACCCTATGGATGACTCCTGCAGTGGGATCCCCCCGGGGATGCCCCAGGACACAGACATCAGAAACACAATTGGGAACATACTTAAAGAACTACAAGATCATAAAGAACAAATTAAAGAACTAAGAAAAGAGAATGAGGACCGAGAGAGAGAGAATGACAAGCTCCGGAAGGAAGTAGAAACACTGAAAAGATCCCATGCTGAAAAAGAAAAAGAAACCAACCAGCAAACAAAAGAGCTACAAAAAGAGATCGAGAAGCTCCAAAAAGAAATAGAAACACTAAAGAAATCAGAAGAGGAAATGAAAAAGGAAATCAAACACTCATCCATTCAAGAGGAAAGGAATGAAAAAAGCCTCAGAAGCAGAATGGAGGAAGCAGAACAAAGAATATCAGACCTGGAGGACAACACAGAACAACTAAAAACCTCAAGGAAAGATTATGAAAAATTTAAAAATACACAAAAATGGAACAACCAGGAGCTGTGGGACACTATGAAAAGATCAAACCTCCGCATCATAGGAATAGAGGAAGGAGAAGAATCCCAAGAGAAAGGTATTGATCAGATCTTCAACAGAATAATAGATGAAAACTTCCCCAAACTAAAAAAGGACAAACCAATACCAATACAAGAAGCACATAGAACTCCAAACAGACAAGATCAGAAAAGAAATTCTCCACGCCACATCATAGTTAAAATGCTGGACACCCAAAACAAAGAGAAAATTCTTAAAGCGACAAGAGAAAAACAACAAGTGACCTATAAGGGGAAACCTATCAGAATAACAACGGACTTCTCACAGCAAACGATGAAGGCAAGAAGAACCTGGAGCAAAGCATTCCCAGTGTTGAGGGACAATGGATGCCAGCCCAGGTTACTATACCCAGCAAAAATGTCAATCATAGTGGAAGGAGAGAGGAAAATCTTCCATGACATAAACAACTTGAAAGAATACATGTCCGGAAAACCAACCCTTCAGAGAATACTTGAAGCAATCCAAAGAACAGAAGAAAGGAGCAACCAACCCCAGGCAACTAGAAGGAGAAATCAATAAAAGCATAACTGCAGAAGTAGAAACCTAAATCAAAACCGCAGATGGATAATAAGGCAAAAGGAAGCAACACAAACCTATCAGTCATAACCTTAAATATTAATGGACTAAATTCCCCAATCAAAAGACATAGACTGGGAGACTGGATTAGGAAACAGAATCCATCGATATGCTGTCTGCAAGAAACACATCTTACCTTCAAGGACAGGCACCACCTTAAAGTGAAGGGATGGAAAAAAATATTCCAAGCAAATGGTACCAAAAAGAAAGCAGGTGTTGCTATTTTAATATCGGATAAAATAGACTTCAAAGTAAAAGAAATCAGAAGAGACAAAGAAGGCCATTACATTTTCATCAAAGGAACAATCCACCAAGAAGATTTCACAATTATGAATATATATGCCCCAAATTCTGGTGCACCAAACTTTATAAAGACAATTCTCCAGGACCACAAGTCACAGACTAACCCCAGCACACTCATAGTGGGAGATTTCAATACCCCACTGAGTCCTTTGGATAGGTCAACAGGACAAAAAATAAACAGAGAGACATCTGAACTGAACGATATGATACACCAAATGGACCTCATAGACCTCTACCGAACATTCCATCCTAATACCAGAGAATACACTTTCTACTCAGCACCCCACGGAACATTCTCCAAAATCGACCACATCCTGGGACACAGAAGAAACCTCTACAAATACAAAAAGATTGAAATAATTTCATGCATCCTGTCAGACCACAGTGCAATGAAGCTCAACATCAACACCAGGACAAGCCCTCCTGCCTACAAGAACACATGGAGACTAAACAACACACTCTTGAATAATGAATGGGTCAAGGAAGAGATAAAGAAAGAAATAAAAACATTCCTGGAACTGAATGACAATGACAATACAACACAACAAAACTTATGGGATACCTTAAAAGCAGTCCTAAGAGGGAAATTTATAGCCCTGGGTGCCTACATTAGAAAAACAGAAAGAGCACAAGTGAATGATCTAACACTACAGCTAAAAGCACTTGAGAGGCAACAACAGATGAACCCTAAACGCAACAGACAGGAAGAAATAACAAAAATCAGAGCAGAAATCAATGAAATAGAAACAAAGAAAACAATACAAAAAATCAATGAAGCCAAAAGTTGGTTCTTTGAAAGAATAAACAAGATAGACAGACCTCTAGCCCAGTTAACAAAAAGAAAGAAGGAACAACTCCAAATCAATACAATCTGTGATGAAAAGGGAAATATCACAACGGACAAGGAAAAGATCAAGAAAATTATATGGGAATATTACAAGAACCTATATTCTACCAAGTTTGAAAATCTAGAAGAAATGGATGAATATCTGAAATCTTGGGAATCACCAAAGCTTGGCCAAGAGGAGACCAGCAGCTTAAACAGACCCATAACATATGAAGAAATAGAGGATGTAGTAAGAAGCCTCCCAACTAAAAAAAGCCCAGGCCCAGACGGTTTCACAGCAGAATTCTATAAAACATTTCAAAAAGACCTACAACCATTATTTCTGAAACTGTTTAGAAGTATACAATCAGAGGGAATTCTCCCAAATTCCTTCTATGAAGCCAACATCACTCTATTACCAAAACCAGGCAAAGATCCAACTAAAAAGGAGAATTATAGACCCATCTCCCTCATGAACACAGATGCCAAAATTCTAAACAGAATACTGGCAAATCGCATACAGACCCACATCAAGAAGATCATCCATCATGACCAAGTTGGATTCATACCAGAGATGCAGGGATGGTTCAACATACGAAAATCAATAAACATCATCAAACACATAAACGGAATCAAAGACAAAAACCACACCATCATCTCAATTGATGCTGAAAAAGCCTTTGACAAAATCCAGCATCCCTTCATGCTTAAAGTCCTAGAAGGAATTGGATTGGAGGGATCATTCCTCAATGTAATCAAAGCCATATACAGGAAACCCACAGCCAATATCATCCTAAATGGGGAAATGACGGAAACATTCCCTTTAAAGGTAGGAACTCGGCAAGGCTGCCCCCTATCACCACTCCTCTTCAATATAGTGCTTGAAACACTTGCTAGAGCAATAAGGCAAGAAAAGGATATTAAAGGAGTACTAATTGGAAAAGAGGAAGTCAAACTATCCCTATTTGCTGATGATATGATTGTTTACTTAAGAGATGCAAAAAACTCCACCAGAAAACTCCTAGAAACGATTAACAGCTTCAGCAAAGTGGCAGGATACAAAATTAACCTTAGAAAATCAATGGCCTTTCTTTACACCAAGAACAAGCAACTGGAGAAAGAATTCAAAGAGACCTTCCCACTCACAATAGCCTCAAAAACAATAAGATACCTAGGAACAAACCTAACCAAAGACACCAAAGACCTCTACAACAAAAATTTTAAACCCTTAAAGAAAGAAATTGAAGAAGACCTCAGAAGATGGAAAAACCTCCCATGCTCATGGATTGGGAAAATTAACATTGTAAAAATGTCCATTTTACCAAAACTCTTGTATAGATTTAATGCAATCCCAATCAAAATCCCCAAGAGTTTCTTCACAGGCTTGGAAACAAAAGTTCTTAAATTCATTTGGAGAAACAAAAGACCCCGAATAGCCAAATCAATCCTGAGTGAAAAGAGCTACACAGGAGGGATCTCTATACCAGATTTTAAACTATACTACAGGGCTATAGTCATAAAAACAGCCTGGTACTGGCACAAAAACAGACCTGTTGACCAATGGAACAAAACCGAAGATCCAAATCTGAGCACATACAATTTCAGCCATCTCATATTTGACAAGGGGGCCAAGAAACCACAATGGAGAAAAGACAGCATCTTCAGCAAGTGGTGTTGGCAAAACTGGATCACCACTTGTAGAAGAATGAAATTAAACCCCTACCTCTCACCCTGTACAAAAGTCAACTCCAGATGGATTAAAGACCTCAACGTGAAACCCCAAACTCTGAAGGTGATAGAAGAAAAAGTTGGCAGCAGACTACAAGACATAGGCGTAGGAAAAGACTTCCTAAATCAGACAGCAGCTGCACAAGAATTAAGGTCGACAATTGACAAATGGGACCTCATCAAACTCAAAAGCTTCTGTACATCAAAAGAAACAATCAAGGAAGTGAAGAGAAATCCCACAGAGTGGGAGGAAACCTTCACTGCAGATACATCTGACAAAGCATTGATTTCCAGAATATATAAACTACTCAAAAAACAAAGAAAAAAGAAAACAAATGACCCACTCAATAGATGGAGCAAAGAACTGAACAGAGACTTCACAAGTGAGGAATTAGAGATGTCTGAGAAACACCTCAAGAACTGTTCAACATCACTAATCATTAAGGAAATGCAAATGAAAACCACTTTAAGATATCATCTTACTCCAATAAGACTGGCTAGGATCAAGAAAACAAATGATACCAAGTGCTGGAGAGGTTGTGGGGAAAGGGGAACACTCATCCACTGCTGGTGGGAATGTAAACTCGTACAGCCACTATGGAAAGCAGTGTGGAGAACCCTTGGAAGACTTGGAATGAACTTGCCACCCGACCCAGCCATACCACTCCTGGGCATGTACCCTCAAGACTTACGCCACCACAGAGATACATGCACGGCCATGTTTATTTCAGCTCTCTTCACAATAGCAAGGAGCTGGAACCAACCTAAATGCCCCTCAACTGACGAGTGGATAGAGAAAATGTGGTACATCTACACAATGGAGTTCTATGCAGCAGTAAAGAAAGACGACATCACGAGCTTTGCAGGAAAATGGCTGGAGCTAGAGGACATCATGCTGAGTGAAGTAACACAGTCCCAGAAAAACAAACGACGAATGGTATCCCTCATCTGTGGATGCTAGTGCCAACTACCCAGTTGTAAGTATTTCTTGTGTAGGGCCCCCTGAGCTTTTGTACAAAGCAGTTGGGCATAATACATTTTGGAAACAACAACAACAACAACAGAAAAGACTGCATCAAAGAACTGACTGAGACGGTGAACTTCTGCTCAAAACAGTCAACTTCCCCATGGAAAATACTGAGAAAGACTGAGAGATGGAAAGCATGTTTGGCAGAATGCAAGAGCTCTGGCGGGGTGGGGGAATGAGCGGAAACACTGGTCTAGATTTGTTAAAAATAAATAAATAAAGTTATGTGAAAAAAAATAAAACTTCAAACATCCTCTTGAAAAAAAAAAGAATCAATACAATTATGAGTAAAAAAATTAAAAAACAATATGTGAAAAATATGCTGGGATATTACAATAAATAAAAAGGTAATTAAACACAAAAATATTGACTGTTAATAAGATTAGGTATTAGAATTTATGAAATTCAACTTTCCCTTTGGTATTTTCCTATTTTTTCTTTAATAATAGAAGAAAATTCACATTATTTTAATAAAATTTTAACCTTGAAAAACATACTAGATAGCAACATGGCAGTGAGTCTGCCCAGCATGGTGGCAAGGCTGGAATGTTTTACACAGACAGTCATGTAGCTGCCAGGGCACCTTGGAGCCAGGTGGGATTTGTGCTTCAGAGGGAAGCCTTGGTGCCGTTTGTTCTGTTGGCGTCTTTATTTCAGAAAGAGCCCAGCAGGTGAAAGAAAAACTATAGCAGCTGAAAATAGCACCTGATAGGATAAAAAGCACAAGCAGATTTTGGGGGGTGCACTGTGAGCTGTATTTCATGGTAGTCATATATAGTAGGGAATTTTCTTTTCTGCCTGGCCTTTTATCTTACTCTTGGGAGAGCTTGGGATGATCAATTTTGTTCTGATATTGAGCCTTCCAGCCAAAGACGGATGGCACCGTCTGCTGTGGTCTCTGCTAGTGCCTCATTTTACACAAGGGTGGTGTGTGCAATAGAGGAATGGCCACGGAGAGCTAGGACGGAACAGCTGTCTGTCACATAGTAAACAGAGATGGCTGCACATCAAGGCCAGGCTGGAACACATGGTGGGCTGCAGGGACAGAACAGAGCTGCTGAAAATTGAATCCTTCCTCCTAGCTCCCGGCCCTATCGAATTACCACACAGGAGTTATTAAAGAGTTTCAGTTCTTCGTCTTTATTTTACTTTGCACATTTGTTCCTGATTTTAGTCATGATAACCAGTAATAGAAGGGTTGAAAAGCAAAGAAATGAATGTTTCAGGATGCTGACTACAAAAGTATCCACTGACTCCTCACTCATTTTAACTAGTGTACAGAATTCGATTGTTTTCCACAGCTTGAGCCTCTTAGCAGGAAGAATAAATGTCTTGATGCCATCCATTGAGTCTTGAGCCTATCTTGTGGTTACGGTTTATTATATACCTGTGGGTCATACAAGGGAAAGGCCAAGGCTATTGTATGTTTATTTGCTGTTGGAGACGGCTAAAACCAAACTCTGTGGCTGCAGAAAAGAAATGTGTCTCAGTCTTGTAGTCAAAGCAGCATAAGTAGCAGCCTTTACACATTGGTACGTTGAAAACTCCTCTCATACTCCCTTAGGGTTATTTCCCTGCTCAGTGCGGCATTCTCCCCTGATTTATTGGTCATGGTTTTTTGACTCGTCAAGTGCTGTCTCCGATTCTTTGGAGACTACTGAAAGAAATGGAGGCACTCATTAAGTCTTCAGCTATCCCTAGTGGTGTGCAGTTGAAAGAGAGAGAAATGGAAGGACAAATAGATACCTGTCAGCAGAGCAGGCAAAATCAGAATCAGCTGTCCTGTCTCACCTGTGCTCTGCCCCTCAGAAGATTCGGTCCTCCAGTGCTGGTGGCACATGCCACCGGATGATCGGCGTAAATCTTCCTAACACCTTTTTTTTTTTTCTGATACTTAGAGTAGTAGTTGTAGCTCCTAATTAGCAAACAAACAACACAGCTTTGACTGAGAAATAGCAATGTTCTCAAGCATCTGAGCAATGCTCAGATCTGGCAACGTTATCAGTCCCGATCACAGTGCACATTCTCTATTTTGGAATTAAGAGACCAAACAGCATGTGTGGGGCTCTGAGGATACACTATAGTTCTATGGTTTAAACCAGTTGTGCCAATTTAGTTAACTCATTTAAGAGCCTCTTACTGAGTATCTTATCCTATTCTAAATGTTGGAGGTTTAAGAATTATTAATAGGGGCTGGGGAGATGGCTCAATGGGTAAAGTGCGTGCCATGCAAACACGGGGACCTGATTTCAAATCCCCAGAACTCACATAAAGCTGGGTATTGCAGCCTGCATCTGTAATCCCAGTCTTTCTACAGTGAGGTGGGAGGTAGAGACAGAGAATCTCTGGAAGCTTGTAGGTTAGTTAACCTCAGTACCCAGCGGTGAGCAACAAAGAGACCCTCTCTCAATCAAGGTGATAGGCTAGGATCGACACTCTAGGTTGTCCTTAGACCTACCTGTGTGCACTATGGCACACATGGGCTGAATTCTCTCTCTCTCTCTCTCTCTCTCTCTCTCTCTCTCTCTGTCTCTCTCTCTCTCTCTCTGTCTCTCTCTCTGTGTCTGTTTCTCTCTCTGTCTGTCTGTCTCTCTCTCTCTGTCTTGCTTTCTCTGTCTTTCTCTCACACACATGAATGCTCATACACACATATACATGCACACACATCTGTCACACACAGATACAAAGCTTATGAGATGGCAGGAAGGTGGTCGAAGCTGGGAGGGTTCATGGCTATATTGCATGGAAATGGAGAGGTCATGGAAGTCAAGGAAGGTAAGGAAGAGAGGAGAGAGTATGTAAAGAAGGACCAGTTATAAGGGAACAAGATAGACTCCATTTTCTACTTTGTGGAAATACACCATCCGAGAAACAGCCCCCATCCTGATTCCGGGAGAAACCACAGAATATCTCAATAGCTAACAAGGGAGGACCAAAGGTTGTTTGTTGAAAATAACTAACAGGGAAAGACTGAAGTTAAACATGTTTGCTCTTCTGCCAGGATGTACTCAGTGAGTAAAATCCCCACCACCACCACCATGGTGCCGCCAAAAGCCACCAGGTGGCCCTGACCTATCAGTCTAAAAACCATGCTTCCTCAGTCCCTATGGATCAATAACAACAAAATGCCAAAACTGGAAAATTCCCCGTTTGCAGTTTTTCCTTTAAAAGACCCCCCCCCATGGGACAGCTTCTCCCAGCCTGCTGTCAGGAGGGTGGTGGTCCAAGCTCGAGCTTGAGTTAAAGACTCAAGACTCTTTGCATTAGCCGGGTGTGGTGGTGCGCGCCTTTAATCCTAGCACTTGGGAGGCAGAGGCAGGTGGATCTTTGTGAGTTCAAGGCCAGCCTGGTCTACAGAGAAAGTTCCAGGACAGCTGGGACTACAGGGAGACCCTGTCTCGAAAAGACCAAAAAAATTTATTATTATTTTATGTGTATGAGTGTATTTTCTTCATGTATGTAAGTACACCAGTGTCGTGCAGTGCCTACAGAGAATAGAAGATCCGTTGGAGCTGCAGTTATGGACAGTTGTTAGCCATCATGTGGGTGTTAGGATTCAAACCCAGGTCTTCTGCAAGAACAGCTAGTGCTCTTAACTGCTGAGCCATCTCTCCAGCTCCTTAAGGACTCATTCTTTGTACCTTTAACAAATGTGAGTCTCTAAATTAATCAGTATTGACTGCAGGAAGAATCTTTTTTGATGAGGTTTGAGAGCTGCACTAATCTATGGGGTTGAGATACCCGTTTAGAAGGCAGTTTGATACTATATCTGCTTAGCAAAATAATAGTAATAGGTTGTTTCCTAGGGCATATGATCTCTCCAGCTATAGGTTCTTGGTCAGAATTATAGTCCCAGACATGAGTTCCATGCTGTGGAATGAACCTTAAATCCAACCAGAAAGCAATTGGTCTCCTGGTAGTAGTCATTCCATGGTTCCGTCCATGGACATATCTCACCATTTGGCACTGTTGTAGCTCACAGGGCTCACAACTGGATGAGACCGTTGCTGGCTTTTCTCCCTCAGCAGATGTGTAGTCTCTTCTGGCACTGTAAAAGCTAACCAGTAAGGAGGACATGTGCAGGTCAGCACCAGCTGGATATGGAGACTTCAGCAATAAGGTCTTATCAAATAAGAACAATTATGATAACCTGCTTTGTTTTGAGGATCTATAGGAACCCCTCCCNAAAGATAAGAAAAATTTAAATACACAAAAATGAACAACCAGGAGCTGTGGGAAACTATGAGAAGACCAAACCTTCTGCCATCATACGGAACTAGACGAGAAGGAGAAAGAATTCCCAAGAGAATGGAATTGATCAGATTCCTCAACAGAATAATAATGGATGAAAGCTATCACCCAAACTAAACACATGGACAAACCAATACCAACTACAAACTCACCGATAGAACTCAAACCAGACAAATCAGAAAAGAAATCTCTCCACGCCACATCATAGTTAAATGCTAGACACCCAAAAACAAAGACAAACATCCTTAAAGCAAGACAAAGAAAAACAACAAGTGACATATAATGGGAAACATATCAGAATTACGGCTGACTTTTTGGTGTAAATTATGAAAGCAAGAGGAACATGTAGCAAAGCATTCTCAGTGTTGAGGGACAATGGATGCCAGCCCCAGGTTACAACCTATCCCAGCAAAAATGTCAAATTCATAGATGAAGGAGAGAGGAAAATCTTCCATCACATAAACTTGAAGAATATATGTCCGGAAAAACCAACCCTTCAAAGAATTACTTGAAGCAATTCAAAGAAACAGAAGAAAGGAGCAACCAACACCAGGCACTAGAAAGGCAAATCAATAAAAGCATAACTTGCAGAAGTAGAAACCTAAATCAAAACCGCAGATGGATAATAATGCAAAAGGGAAGCAACACAAACCCTATCAGTCATAACCTTAAATACTAAATGGAACTAAATTCCCAGTCAAAAGACACATTCATTATGACTGAGTGGGAGAGTGGATTAGGAAAAATAATCCATCGATATGCTGTTGCAAGAAACACCATCTTACCTTGAAGGACAGGCACCACCTTAAAGTGAAGGGATGGAAAAAAATATTCCAAGCCCAAATAGGTTAACCAAAAGAAAGTAGGTGTTGCTATTTTTAATATCGGATAAAATAGACTCAAAGTAAAAGAAATCATTAGAGACAAAGAAGGCCATTAGCTTCTCAATCAAAGGAAACAATCAGCCAAGGAGAAGGATTTACACCAATTATGACATTGACTATTACATTTCACTCAAAAGAGAACAATCCACCAAGAGATTTCACAATTATGAATAAATATATATGCCCCAAAATATTCTGGTTCTGCACCAAACTTTATAAAGACATTCCTCCAGGACCACAAGTCATGGATTAACCCCAGCACACTCACTCATAGTAAGGGACTTCAAAACCCCACTGTAGTTCTTTGGATAGATCAACAGGATAAAGGATATACAGAGAGACATCCGAACTGAACGAATATGATACACCAAATGGACTCATAGACCTCTACCGAACAATCCATCCTAATACAGAAATAACTTTCTACTCGAAACCCACGGAAACATTCTCCAAAAATCGACAACATACTGGGGAACGAAAGAAACCTCTACAATACAAAAAGATGATAATTTCATGCATCTGTCAGACCACAGTGCAATTTGAAGCCTCAATATCAACACCAGGAAAGCCCTCCTGCCTACAAGACACATGGGACTAAACAACACATCCTTGAATAATGAATGGGTCAAGGAAAGATAAAGAAAGAAATAAAACTTCCTGGGAACTGAATGACAATGACAAAACACAACAAACCGTATAGGGATACTTTAAAAGCAAGTCCTAAGAGGGAAAAGTTTATAAGCCCTGGGTGCCTAACATTAGAAAAACAGAAGAGCACAAATGTGAATGATCTAACACTACAGCCTAAAGCACTTGAGAGGCAAACAGCTATGACCTACTGCAAACAGACAGAGAAGACAGAAATAACAAAAATGATGAAGCAGAAATCAAATGAAATAGAAACAAGAAAACAAATACACAAACATCAATTGAAGCAAGATTGGTTTTCTCTTGAAGATAACAAGAATAGAACAGACCTCGATAGCCCAGGTAGTTAACAAAAAAGAAGGAGCTACTACTCTTCCTCTGATATCACATGAATAAAATAATAAAAATAAAAAAAAAAAAAAAAAAAAAAAAAAAAAAAAAAATTATATGGGAATATTCCAACAAGAACCTTATCTCTACCAAGTTTTGAAAACCTAAAGGAGAATCAATGAATATCTGAACATCCTGGATTCACCCAAAGCTTGGCAAGAAGACCAGCAGCTTTAAAAACAGACCCATCAACCATATTGAAGAAGATAGAGGATGTAGTAAGAAGCCTCACACTTAAAAAAGCCCAGGCCCAGACGGTTTCACAGCGGAATTCTATAAAAATTTCAAAAGGACCTACAACCATTATTTACTGAAACTGTTTAGAAGTAATACAATCAGAGGGAATATTCCCAAATTCCTTCAAATTGGTGAAAAAGGAGTAAAGCCACCATACTCTACACCAAAACCAGGCAAAGATCCCAACTAAAAAGGAGAATTTTAGACCCATTCACCTCTAACATGAACACAGATAGCCAAAAATTACTAACACAGAATACCGGCAAATCCAATGCAGCACCACATCAAGAAGATCATGCCATCATGACCAATTGGATTCATACCCAGATGCAGGTGGTTCAACATACGAAAATCAATAAACATCTCAAACACATAAATGGAGAATCAAGACAACAACCACACACATCAGTCTCATTGATGCTGAAAAAGCCTTTGACAAAATCCATCCCTTCATGCTTAAAAGTCCTATGAAGGCAATTGGATTGGAGGGATCAATTCTCAATGTATATCAAAGCCAATAATACAGGGAAACCACAAGCCAATATCATCCTAAAAATGGCGGGAAAAATGACAGAACATTCCCTTTAAACGGTAGGAATCAGCACGCGGCTGCCCCCCTTCACCACTCCTTTCAATATAGTGGTTAAAACACTTGCTAGCAGCCAATAAGGCAAGAACAGGCATATTAAAGGGGTACTAATTGGAAAAGCGGAAAGGAAGTCAACTATCCCTATTTGTAATGGAATGAATTGTTGTTACTTAGGGATTTGCAAACAAAAACATCCACCAGAAACTCTAGAACACGATTAAAGCATTTCAAGCAAAGTGGCGGATTACAAATTAACTTAAAAAATCACTGGTGGCTTTCTTTACACAAGACAAGCAACTGGAGAAAAGATTAAAGAAACTCAACAAAAAAAAAAAAAAAGCCAAAAACAATAAGATACCTAGAAGGAACCTAACCAGGGACACCCAAAGACCTCTAAACAAAAAATTATAAACCTTAAAGAAAGGAAACGGAATTGAGAAGAAGAGACTCAGACAGATGGAAAACACCTCCCATAGCTCATGGATTGGGAAAATTAACATTGTAAATGTCCATTTAACCAAAATTTGTATAGATAACAAAAAAAAAAAAAATCCCATCAAAAATCCCCAAGAGTTTCTTCATCAGGCTTGGAAACAAAGTTCTTAAATTCATTTGGGAAAACAAAAGACCCACAAATAGCCAATCAACCCTTGCAGTGAAAAGAAGCTTACACAGAGAGGAGGATCTCTTATACCAGATTTTAGACACTATACTCAGGGCGTTAGTCACTAAAAACAGCTGGCTACTGGCACAAAAACATGACCTAGTTGACCAATGGAAATAAAACCGAAAACCAAACCTGAGCAACATAAATTTCAGGCATCTTCATATTCGACAAGGGGGCCCAAAGAAACACAAATGGCGAAAGACAGCAATCTTCAGCAAGTGGGATTTGGCAAAACTGATCACCCCACCTGTATGAAGTGATGAAACTGAACCACCTACCTTCCCCATGTACAAAAAGTCAACTCCAGATGATTAAAGACCTCAACTTGGAAACCCCCAAACTCTGAAGGATGATTAGATAGAAAAAAAGTTGGCAGCAGACTACAAGACTAGCTAGGGAAAAGACTTCTAAATCAGACACAGCTGCCAAAAATTAAGGTCGACAATTGGACAGAATGGGACCTCATCAAACTCAAAAGCTTTCTGTCATCAAAAGAAAACAATCAAGAAGTGAAAGAAAGTCACACAGCAGTGGGAGGAAACCTTCACTGCAGATACATCTGACAAAGATTGATTTCCATAAATATATAAACTACTCAAAACACAAAGACAGAAAAAGAAAACAAATGAACCCGCTCGAATAGGTGGAGCAAGAATCTGAAAAGAGACTTCACAAGCGAGGAATTAGAGATGTTCTGAAGAACACCCAAGAACTGGCTCAACATCACTAATCATTAAGGAAATCAAATGAACACCACTTTAAGATAACATTTCTTTCCACTAGAGACTGGCTAGGATCAAGAAAACAAATGATACCAAGTGCTGGAGAGGTTGGGGAAAGGGGAACACTCATCCACTGCGGTTGGGTGGATAATGTAAACTGTACGAACCACTATGGAAGCAGATGTGGAGACACCCTTGGAAGACTAGGAATGAACTTGCCCCCGACCCCAGCCATACCACTCCTGGTAGCATGTACCCTAAGGATACACCACCACAGACCGAATACATGCATGGCCGTATGATTGACAGTCGTTCACAAGAGCAAGGAAGCTGGAAGCCAACCTAAATGCCCGCCAACTGATGAAGGGATAGAGAAATTGGACATCTACACAATGGAGGTTTCGTATGGACAGTAAAGAAAGCTGACATCAATGAGCTGTGCAGGAAACTGGCCTGGAGCTGGAGGACATCATACGTGAGGTGAACAGGAAACAAAGTTCCCAGGAAAAAACACGACGAATGGTTAACCGTCAGTCTGTGGCATGCTAGTGCCAAACGTACCCATTTGTAAGTATTTTTTGTCTAGGGCCCCTGATGCTTTTGTCACAAAGAGTTGGGCCATAACGTCATTTGGAAACAACAAACAACCAACAACAGCAAAAGACGCGAGCAAAGAGATACTTGAGACGGGAACTCGCTCAAACAGCAACGTCCCCATGGAAAATACTGAGAAAGCGGAGATGAGGGAAGGAAAGCATGTGGTTGGCGAGAAGCAAGAGCTCGTGGGGAGGGTGGGGAAATTGAGCGGAAACACATGGGTCCAATGTGGTAAAAAGAAAGAAAAAAAGTAGGGAGAAAGAAAAAGAGAAAAACTTCAACACATCCTCTGAAAAAAAAGTAATTCAATGAAACAATTAGTTGAGTTAAAAAACTTAAAAAACAAATATGTGGAAAAAAAATTTTATGCTGAGGATATTTACACATAAATAAAAAGGTTAATTAACACAAAAAGTATTACTAGGTATACAATAGGGAACCGTTTATGAATTTTTATGGGAAATTCAACTTTCCCTTTGGTATTTTTCCTTATTTTTTTCTTTAATAATATAAGAAATTTCACCTTTTTTAATTAAATTTGAAACCTTGAAAAACTACTAGATAGCACAGGCAGTGAGTCTGCCGCATGGGGCTAAGGCTGGAATGTTTTAACGCAGTCATGTGCTGCGCAGGGCACCTTGGAGCCAGGTGGGATTTGTGCTTCGGGGAACACTTGGTGCCGCTTTGTTCTGTTGGCGTCTTTATTTCAGAAAGACGCCCAGCAGGTTAGAAGAAAACTACTGAGCAGCTTGAAAATAGCACCTGATGATAAAAGCACAAGCAGATTTTGGGGGGTGCACTGTGAGCTGTATTTCATGGTAGTCATATATAGTAGGGAATTTTCTTTTCTGCCTGGCCTTTTATCTTACTCTTGGGAGAGCTTGGGATGATCAATTTTGTTCTGATATTGAGCCTTCCAGCCAAAGACGGATGGCACCGTCTGCTGTGGTCTCTGCTAGTGCCTCATTTTACACAAGGGTGGTGTGTGCAATAGAGGAATGGCCACGGAGAGCTAGGACGGAACAGCTGTCTGTCACATAGTAAACAGAGATGGCTGCACATCAAGGCCAGGCTGGAACACATGGTGGGCTGCAGGGACAGAACGCTGCTTGAAAAATTGCATCCTTCCTCCTAGCTCCCGCCCTAATCGAATTTACCACAACAGGAGTTATTAAAGAGTTTCAGTTCTTCGTCTTTATTTTACCTTTGCACTTTGTCCTGATTTTAGTCATTGATAACCAGTAATAGAAGGGTTGAAAGAAAGCAAAGAAATGATTTTTTTTTTTTATTCGGATGTTATCTAAAATTCATATGAACTCCTCACTCATTTTAACTAGTGTACAGAATTCGATTGTTTTCCACAGCTTGAGCCTCTTAGCAGGAAGAATAAATGTCTTGATGCCATCCATTGAGTCTTGAGCCTATCTTGTGGTTACGGTTTATTATATACCTGTGGGTCATACAAGGGAAAGGCCAAGGCTATTGTATGTTTATTTGCTGTTGGAGACGCGCTAAACCAAACTCTGTGGCTGCCAGAAAAGAAATGTGTCTCAGTTCCTTTTGTAGTCAAAGCCAGCATTAAGTAGCAAGCCTTTACACATGGTACGTTGAAAACTCCTCCATACTCCCTTAGGTTATCTTCCTGCTCAGTGCGGCATTCTTCCCCTGATTATATTGGTCATGGTTTTTTGACTCGTCGAATGCTGCTCCGTATTCTTTGGAGACTACTGAAAGAAATGGAGGCACTCATTAAGTCTTCAGCTATCCCTAGTGGTGTGCATTGTTCTTGAATTTGAAAGAGAGAGAAATGGAAGGACATAATAGATACCTGTCAGCAGAGCAGCAAAATCAGAAATCAGCTAGTCCTGTCTCACCTGTGCTCTGCCCCTCAGAAATTCGGTCCTCCAGTGCTCGTGGCACATGCCATCCGGAATGATCGGCGTAAATCTTCCTAACACCTTTTTTTTTTTTTTTCTGATACTAACGAAAAAAGAATAGAGATGATGATAGTCTGTAGCTCCTAATTAGCAAACAAACAACACAGCTTTGACTGAGAAATAGCAATGTTCTCAAGCATCTGAGCAATGCTCAGATCTGGCAACGTTATCAGTCCCGATCACAGTGCACATTCTCTATTTTGGAATTAAAGACCAAACAGCAATGTGTGGGGCTCTGGGATTACAACATGTTCATGGTTGGTTTAAACCAGTTGTGCCAATTTAGTGCTACTCACTTTACGAATAGCCTCTTCACTGGTCTCTATCCGTATTCTACATGTGGTGGGTCTTTACCAGAATTTTAATAGGGGGCTGAGGGCTGGGGGATGGCTCCAATGTGTAAAGTGCTGTGCCCACATCGCACTGGGACCTGATTTAAATCCCAGAATCACATAAAAGCGGTATTGCAGCTGCATCTGTAATCCCAGTCTTTCTACAGTGAGGTGGGAGGTAAGGACAGGAGAATCTCTGGAGCTGAGAGTTACGTTAACCTCAGTTACCCACGGTGCAGCAACAAGAGACCTCTCTCAATCAAGGTGATGGCTAGGATCGACACTCTAGGTTGTCCTTAGACCTACCTGTGTGCACTATGGCACACATGGGCTGAATTCTCTCTCATCTCTCTCTCATCTCTCTCCTCCTTCTTCTCTCTCTCATGTCTCTCCTCTCTATCTCTCTGTCTCTCTTCTCTGTGGTCTGTTTCTCTCTCTTCTGTCGTTCTCTCTTCTCTTGCTTTCTCTGTTTTCTCTCACACACAATGACATGCTCATACACACATATACATGCACACACATCTGTCACACACAGATACAAAGCTTATGAGATGGCAGGAAGGTGGTCGAAGCTGGGAGGGTTCATGGCTATATTGCATGGAAATGGAGAGGTCATGGAAGTCAAGGAAGGTAAGGAAGAGAGGAGGAGAAGTATGTAAAGAAGGCCAGCAGTTATAGGGCAAAGATACCTCCATTTTCTACTTTGTGAAATACACTCCAGAGAAACAGCCCCCATCCTGATTCCAGGAGAAACACAGAATATCTCAATAGCTAACAAGGGAGGACCAAAGGTTGTTTGTTGAAAAATAACTAAAAGGGAAAGACTGAAGTTAAAATGTTTGCTCTTCTGCCAGGATTGTACTCAGTGAGTAAAATCCCCACCACCACCACCGTGGTGCCGCCAAAAGCCACCAGTTGGCCCTGACCTATCAGTCTAAAAACCATGCTTCCTCATCCCTATGAATCAATAACAAAATGCCAAAAACTGGAAAATTCCCCGTTTGCAGTTTTTTCCTTTAAAAGACCCCCCCCCCATGGGACAGCTTCTCCCAGCCTGCTGTCAGGGAGGGGTGGTGGTCCAAGCTCGAGCTTGAGTTAAAGACTCAAGACTCTTTGCATTAGCCGGGTGTGTTTGGTTGCGCGCCTTTAATCCTAGCACTTGGGAGGGAGAGGCAGGTGGATCTTTTGTGATTCAAGGCCAGCCTGGTCTACAGGAAAGTTCCAGGACAGCTGGGACTACAGGGAGACCCTTTGTCTACGAAAGACCAAAAAAAAAAAAAACAAAAAAAAAAAAAGACTTTGCATTTACATCAGAGCAGAATGTCCTGGTGGTCTTTTGAACAAATGTCTAACAGTGGAAGGAGAAGCTCAGAGAGTCACAGAAGCAGGACTTAAGAGCATAAGGTGTAGAAATATTGACAGCTCTAGATTTGGTATTCACAGATGTGTTGGTGAGAAGGCAGCAAGGCAAGGGGGATGGCTGTAAAAGCCACAGTGAAGTAATGGCCAGGATCTCGGGTTTCCGGACTACATTCTGGTTTTGAGACCTACCTCTACTGAAGGTTTCAAGCCCTGGACTGTTATTTTCACCTATGTTAACATCACCATTACAACAAATCTTCCTGAATGAAGAAGGCAAATTATGAGTGAATTCCTTTCTATTTTAAAAGACTAGTACAGAGCCAGGCATGGTGGTACACACCTTTAATCCCAGCACTTGGGAGGCAGAGGCAGGTGTATTTCTGTGAGATCACATAGCGAGTTTCAGGACAGCTGGGGCTACAGGGAGACCCTGTCTCGAAAAGTAAAAAAAACAAACAAAACAAAAAAAAAAAAAACACTAGTACAGAGAGATGCACATGAAATTAAAATTTCACTTTCATTAGATGAATAAATGAGACTCAGTGAAAGAAATCCATTCTCAAGATAAAAACACTCATCGTAGATTCATAGCATTTATGATCTCTCAGGAGGAAACACTAGTAATCACTTGCTATCAAAGATCCAATAAACACAGTACTTAGGGCAGCCAGCTTCCTACATTTGTATTACATGTGGTTTTCAAATGAAGTATCATAAAATCCTGACTATCTTGCTGAATTTTCAGTGAGCTGATCCATCTTTTTTTTTTTTAATTTTTATTTATTTATGTGTATGAATGTACTTTCTGCATTTAGGTTTGTGGACCCATGTCATGCAATGCAGTGGAGGTCAGAAGAGGGTGTCAGATTCCCCTGGAACTGGAGTTCTCCTGGAATTGGAGTTTCAGACGGTTCTCGGCCGCCATGTGGGTGCTGGGGATCGAACCAGGGTCCTCTGCAAGAGTGATCGGCGCTCTTAACCGCTAGGCCATCTCTCCAGCCCAAGCTGATCCATCTTTATCAGTGAGGTGTAATCTTCCTTTTTCTTTCCCTTTTCAGTTGTTCTGTGCTGCTTCACATCCACAATATACCAGCATAACCTTTAAACTGTTAGAGAAGTGAGCATTTAGAGCCCAAAAGGAGCTTGCAGACTCAGAAACTCAAAGGGGTCATTGTTGTAGGAAAAGAAACAATTTAGACCCGCCTGTAGTGAATATTTAAATTATTTCTGCACTTGGTATCCCAGCACTCAGGAGGCAGAGATAGGTGGATCTCTGTGGGTTTGAGGCCGGCCTGGTCTACAGAGCGAGCTCCAGGACACCTGGTACTAAAAGGGAGACCCTGTCTCAAAAATACCAAAAAAAAAAGTGTAAATTATTTCTGCAGATTGCCATGACAAAGTTTTAATTAAATTTAATGTTTGAGAATTTAATACATGAGTATTGTGTTTATATCATTTCCACCCCTCCCAGGCCCCCACCCATGGCGAAGGTTTTTGTATTTTTGAGTCTTACTTTAGTTATTTTATTCTTTCTTTTTTTTTTTTTTTTTGCAGATTGATTCTTATTTCACAGATTAAGAAATGGAAATAACCCCCTTTTTTGGTTCTTTTTGCTTTAAAAAAATATAATACATTTATTGATGTTTTGTGTATTTCATACATCATTTTCCAGTTCAATTTAGACATAAAATATGGAGCTGGAGAGCTGGCTCAGGGGTTAAGAGCACTGGCTGCTCCTGCAGAGGACCATGGTTCAGTTCCCACCACCCACATGGTAGCTAACAAGCATCTGTAACTCCAGTTCCAGGGGATCCAACTTCTTCTGGCTGCCTCAGGCATGGTACACATGTGGTGCACTTACATATGTGTAGGCAAAACACTCATACATATAAAATAATAAAATAAGTGAATAGAAATTATTATTATTGCTCTTTTTGAGACAGGGTCTCCCTGTAGCCCCAGCTGTCCTGGAACTCACTATGTAGAACAGGCTGGCCTTAACTGACAGCGATCTGCCTGTCTGTGCCTCCTGAGTGCTGGGATTAAAGGCGTGCACCACCAAGCCTGGTGGGAATTATTTTTTTTGTGTGTGTTTTTGAGACGGGGTCTCCCTGTAGTCCCAGCTATCCTGGAACTCACTCTGTAGACCAGGCTGGCCTTGAACTCCCAAAGATCCGCCTGCCTCTGCCTCCCAAGTGCTAGGATTAAAGACGTGCGCCACCACGCCCGGCTAGGGAATTATTTTTAAAAGAGAGAATATATTATTTAAATGAACCTATCTTTCTGTTTATTGTTTATCTTGCTTATTTTTACTTTGCTGTTGATGATGTATATCTGTACATACAGCTTTTCAGTTCTAGGTCCACCAAATCCAGTGGCCAATGTTTAACAACTAGCTCTCTGGAAAAGAGCTAAAGAAAAGACTTTTCATAGGTTCTCTAATTCCTATGGTGTGAATTTTCTTTTTTTTTTTTTAATTTTATTTATTTCTGTATGTGTATGAATGTACTGTCTGCTTGCAGGTTTGTGCACCCGTGTTGTGCAATGCTGCGGAGGTCAGAAGAGGGTCTCAGATTCCCCTGGAACTGGAGTTCTCCTGGAACTGGAGTTTCAGACGGTTTTTGGCCGCCATGTGGGTGCTGGGGATCGAACCCGGGTCCTCTGTAAGAGCGGTGGGCGCTCTTAACCGCTAGGCCATCTCTCCAGCCCGTGTGTGAATTTTCTGGATTCAGGTTGCCAGTGTGACATCACTGAAGATGAAGGTTGGAAGAGATGTGGTCAGAAAGAAACAACCACAATCAACTCTCAAAGTCAGTTCAGACTCTGTTAATTTTGACTCGATACACTTCAGCTTAAAGTCCAGAACTTAATTGTTATACCTAAATGTTACCTGAGTGAACTGTAAAATGAAACCAGAATTTAATTTGTGGGTAAGGGAAATTTTACCTTGAATGAAAGTTTTAGTATTGCATACTGTCTTCCTAGAGTTTAGTGACTTTCACAAAAGAAAAACCCTAAAGGGACCTTAAATTAAATCTGCATTTACTTAGAACACATTCTTTCGCTATCACTCTGTATTATGTATGCAACAAATCAGACTATTCTAAACCAGACTATTTTCAACATAGCACTTTATGGCAATAAAACACTCTGCAAATCAATTTTATTTTTCCTCTCTGAATCTCAAGAGGTAATAGATATGAGTTTGCTATTTTCACAGATGAGGAAAGTGAGGCACAAAGAGATCTTCAAACTTTCACATAGGGTGTTAATAGAAAAATTGGGATTATGACTTGAGTCCTGGAATTCTACCTATAGTTGATTAAGTTATACTTTCTAAAATGTGAGTGATTTCAAATGTGGCTTCAAATGGTCTGCAGGAGGGCTCTGCTTTCCATGGGCACAGAATGCCAGACTTGAGGTTCACTGTGATGTTTGTCATGTGCCTTGTTAGTGCTGATCTGCCCACAACCCCTTGCTGGAAGGGCCTTTCAGGACCCTGTTTCCTACCATATTCCTGAAGTCGTCATTTCTCAGAACACAGCTGCCGGGATTGGTAGAAGATGTTAGACGCAGGGGTGACCTATCAGTAAGCTGGCCAGGGACCTAAAGGTTACAGGACAATCATATTTGTCTCTAGGGTTTTCAGTGAGAAAGGATTCAAAAATTAGTGGGGAATCTGTAAGTTTAAAGTCATATAACAATATTCTGGAAAAGCCTGGTGGACTGTGGACAAAGTTACAAGAGCAGAAATTACTAATGAGCAGAACTTCTGGACTTAGAGAACAGGTATGGTGATTAGATAAGAAGGGAGTGAACGGAAAATAAATCAACATTTAGAAAAAGTAACCATCCACCAAAGGGGACAGACCATGTAGTGAGAGTGATGGGGAGAGCAGGCGTTTTTTCTTGGGCTGCGCTGGTGACTGGCAGCTTTCCAGCTCTCACCAATGTTTGTGTGTAGAGGTTCTGTTGCATGGAACAGGAACTCTGCATTAGTGCCTTCACTCAAAAGGAGTTTGTAGTTTTCACATGAGCAGTCTGGGGGCAGCTGAAACCTGCAGCAGAGCTGCACAGCAGTAAGAACTCACCCAGTACTTCTCATTTTCTACTCACCAGCCTTGACAGGTAGCCTTAGTCCCCATGTTTTTCATATTGAGACCTCCAGCATCATATTGAGTTTAATGCCAGAAGAAAAAGAAGATGAAAAAGAGAGCTGTGATTTTCACATACAAGAATCAGAAATACAAAAGTATCATTAACCTGAATGGTGATGTGGACTCCAAACCCCCCAAAGGTTCACTTCCTCCCAGCTTCCTTTCTAGCTTAACACATTTCCTCTTTCCTCAAGGACAAAATTAGCATCAGGTTAACAAGGAAAAGGGAAAACATTTGGGGAAGCAACTGTAGACTTTGTGGCTTTCCAATAGACTTCTCCCTAAACCTCCATCACCCAGGTTATTTGAAGGCTAAATCAAAACTGGCTATCGGGTGCTTGGCGCTTAGTTCCCACACAGGGAGGCTTTCAGCCACCGGCAGTCACAGATCTATTGTTTCCCTCTTTGAGCAAATAGAGCTCACCTGCTTAGATGAGAGCTGTCTTCTTCGTCTTCTTTTTTTTTTTTTTTTTTTTTTTNTAGAGCTCACCTGCTTAGATGAGAGCTGTCTTCTTCGTCTTCGTTTTTTTTTTTTTTTTTTTTTTTAAAGTCTTTTTGAGATAGGATCTCCTTGTAGATCCAGCTGTCCTAGAACTCACTCTGTAGACCAGGGCAGCTTTGAACTCACAGAGATCTGCCTGCCTCTGCCTCCTGAGTGCTGGGATTAAAGGCATGCACCACCATGCCCAGACAGAAAGCTGTCTTCTTAAAATTCCTGGAGATGAACTCTTGGTAGAAAATGCTACAAGTTGCTGGGCGTGATAGTGCATGCATTTAATCCTAGCACTTGGGAGGAAGAGGCAGACAGATCTCTGTGAGTTCAAGGCCAGCCTGGTCTACAGGGTGAGCTCTAAGCCAGCTGGGACTAAAGGGAGACTCTGTCTCAAAAAGACCAAAAAATTTGCTATAAATTATCCCAGATTAACCTAAAATTGTTTTTTAAAACTTACATTTTTTTTTAAGTTTTTTATTGAGCATTCATACATTTCATACAATGTTTCCTAATCAAATTTAGACCCCACCTCCATGCCCCCAGCCCCTACTGGAACTCATGCATTGCATGATCCCTGTTAAGTCTTACCCAGTCAAGCATTTGAACCCAGATGTCCCTCTGTGCAAATTCATCCACTGGAGTCTAGTCAGCAGATCTAGAAATCTTAAGAAAGGCATGTTGTCCCACACCCAGCAGTAATCAGGTCCAGTAGTTCCTGGTCCAGGGCTGGCCCACCACCCATTTCTGACGCCCCACTCTGGGACCTTGTCTGAATTACAATGGTCCTGTGTCCCATGCCAGCATAGTCTCAGGTGCACATGTGCAAGCTTCCAGCAGCCTGAAGCCTCTGCTTCCCTACATTAATGTCCCAGCCGGGATCTTACAATCTTTCTGCCCCCTCTTCCTCAATGATCCCTGAGCGGTGAGTGGGCGAGGTTTCATATATGCGTCCTATCAAGGGACACGCACTCTGGAGGATCCCATTTTGAAGCTAGGTCAATTGTGGTTTTCTGTGTGCATTGCACTCTATTGTGCGGGGAATCTTCACTGGTGGGAATGGAGGGCTGCACTCATTTTTTCTCTGGCCCTCATTCCATTACGTTTCATGAGCCTTAGGTGTAGAACTGTAGAAGTGTCGCCTAGGATTGGGCATCTTTCAGATGTATATTCTCTGTGTCTACTAGTTGTGGGATTCTGCAGTAGCCTCCATCTCTTGTAAACAGAAGCTTCTTTGATGAGTGGTGTCCAGTATGCTTGTCTGTCAATATAAGATTCTATATTTAGCATATGGTAAGAAATTTCATTTGTCTAGTGATGTGACAGGGATTAATAAAAAATATTTTTTTGAGACAATGTCTCCCTGTAGCTCCAGCTGGCCTGAAACTTGCTATGTAGTCCAGGTTGGACCTGAACTCACAGAGATCTGCTGGTCTCTGCCTCCCAAGTGCTGGGATAAAAGGCGTGTGCCACCATGCCCAGCTAATTAAAAATTTTAAATTACGTGTATATATGTAAGTTGAGCTGTGGGTTTGCATACCTGAGCATAGTACCTGATGGGGCAGAAGAGGGCACTGGGTCCCTTGGAGCTGGAGTTACAAGCAGCTGTGATTAACCTGTCATGAGTGCTGGGAACCAAACTCAGGTCTTCTGAGAAACCAGTACTTAGTGCTCTTGACCATGGAACCATCTCTCTAGCTCCATGTAGCTCCAGTTAATGTTTTTTAAATTAGAATAGAGACTGGACAGATGGCTCAGCAGTCAAGAACTCTAGCTGCTCTTTGATGTTTGGTTCCCAGCACCCACATGGTTGCTGACAACAATCTATAATATAGTGTCAGGGGATCTGACTTCCTCTTCTGGCCTTCTCAGGTGTTGTGTGCATGGGTGCACTTACACATGCAGAAAGTCTTCAGAGTGAACCCTTGGCTTTGCTCTGGTCAGGGTTTCTGGTGGCAACATTTTCCTATCTTGCTTTCTCCCTAGCCTGATGGAGCTGACAAGAGGGACTTTATTGAAATATTTTCTCAAAGCAGCAGCACACAGACCATTTTTTTTTAAGACAGGGTCTCCCTATACCCCCAGCTGTCCTGGAGCTCACTCTATAGACCAGGCTGGACTTGAACTCACAGAGATCCGCCTGCCTCTTGAGTGCTGGGTTAAAAGTGTGTGCTACCACGCCTGGCTTAAAGACGGATCTTAGCCACCTTGTGGGTGCTGGGAATCAAACTCAGGTCCTCTGCAAGAGCAGTTGGTGCTCTTAACCACTGAGCCATCTCTCCAGTCCCAGAACCATTTTTTAAAAATATAAATCAGCACATTCACTAGGCTTCAAAAGTCTTCAGGGCAAATACTCATTAAGCTGCAGGCGATACAGGCTTACCTGACTCTTCTCTACTCTCCTCCACCTTCACCTGGCTCGAGCCATCTTCTCAGTGACAGGTACCCTGATATATGAGTATAATTCGGTTCCTTTCTTTGCCCACAAGTCACCTCCTTCTATATGCTCCTAGTAGGAACATGATGAACACATGTTGAATGAAAGAACAAGTAATGTCTGGTGAGAAAGCACACATAATTTTCCATTACTTTAGTAGAATCACAAGTGCCAAGCAAGGAACATATAATCTCACTCTGTACAGCGTAAAGGTAAGAGCTAAGTTTTGGAATACTATGCACTTTATATATTTTATTCTATTTTTATTATTTTTTAATATTCAATTTTTTACTTGTGCATTATTTTATTATAAACTTATATTCATAGGTAAATAAATATAGGGTAAAAGGTGAAGAGAATGTACAGTATTCAAGACTATTGACAAGTGCCATATCTTCTCTCTTTCAGTTAAGTGCTAGACTTCTGCATCTCTGCTATATGAAGGTAGATTGGCTTCCTTTAATCCATAAAGTTAGTTGGAATGGTGTGATTCTTTTTTTAATTGTTATTAAACTTTTTCATACATCATACATCATTTCTCAGTCCAATTTAGATTCATTTCTCTTTCTGTGCCCCCTGAGTTCATGCATTCTGTCATACATGCATCTTTTTCTGATTCTTTCCAAAGTTCTTTTCAAAGCAGAGGATTATTGTTTTTGGGAGAACTTCACCGTTTCAGTTGGTTTTTTGGTTCCAGTTCTTTTGTTGTTGTTGTTCCCTCTAACTTGTATTGCCTCAACATATGCATATATGTGTGTGTCTCACCTATACTAAAATTATGTTGTCTGAAAACAAACTATATGTTTTTTCCAAATCATATTTCAGGATTCACATTTTTCCCTTTTGATTTTATATTACTCTAAAATATGCTTACATACCCTCCAGCCATATACCAAAATTCCAAAGTCTGAAAATAAATGGTAAGTTAATTCTAGAATCTGTTAAGGGATTCACATTATAAGAGCACAGTTGCTTTCAGATAACGAGGAATATAACATTAACGTTGTTCAGTTTGTCTTACAACTAGGTACTTGGTGCTAGCATCCGCAGATGAGGGATACCTGGGTATCTAGCCACACAGCTGCACATGCCCAGTGAATAATCCGTCTGGCTGAAGTGCCTCTATGCACATGCCCCTGTGGCTTTAGCCCACCTGGCTGGCCCAGCTGAAGCCAACCCCCCCACCCCGACCTATTTTTATACTTCTTTAAAAATTTTTTTTTTTTGAGACAGGTTCTTGCTCTCTAGCCCTAGCTGGCCTGGTACCACAAAGACCATAGGATGACCACCAAGGACCAGTGGCTGAGCTAAGCCTATGAGACAAGCTGCATGTGCTGCGAATGGCAGAGCCAGAGAGGTGGGGGACCTAAGCCCTTTGAAACCCAGATCATGAGTGAACTCCAGATGTCAGACACTGAGTTTGATTTTTGGTTTTGCTTTGATTTGATTGTAACTGTGTCTTTCCCTGTTGGAGCAAGCCAGTAAGCTATGTTTTTCCATGGTCTCTGCTTTTTTTAAAAAATTTTATTTATTTATTTTCTATGTGTATGAATGTACTGTCTGCATGTAGGTTTGTGCACACGTCTCGTGCAATGCCGCAGAGGCCACGGAGGTCAGAAGAGGGTGTCATATTCCCCTGGAACTGGAGTTCTCCTGGAATTGGAGTTACAGACGGTTCTCAGCCACCATGTGGGTGCCAGGTCCTCTGCAAGAGCAGTCGGCGCTCTTAACTGCTAGGCTATCTCTCCAGCCCCTCCATGGTCTCCGCTTGAATTCCTGTCCTATGTTCCCTCAATGATGAACTCTGACATGGAAGAGAAATAAGCCTTTTCCTTTCCAATTCAGTTTTGCTCAGTGTTCTATCACCATAATGGAAAGCAAACTAAAACACTTTTCTCTGGTGCCATGAAGTAAAAGATTTTCTTCACAGTTACTTTTTTTTTTTTGTCTTTTTGAGACAAGGCCTCCCTGTAGCTCCAGCTGTCCTGGAACTTACTCTGTAGACCAGGCTGGCCTTGAACTCACAAAGATCAGCCTGCCTCTGCCTCCCAAGTGCTAGGATTAAAGGCATGCACCACCACGCCTGGCTGAATTCTTTTTTTTTTTTTTTTTTTTGGTCTATAAATTAATTGTTTCTCTAGTGCCCACTCTGCCTTAGAACTTTCTTTTTTAAAATATTTTTAAATATATTATTTATTTTTGTATGTGTATGAATGTACTGTCTGCATGTAGGTACAATGCCGTGGAGGTCAGAAGAGGGTGTCGAATTCCCCTGGAACTGGAGTTAAAGACTGTTCTCAGCCAACATGTGGGTGCTGGGGATCAAACCCGGGTCCTCTTCAAGAGCAGTCGGCGCTCTTAACCACTAGGCTATCTCTCCATCCCCCACAGTTGCTTCTTCTATACCACAGTGCCTTGCTACTACTATAAACACAAAACTGACCATGCACTGAAGTCTCTGAAATAACGAGTTAGAATAAACTCTTTCTCCTTATTAGTTGTTTAGCTCAGATATTTTTGTAATAGGACTGGCAAGCTGACTTATATATCAGCAGATTAAAAACAAAACAAAACAAAACACAGAACTTTCAATAAAGACTGCACAGAGAAGCAAGTTTTAGCCTAATATTAAGAATAATTTTTAAACTACTACAGATATACAAAATTAATATGGTCTACTATTCAAAGTGAGTAGTATTAAACCAAAAAAATTTTTTTGAGAGAGTCTCAGGATAGCATACCCTGTGTATCTTGAGCTTTCTATGGAGCTGAGGATGGCTTCGAACTCCTGATCCTCTTGTCTTTATCTCTCAAGTGTTGGGATGAGAGACTGTGCCACCACACTGCTTATGTGGTGCTGGGAATCGAACCCGGACCTGCACCCGAGCCTGAGCTATCTTTAGTCCCTAAACCGACTATTTCACAGTCACACAAAGTTTATGCAGAACTTGGGTGATCATTTTATGGGCACAAAATTCTTCAGGTGGAAATTTAGACTTGACTTTCTACCTTGTGGATTTTGTGATTCATCTGCCCTGCACCCGGTGGTGTATGCTGTGGTCTGAGCAAAGAAAGGATAGAGACCAAAACTTCTCACTCCTGTGGCAAACAGAACGAGCTCATTCTAACCCGTGCCCCCTCCATTCCACAAGTACAGTGGGAATGGAAGAAGAAATACTCTGTTTCTTAAGTGTAAAGTTGTCTTCCCCGTGTGGATGCAGTGAGATTAAACCATGTAATGTATTTTGCTTTTATTTGGAAGAAGGACATATGTTAATTGAACTCACAGGAAAATGTGTCTAGAGGAAGTCTGGTTGGAAAAATCAGGTAGCTTAATTTAAACAAAACTCAAAGACAACTGTTTAATTAGAAGTATCAACGTCAGAAATCTCTGGATGGTGAGTGGATAGGAAAGGGCAGAGTGAATTTTCCTTCTTCACTAATTTTCTGGAAACTGAAAGTGGCTCTATTCCTTATCCTTAGTCTGAATCAGTGGGAGGCAGTGGGGTACAGCTTGTAGTTTTTTTCGGATACCAGTTTGAGTTCTGCTCAAATTCTGTGCAGACTTCTTGCTAGCTTTAAGACTAGACATTCCCATAGCTTTTGGCAGGTCATTAACCCTACCTCAAGGGATGGATTTCAGAATTTTGTAGAGTTAATACAGACAACCCCCCTCCCCCAAAACCACAAGGGTCTCACTCTGTAGCCCGGAGTCCAATCTTTCTGTTTTCCCTGCCTCCGCCTCAAGTGCTGGGGTGTTGCCCTGTGTAACCTGGGGTGTTGCCATGTGTCACCATGCCTGGTCTAGGGCACTGTTTCTTTCATATTGAAAATCCATCCAAAACAGACAATTGGGAAGTTAACAGTGTATTAAATGACCTAGTTATTAGATTGTGGTACAACCACTGTGCATCACTGTGGGTTACTAAATTCAATGCCAGCTTTGAATATTACCCTTCCTTGCCCATACAGTCAATGTCTTAGAAAAATATGATTTTAAAATTATTATTGTTTTTATCTTATATATTTAAAATTGATTAATTTGATTCTTGGACAATTTCATACCCATGTATATAACGTGTTCCGAGTACTCTTTCCATCTACCATTGCTTATCTCCTTCCCATCCCTATCACTGCCCCCCCATCCTTACCAGTCTCTTTTACAGATTCAGGACTTTTGGGTTTGTTTTGTGACCCATTTAGTTTAAATAAGGCCATCTGTGTGAGAACTGGATTGGAACTATTTACTGGAGTCTGGTGAGGGTCACCAGTGTGTACACAACTGGAAAAATGTTTCTTATCCTCCCTGACACGATCACTGGCAAATAGCTTTAGCAGTGAAGGGTCTCAGCACCATGTATAGCCAATGAGTCTAGATTCACCACTGTTCACTGGAAAGAGGGTTCTCTGATTAAGGCTGAGAGGAGCATTTGTCTATGGGAATAAACACAAATGTTTTAAAAGGCAGTTTGACATCACATCAATTTATTTCAACTACAGTGTTCATGGGTCGTGATCTCCCTTGGCATGGGTCTTTGAACAGGTTTACAGAACTAGATATGGGTCCTTCTCTGGAGGAGGCCTTAAATCCAATCAGAAAGCAGATAATTGTCCATTTAATAATATTAAAGCTAGTTCGCAAGTGGGTACATCTTGCCTGTTAGTTTGGTCTCATAGTTTGTAGAGTTAACAACCCCTGGATATGACCATCAATGCTTTTTCTTCTCCAGCAACCTACATAGCACCTTCTGGGACTATGAAAGCCAGCCGGTAGGGAGGAGGCTTCCAGCTCAGTTCCACCTTGAGAAAACCAGGTATAAAACATTTTATTATTATTATTATTATTTTAATTTTATATGTTTGAGTGTATTGGCTGCATGTATGTAAATGCACTCACATTGTGCAATGCCCATGGAGGTCAGAGGAGGGCATCTGCTTCCTCTGGAACTGGAATTACAGATGGTTGCTTAGCCACCGTGTGGGGGCTGGAATGGAACCCAGTGCTCTTAACTGCTGAACTATCTCTGCAACCCCTCAAAAGCTGTTTTTAATGTTCTTTCTGAATAACCTTTCAGTTACTTGGCTTAATTTGTGATTTTGGCATTTGGAAGACATTGTCTTAATTTGAATTTATTTTTTTCACTGAATAATAGTGAAATAACTCCAATACCTCTAGCTGTTACCTCCAGTAACAGCTCCAATAACTCTAAAATAACACCATTTGGGGGCTTTTCTATTAAGGTAAGCACTCATCAGACATTCCTTATCCACATACGTCTTTTTTCTCTCATATAGGTAGGGACTGTGTTTTGGGGAGTCCCTATAAGCAGTTTCATATAATGACATCATATTATTTGAGTTGATAATACACATCTTTGCAGTGAGTTTGTATCTATTTTTAGTGAAAATGCAATTGTTGGCATATGAGCTATCTATTACTCTTCCATGTTATTTTGTATATGTCTGATCTGTAGGACTATTTGATCTATAGAAATTTCTAGCTGTGCTTAGCTGAAGCAGCATTTTTATCTTACCAACTGTGTTTTGTGGGATTAAGTGATCTTTTCCTCTTCGTGGTGATCTCTGCCCACTTTTTAAGGGTTAATTTTTTAAGTTGCCCAAGTTGAAAGATAGTTTTTGGAATGGATTTCCCTGTTGTTTGAAGTAGGCTCTGCTGGCTTCTGGTCCCCTCTAGATTTTATGCTATGGGCAGGGGCACTCAGCAAATAAATGAATTTGAGAGTCCATTGTACAGACTCTAATATTATTCATTTCTTTGGCTCTTGAATATAATCACAAATCCACAGAACCCAATGTGTCTCAGGAGCAAAATAAGACAATTTTTAATGATAAAGTAGAATGTTTGGAAAACATACTGTTTAGAAATTGGGTCTCAATTTCTATTCATTAGATATAGAAAAGATTCAGCTAAGATGAAGGAAAGAAATACAAATTGACTTTTCTATAAGCTCTGGTTTTATTTTCCATGTGTGAAATGAAGTTATCCTTTGCCTATTGACTGAAATGCTTTGAGTCCTCATTGGGGTGTTTCTACCATCCTGGTGGAGAGCTATGATAATGGAGACACAACTGCAACAACTACAACACCAACAACAACAAAAATTGAGGGAAGTTGCACCAATGAAATCTCCCAGTATGGTAATCTAACAAGATCTGCATGGTGACAAAATTAACTGACGCATCAAAATTGACAGAGAGAGGGAGGAGAGGGCATGTCTCGGGGTCCCACCTCAAGATAAACAGCTACAGGCAATCAGTGGGTGCTGAGGGAGAGAGAGAATCAGTTTTCTCTGGGGATTAGTTCCCTGAGAGGTTATGTGATTCTCAACAGACAGCCTTAAACACAGCTATACATGAACACTAATAAATGGACTCTGCATTTTTTTTTTTGGACAGGGTCTCCCTGTAGCTTACTATATAGACCAGGCTGGCCTCCATCACACAAAAATCTGCCTGCCTCTGCCTCGTGCATGCTGGAATTAAAGGCTACCATGCCTGGCCAGTGCTTGACACTTCAGAGGTTGCTGTGTGGCTCGCAATTGGGAGATGTGAACAAATGTCCATTCACCCCAGATAGGTCAAAGAAACAATTCCACCCAAGTCTAGCCAGCCTACTGAACTGTAAAGTTATCTAGTGGCAAGTAGGAGCATAGGTGACTCTATCGCAGCTGCTAACTGCGTTACTGAGAAGTTCCCCCATCCTCGGCATTTGGGGATGACAAAGGCCTTAGTGCTTCCTGTCCAAACTGCAGTCAGCTCCACCAAGGCGAGTCCTTCTCCCCCAGCAACTAGTTACTGCTTTTATAACCTTGTAGAGGGGCTTGTGAATCTTGTAACTTTCTGAGCTTTGTGAGTTTTGTTAGCTTCCTAGGTCTTGGGAACCACCCTTATCCCTGCGGGAAGGAATGTTCAATTTGGAGGAAATAGCTGCCCAGCACAGGTGTTGAACACATTTTTGCTAAACAAATGAGAAGGGCGATTATCACATTGCCTGGCATACACAAAGCATTTAGTGAATGCAGCTATCTGCATTCTACATTCATATCTGTATCAGTTCACCCACATGCACACATGTGGCACAGCCAGCATGAAGAACAGTCTCGCTGTATGTAGTAGACTTACAATGAAGACTGTGATAGGATGGATACAGTCTACTTATTTTTTGAAATTATCGAAAGTGTGTAAATTGGCTCTCCACCTGAACTGGAAAATAATCTTATAAATAAACATGCTCTAATGCTGTTGAGTCTTAAATTTGAATGAGCTTTCTGTTCAGTGGAGGTGGTAGAAAAGTACACGTGTGGCAGTATTTTAGTAGCCCGTATTACTTGAACACACAGAGAGGTTATGGTAAGCAGATGTTTAAGTTACTACTATTTAACACGTACATGTGTCATGGAGTGCTCCCATTATAAATACCTGGCTACAGTGTATATTTTAAAAGTAGAAGTGATGCCTTGCCAGGTGGTGATAAATGTTCTGATTTAAGAAGGGCTCTGGCTGGTTTAGGTTTTGTTAAACCCAAGCTTTGCTTCAAAGCCCTTCCTAGCTCCCTGGCATGTGCTGGAACTTTGGTATTGAAGGTGAAGGAGACGGTGAAGTGAGAGGCGCTGAGGAGTGTGAAATGTGTGGAGTAGCTGAACGGGACTGAGGTTCAGCTGCTGGCTTCCAGTTGCTGCTTCATCTCCAAAGGAAATAGTGGTGTGCCCAAAAGGAAAACAAATTAGGGAGCTAGAAAATTATAGCCTGTGACATTTGCATCACTTTCCAGGACTGAAATGCTCAGAACTGAGAAATGATTTTCCCAGCCAATTTCTCATTGATAAGGTCTGTTTCAGGAACAGCTGAACTATGGATTCAATTAAAGTAGTTGGCATCCCTTATCATTTTCTGATCTGTGTCAGAAGAACAAAGGATACATGTTCAGGAGGCTCTGAATCAACACCGATTTCTTTAAGGCACACCCACTTGTAGGTTCTCCAATATAGATACATTTTTAAGTTAAAGCTATTTGAAGGTTAATACACACAAACATATATACACAGATTGGATAAATATCATTATACAGGCATTATCCTCAGTTCAATCAGAATCTGGCTATTGGATTCCATCTTTGAATATTTTACTCGGAAGGAAGCCTGTTGACTGTGCCAGGTGAGGTGTGTGCTCCTCACAACTATGTAACATCTATGGCGGTGTGTGTATTGCTCTCATATTTTAATTTTTTTTCAGTGGCATTGTATGTATGACATTTATTAAGTATAGACTGAATATTGTCAATAGATGTGAAAAAAGCTAGGTATGGTGGTGCATGCTTTTAATCCCAGCACTAAGGAGGCAGAGGCAGGTAGATCTCTGTGAGTCTGAGGCCAGCTTTGTCTACATAGCAAGTTCCAGGGTAGCTGAGACTACAGATATACCCTGCCTCAAAAAGACAAAAAAAATATGAAAAGGATGTCTTTTAGAGAATCTATTTCTATATGATCACAGTTAATAAAGTTAAGATTTGTTATATTTAATTTTTTATTTTTTTACTATTTATTTATTTATTTATTTGTTTGTTTATTTATTTATTTATTTATTTATTTATTTATTTATATTTTTTGGTCTTTTTGAGACAGGGTCTCCCTGGCCACTGGACCCTTTCGCAGCTCTGCCCTGCCTGGTGCTGCCTGCCCATCCGTAGCTGGAATCAGGGTGATTTTTTTCAGTCCCTCAGTGATGCTTTTTAGATTTTATACAAGATTAGTTATGATTCATTTTGGACTTATACTGAAGGTTGGAGATTATATATAACCCTGAATGGCCTGGACCTTGCTATGTAGAGCGGGATGGCCTTGTACTCACAGAGATCCACCTGCTTCTATCTCTTGAGTACTGGAACGAAAGACATGTTCCACCATGCCTGGCTTCAGTGTTGAAGTTTTTTGTTTTAAACATGTCATAATCATTTCTTCCTATTTGTGTTCTGATAAGAAGATATACATGTTTTACAAATTTCAGAATTGAATTAGAATTTAAAATAGGTATTAAAATAATAGTATTTTTTTTGTCTTTTTTGAGACAGGATCTCCCTGTACTCCTAGCTGGCCTGGAGCTCACTATATAGACTAGGCTAGCCTTGAACTAACAGAAATCCATCTGCCTCTGCCTTCTGAGTGCTGGGATTAAGGGTGTGTGCCACCACACCCGGCTAATATTATATTAATGCCCATATCACAAAACAATGTTTTCTTTCCCAGTTAAAAAAAGCTATACACACAACATACTTAAGTATACATATTAACTTGCTATTTATCAGAAATAGACTTAATTTATTGAAACGATTTTGCATAAACTGAACATCTCTCTCCTTTTATCATTTTTCTTTTACTTTTAATTGGAAATTAAAACCTATATGAAATTATTTAAGTAAGCAAACAGTGCCTAAGAATATCTGTAATGGTTGTTCAAAGTACTGCCCAGCTGTTAGTTTATTTAAATACCACAATTTTATCATCCTAGGATATATGATGCTTGTGTGGTATACATCTCTTCTAGAAAGAGTGAAGGCAAATCCCATTTTTATGGCTTTAGATTTTAAGTCCCAGGAAGATTTAGAGAAGGTGACTGACAAGAGGGACAGGTGGATATTGGCTCCAACTTGGTGACAAGTTTTCAACCTCAGCTGCATTCTTACAACAGGGGAGTTAAGAGCAGTTGGCAGCCTGGGAGCCACTGCTCTACAGATGGAATTCCTGGGGAGAGAAGAATGTTCTATCTGGCTCCCTGTGCTTTATGAACAAAGCACAGCTTAGGAAACTGAAGCTACTGTTTGATCTAAATGGTGGAGCTCAACGCCATTTTCCCTGTTACATCTTTTGTATTATATTTTAGTGATTTATGTTTAGAAAAAAATAGTTTCTCAATTTATTGTTATTGTTGTCTCTTAATTCCATATGTTTAATGATCCACCCTTTGCAATTATGAGATTTGGGGTAAGACTATGAACAAGTTTCCAAATATGATACAAGTCAAGTGAATAAATTTAAAATAGATGTTCTTTCCCTGAACCTGGAGTTTCCTGCTAGGGCTTGGCCGTGTGAAGGGAGCCAGTCTCCTCCTACCTTGGTTCCTATGCACACATGTGAACACTCCATATTCTGTACACACTTTGTGGTTAGCTACTCTTTGGGCATCTGTAGGTCTAGAAACTCTAGCAGAAGTTTGAGGACCATTGGGGCATAGAATTCTGGGGTCTTGGAATTCAGAAAGTGGTCCAGAAGGGATGGCACAGCCTCTAAGAGGGCACCCCTGCCTTCCACAGCAATCTGCTTGCAACATGAGAATGGGCAGAATGTGGGCAGGGGCAGAGCAAAGTCCTCTGTGGCCTAGTTTCTTAAACTGTGGGCCATGGAACTGAGTTTGGGGATGTGTAAAAAATCAGGCAACAATGATATGCATCCACCAAAAGAAGTCCAAGATCAAATGCATATTAAATCCAAGTGTTTCTGGTAGTGTTTGCTCATGTTGTATCATCTGACTTCACTTTAGCCTTGGTTCTAAGCACACAGCATGTGTTCTTGAACCGTGCATGCCGTCTTGCCACGTATCAGCAAATGCTCCTGAAACACCAGAACTCAGATTAGTCTATTGCATGCCATAACTTAGTGTTTTTACTGTAGATGCAAAGTGTTCTGCTCTTATGAAAACATAATGGTTTAACCATGAAAAACAAAGACCTTTCTTATCATTTTCCAGCATGCATCAAATTGGTGTCACTTTAGATTTATCATGATAAAGTGTTCAATTAACAATTTATGCTTTTCTTGGAGATCCACTAATGGGACTTCAGCCAGTGTCCAGTCTGTGAAGGGAAAAGTCTGCTCATGCTTCAAAAAGGGAGGCCTTGGTCTAGTAGGACCTGACTTTGTCCTTGAGTGGATGGAATTGGTAAATGAAAAGCCAAAAGGAGCCAGGGGCTCCCTCCCCACCTCTAAAACCTGAGTGACCCCTGAGGACCAGATCCTCAACTGACCTTGAGGGAACAAAAACCTTAGTTAACTGTGTGGCCTTAAACATCCAAAAGGAAAGTATAACCAGAAATAAATAATTAGTAAGGTCTGAGAAATTGTACTTCAGGTATAAAACTTGAGATCTTAGTAAAAAGACAAAAAGGAAAAAAAAGAGCATTGTCGTCTTTCCTGCTGTCTTCAATTCTTACTGGCAAGTGCAGCTACCCTGTGGCTGCCACTGCTTTTGGCATCCTTCAAAGGCATGAGACACAGCTTTTCAACCTTCCAATATGGACTGAAGGCTCATGTCTCTCCAAGAATCCTCCAAACCTTCAGTGCCAGATGGGGACTGCTGAGATATCCAGCTTGTGGACTGAGCTACTACTGGGGTTTCAGCCTCTTCAGAGTATAGACTGCCATTGGTGGACTACCCAGACTGTATCATGGAGACCAGTACAGGAAGATCAAGACAAGACATGGTGCTTACTGGACTTCATTTGGTGACCATGGGAAGGGAAAACCCCAGTGTGGAGCACAAGGGTAGAACTGATGTTGGTTAGGACTTGCCAAGGAGGAGACTTCAAACATGACATCTTTCAGCCTAATTAAAAAAATCATCATAAGCCAAAGATGTTAAAACCTATGATATTTGTGGCGTGCATATATGCATATTTTGGAGTGATGCAAATTGGAGAGAATAATAACAACAACAACACGGACAACTACAACAACAGCAGAAAGACTAGGTCAAAGAACCGAGTGAAACGGTGAACCTCTACTTGAAACAGTAAACTTCTGCACCGAAATTTTAAAAGAGGCTGAAAGAAAGATGAGAGACATGTTTGGCAGAATGCATGAGCTCTGGTGAGGTGGGGTGGGGCAAGGAAGGGGGCACAGGTCTAGATTTAACTGGAAATTTTGTATGAAATGCACAAAGCTTCAATAACAATTGGCTTTGAAAAAAATTTATGCTTTCTTTACAGAGCTGTGTTATATCATCCTTTGGGCCCTCTGCTAGGAAAGCAGAATCAAGTCTCAAATAATGCTTTTTAAATTGTATCCTTTAGTATTATAGATGTAGGACAGTACTGCATCAGACCTTGTGAATGTAAAATATCTTGTACCTGCTTTATGATGCATAGTAGTGACCGTGCTTTATCAGAGCTGTTTTTATTTTATTTTATTTTTTTTTTTGTTTTTTTGAGACAGGGTCTCCCTACAGCCCCAGCGGGGCTGGAACTCACAGAGATCCTACTGCTTCTGCCTCCCAAGTGCTTAAAGATGGTTAGGCCTGCCACCACACCCTTTTCAGCCACAATGTGGGTGCTGGGAATTGAACCTGGGTCTTCTGTGAGAGCAGTCAGTGCTCTTAACTATTGAACCATCTCTCTAGCCCAGAGCTGTTTTTAATGATGTTACTCATAATGTTCTCTTTCCAGATGATGATTGAGAAGCTAATTTAAAAGAAAATGGTGCCAGGTACCACAACAGTAACAGAACTGTGCTGTTTTCTGGGATTTTGTTTTTTACATTATTATTATTATTATTATTATTGTTATTATTATTATTTTGGTCTTTTTGAGACAGGGTCTCCCTGTAGCCCCAGCTGTCCTGGAACTCACTCTGTAGACCAGGCTGGCCTTGAGCTCACAAAGATCCGCCTGCCTCTGCCTCCCAAGTGCTAGGATTAAAGGCGTGCACCACCACGCCCGGCTGGCACTTTATTATTTTTAATGCAGTGTGCTGGATGTCTCTGCAATTGACTGCAGAACCTGGAGAAGCTGTTGTGGCTACTGATACATAACATACTGCTATTATTGGTCTTTTTATAAAAATATAAATATATACATATATAATTTGAATTTTTGAAAACTTCTGTGCTGTCAACTTTGGGAAAAAAACATATCCCAGTTTACCATGTTGAGTTGGCATTGTACAGAAATTACAGCCATATTGGTCTAGAAATGTTAATTTTTTTCCATTTGTATAGGGGTAACACACTGAATTAAAGATGTAAGGCCTTATCTATGTGGCTTTGATTACAGGAACTAATAAAGTATTCTCTAAATAAAAAATATGCTTGACTCACTGACTTTAGTTTTTTTCATTTTAAATTGGTTTTTCATTTATTACATATGGCACATCTCGATCTGAATCCCCTTACTACCCCCTTCCCCACTGGCACCCTTCCACTGACCACTGACCACTGACCACTGGAATTCATACAATCTGGCATTTGTGTGAAGGCCCATCGTATCAATTAGCATCCCTAGGTGTTCCTCATTGCAAGTTAACCCAGTAAGGTCTAGTAAACCCATTAAGAAGATCAGGCCTTCCTCAATCCAGCAGTAATCAATAGCCAATCGTTCTTCTGCTAAGATTAGTAACTGCTGCCCGTTTCCAGAGTTCTAGGCTGGGTCTTGTCTGCTTAAATTTGCATGGGTCTTGTGCATGCTGATACCACCGCTGTAGGGTCATATGAACAGGGACCTGGAGTTTGTAGCATTCTACTTCCTTTTTTAAAATTTTTATTTTTTTAAGGGATTCACAATATAAGAGCACAGTTGTTTTCAGATCACATTAATGTTGCTCAGTTTGCCATACAATTAGGTAATTCGTGCTAGCATCCACAGATGAGGGATACCATTCATCCTTTGTTTTTTTCTGGGACTGTGTTACTTCACTTAGCATGATATCTTCTAGCTCCATCCATTTACCTGCAAAGTTCATGATGTCATCTTTCTTTACTGCTGCATAGAACTCCATTGTGTAGATGTAGCACATTTTCTCTATCCACTCGTCAGTTGAGGGGCACTTGGGTGCTTGCTATTTGTGAAGAGAGCTGCAATAAACATGGCTGTGCATGTATCTCTGCAGTAAGATGAGTCTTGTGGGTACATATTCAGGAGTGGTATGGTTGGGTTAGGTGGCAAGTTCATTCTGATTCTTACAAGGATTCTCCACACTGCTTTCCATAGTGGCTGTACAAGTTTTCATTCCTACCAGCAATGGAAGAGTGTTCCCCTTTCCCCACAACCTCTCCAGCACTTGGTATCATTTTTTTCTTGATCCTAGCCAGTATTATCAGAGTGAGATGATATCTTAAAGTGTTTTTTTTTTTTTTTTTGTCTTTTCGAGACAGGGTCTCCCTGTAGCCCCAGCTGTCCTGGAACTCACTCCGTAGACCAGGCTGACCTTGACCTCACAAAGATCTGCCTGCCTCTGCCTCGGCATTTCCTTATTATTAGCGATGTTGAACACTTTTTTTTTTAAATTTTATTTATTTATTTATTTTTGTCTTTTTGAGACAGGGTCTCCCTGTAGCTCTGGCTGTCCTGGAACTCACTCTGCAGACAAGGCTGGCCTCGGACTCAGAGATCCACGTGCCTCTGCCTCCCAAGTGCTAGGATTAAAGGCGTGCGCCACCACGCCCGGCATTTATTTATTTCTGTATGTGTATGAATGTACTGTCTGCATATAGGTTTGTGCACCCGTGTCGTGCAATGCCACGGAGGTCAGAAGAGGGTGTCGGGTTCCCCTGGAGCTGGAGTCCTCCTGGAATTGGAGTTTCAGACGGCTCTCGGCCGCCATGTGGGTGCTGGGGATCGAACCCGGGTCATCTGTAAGAGTGGTCGGCGCTCTTAACCGCTAGGCCATCTCTCCAGCCCCGATGTTGAACACTTTTTAAGATGCTTCTCAGCCATCTCTAATTCCTCACTTGTGAAGCCTCTGTTCAGCTCTTTGCTCCATCTTTTGAGTGGGTCATTTGTTTTCTTTCTTCTTTGTTTTTTGAGTAGTTTATATATTCTGGAAACCAATGCTTTGTCACATGTTTCTGTGGTGAAGGTTTCCTCCCACTCTATGGATGAGTGTTTGATTTCCTTTTTCATTTCATCTTGTGATTTCTTTAGTATTTCCATTTCCTTTTGGAGTTTCTCAACCTCTTCCTATAGCTCTTTGCTTCACTGGTTGGTTTCCTTTTCTATTTCGACATGGGATCTTTTCAGTGTTTCTACTTCCTTCTGGAGTTTGTCATTTTCTCCCTCTAGTTCTTTCTGGTGTTTGTCATTCTCTCTCTCTCTAAGTCCTTATTGAGTTTTTCATTCTCTCTCTCCTTAGTTCTCTGATTTGTTCTTTATATTCTTTGATTTCCTTGAATATGTCTGCAATTGTTCCTCTGTGATGTGTGTCCTGGGCCATCCCCAGGGGCATCCCACCGTAGGAATCTCCCACAGGGTTTGTAGAGCTTGGCATGGAATTATCCTGCACCTTTCCCATGTTGTCCCTTTGTTGTGTTCCTGGTATGTGGGTTTCTCTTTGCCTGTATTCCAATGAGAATCCCAAATGCCTCTTCACTGTGTTGAAGCCTTGTTTTGCTTGCCTCCTTCAGATGCCTTCATTGTTTGGTTGTTTGATTTGTTTTTCTCCTTGCTTATGGAGTGTTGACTTGTCTGTTTTAGACTTTCTATTGGAAGTCTAACTCAGTCTTCCCTTTCTGTTCTGAATGTTCTCCAAAGAATCCACCTGGACACTCCCTCAGCAATTCCAGTTTGGGGGGGGATTTGCCTGTTTAGTACTCTGTGCTTCAGGTGGTCCTGGGAAATCCCTGATCTAAGCTCTGTGCACTCAAGTCCACGTTCTATTTCCATATGGTCATGCAACTCCTCCCTGGCTCTTACGGTTATTCAACCCCTCTTCCTCAGTGGCTCCTGAACCCTGGGTGAGTGAAGTTTAATATAGGAGTCCTATCTGAGGACCCTTTGCAGACTCCTAATCTCCATGCTTTGGCCATTTGTGCCTTTTTTTGTTCCTGGCCCTCTGTTGCATGAGGGAGCTTCATTAGTGAGTGTTGAGAGATTCATTAATGTCTTATTATCTCTTGTTCTATGGTGCATGAGCCTTAGGTGTAGAGGTTACATTGTAGATGTGTCACCTAGGGTTGGGAAATTCACAATGTGTATGACCAATCATGGAACTCTGTAATAGTCTCCATCTGGTGCAAAAGAGGCTTCTTTGATGAGTGGTGACTGTGGTACTTAATCACCAGCTTTGGTGCTAGGATCCACAGATGAGGAAGAACATAGGCTGTTTGTTTATCTGAGTCTGTGTTACTTAACTTAGTTTCTAATTCCATCCATTTACCTGCAAATTTCATGGCTTCATCTTTCTTTACTGCTAAGTAGAACTCCATTGTATAAATGTAACACATTTTCATTATCCAGTTGAAGGACACTTAGGTAGCTTCCAGCTTTTAGCCATTGTGAAAAGAGCAGCAACAAACACCTCTGCAGTAGGATGAGTCCTTCAATATATGCCAAGGACCAGTATAACCAAGTCAAACCATAGGTTCATTTTTAGTTTTTTAGGAGTTCTCCACACTGCTTTCCATAGGGGTTTTCTTAAAGTGGTTTTCATTTGCATTTCCCTAATTACTAATGATGTTGAACACTTTTTAAGATGTTTCTTAGGCATCTTTATTTCTTCTTTTGAGAACTCTTGGTTCAGATCCTTAGCCCATCTTTTAATTGGGTCACTTGTTTTCTTGATTCTTTGTTTTTTGAGTTCTTTAAATATGCTGGATGTTAAAATTGTCAGATGTGTTGCTGGTGAAGATTTTCTTCCACTCTATGGGTTTTCTTTCACTTCTTTTTTTTTTTTGTTTTTTTTTGCTTAACAGAGCTTTTGAGTTTAACAAGTCAATTGTCAATTGTTGACCTAATTTCCCATAAAGAAAATAACCATCAAGTATATACCATAACATCAAGTATACCAACACTCAGACTGAAACTCAACAAGGTTGGCCTGTGCTTCCATATAAATTTTAACTTTTTTTTTGTTTCTCTTTGGGAAGAATGTCATGGGGATTTTGATTGGGATTGCATTGAGTCTGTATATTGCTTTTGGAAAGATGGTCATTTTCACAATATTAATTTTTCCAATCCATGAGCATGGAAGGTCCTTCCATTTTCTGGTATCTTCCTCAATCTCTTTCTGCCATAAATCTTTGAAGATTTAAAAATTTCATTGTAACCAGGTGTGATGGTACATGCCTTTAATCCTAGCACTTGGGAGGCAGAGGCAGGCCAATCTCTGAGTTCAAGACCAGCCTGGTGTACATAGTGAATTCCAGGACAGCTGGAGATACAGGGATACAGGGAAGACCCTGTCTCAAAAGGTCTTGGTCACAACACACACACACACAAACACACACACACACACACACATATATAATAAATATATAGTATATATAGATATATATATATATAAAGGCTATTGTGAATGGGAGGGTTTCCATGTACTTTCTCCACTTGCTTGTTATTGGTATACAGAAAAGCTACTGATTTTTGTAGATTAATTTAACAACCTGCCACTTTACTGAAAGTGTTAATCATTTCTAGGAGTTTTATGGTGGAATTTTTGGCATCTCTTAGGAATAATATATCATCTGCAAAAAGGGATAGTTTGACCTCTTTTTTTTCCAATTAGCACTCCTTTAATTTCCTTCTCTTGTCTTATTACTCTAGGAAGAGTTTCAAGCAGTATATTAGAAAAGGAGTGGAGATAGTGGGCAGCCTTGTCTGGTTCCTTGTTTTAGGGGAATACTTACAGTTTTTCTCCATTTAGAATGATGTTAGCCATGGGTTTGTTGTATTACAGCTTTAATTATGTTTCCTCCAGGCCAGTTTTCTCTAGGACTTTTATCATAAATGCGTGTTGAATTTTATCAAAGGCCTTTTCTGAATCATAGAAGAAATTTGGGAGTTCTGCTTCTATCTTTTTTAATAATTTAAATAATATTCATCATGGATCTTCTTTAAATGTCTTGTAGAATTCTGCCACAAATCCATCTGAGCCTGGGCTTTCTTTAGTTGGGAGGTTTTGTATTACTGCTTCAATTTCCTTATACATTAAATATATATCCATTTCTTTTGGTATTTTTTGAGACAGGGTCTCCCTGTAGCCCCAGCTGTCCTGGGACTCACTATGCAGACCAGGCTGGACTTGAACTCACAGAGATCCATCTGCCTCTGCCTCACAAGTGCTGGGATTAAAGGCATGTGCCACCATGCCTGGCATAGAGTATAGGTTTTACAAGTATTCCCTCATAATTTTCTGGCTCTTTTTATTGCCTGTTGTGATTTTTTCTATTTAATCTCTAATTTTGTTGATTTGGAATTATTTTCTGTAGTAACACGCTCCTTCTAAGAGAGATGTAACTCAGTCCTACTAAGGGAGGCTGCTGCCAGCAGTTTCCTCCCTGGTAAGCTGGCACCTGGGTGCAGGTGCCAGGTGGCTACTTTCGGAGCCCAACCTGAGTGACTACTGTCCCTCTCAGGTGCTTAGCTTAGGATGGTGAAGTGCCACCCATGCTATCCCACCTGCGTGGGAGTCAATAACTCTCCAGACAGGAATTTCGGGCTGACAGCTGATGGCTGATCTTCAGCCCTCACTGCTGACAATTCACTCCACAGCTAGTGGTCTGATAGACCTCCATCCATCCCCTAGCACACATCACTCAAAATTCAGGCCTGCTCCAGCCTGTACAGGTGCAATAGTAACAGATCTAGGGATCATGCTTTGATGGCAATGAAGAATCCACTTTTGCATAAGCAAAACGATGCCATCTCTCAGGGCCAGTCTCAGGTCTCGAGCTGCTGTCTCATGGGGCAGGTCCAGGGAGCCTAGTGACTCCTACCTTATACTTCTGGGAGATGCTATCTGAAAAGCTAGCCCCTAACTCAAACTGGATGTTTCTACAACTTTATTTCTTTTGGTTAGCTGGATTAAGAGTCTGTCTACCTTGTTTATCTTTTGAAAGAACCAGCTCTTGGATTGACTGATTCTTTGTATTGTTTTCTTTGTTTCTAGTTCTTTAATTTCTGCTCTGATTTTTGTTATTTCTTCTTGTCTGCTGGGTTTGGGTTTCATTTGTTGTTGCCTTTCAAAAGTTTTGAGGCCTAATGTTAAGTTGTTTATTTGTGCTGTTTCGGATTTTTTAATGTAAGCACTTAGAGCTATAAACTTCTTTCTCAGGACTTTTTATAAGTGTACCAGAGGTTTTGTTGTGTAATCTTGTCCTTTTTGTTTAGTTCCAGTAATACTTTTATTTTTTTTTCTTGATTTCTCCTTTGACCCACTCATTGTTCAGGAGTGTGTTGTTTAATCTCCATGAGATTGTGTAGTTACTAGGGCTTACTCCAGTGTTGATTTGTGGTCTGATAGAATGCATGGGATTATTTCAATTTTTTTTCTCATATTTGTTGAGGTATTTTTGTGTGTGTGCATGTCTCAGTATGTGGTCAATTTTGGACAATGGTTTTCAGTGTGCTGAATAGGAAGGACATTCTTTGGTCCTTGGTTGGAATGTCCCATATATGTCTGTTAGGTCCATTTGATGTATATTTTTAAATTCAGATGTCTTTCTGTTTATTCTTTGCCCAGTTGACCTATCTAATGGTGAAAATGAGGTATGGAAGGCCCCTCCTACTAGAGAGTTGGGATTAATCTGTGTCTTAAAGTCCTGTAATATTGTATTTATGAAGTTGGGTGTACCAGAGTTTTTGGTACATATATGTTCATGATTATAATATTGTCTTAGTTAATTTTTCCTTTGATAAGAATGAAGTGACTCTCTTTACCTCTTCTGATTAGTTTTAGTTTGAAGCCTATTTTAACAGACATTAAAATTGCAATTCCTAGGCTGGAGAGATGGCCTAGCGGTTAAGAGCCCCTACCGCTCTTGCAGAGGACCTGGGTTTGATCCCCAGCACCCACGTGGCAGCCGAGAACCGTCTGAAACTCCAATTCCAGGAGAACTCCAGTTTCAGGGGAATCCGAGACCCTCTTCTGACCTCCGCAGCATTGCACAACATAGGTGCACAGACTTGCATGCAGACAGTACATTCATACACATACAGAAATAAATAAAATTAAGAAAAATTGCAATTCCTGCTTGCTTCTTAGTTCCATTTGCTGGGAATATTTTTTTCCATCTTTTCACCTTAAGATAGTGCCTGCCTTGAAGATGGGATGGGTTTCTTGCAGACAACAAAAAGAAGCATTTTTTTTTTCTTAATATTTTCAACTAGCCTGTGTTTTCTGACTGGGGATTTCAGTCCATTTCTATTTAAAGTTATTATCAAAGGATGTGTATTAGTTGCCATCATTTTAATTTCTTTTTGCCTTCTTGGTCTAACCTTGTATTTCCACGGTTATACCTTCATTTACTGTCTTTCCGTTGCCGCTTGGGTATAGTCATTAATTTTCTTCAGCTCATTGTAATATTTCATGTATTCTCTGAAGGGCTGATTTTCTGGACATGAATCATTTCAGCCTATTTATTTTATGGAGTTATTTTTTCCTTCAACTATAGTAGACGCTGCTGGGTAAATTATTCTGGATTGGCATCTATGGTCATTTGGATCTGGGAATACTTTGGTCTAGGCTATTACGAGTTTAATAGTTTACAGTGAAAAGTCAGTTGTAATTCTGATGGGTTTTCCTTATATGTGACTTTTTTTTTTGCATCTTTCAGTATTCTCTTTCTGCTCTGTATTTTCACTATGATATGCCGTGGGGAGTTTCTTTTCTGGCCCTGTCAATTTGGTGTTCTATGTGCTCCTTGACTTTGTATGTCTTTCCTTAATTTGGGGCAAATTTTTCTACAATTCTATTGAAGGTTTCTGGCCAATAGTATTATCCTGAGATTCTTCTCCTTACTCTATGCCTGTGATGTGTAAATTTTGTCTTTTCCTGCCCCACGTTTCCTGCATATTCCATTCCTATTTTTTTTTTTAATTTTCATAGTCTTTGCTTGAGCAGTCCAGTTCTTCAACTTCATCATCCAGTCTTGACATTCTGTTTCCCACCTCATTCATTCTATCTATCGGTGAGGCTTTCTCCTGTCATTTCAAATGGCTTGAGGGGTTCGCTTCCTTCTTCATTTCAGCTTAAGTTGCCTTCAATATTTCTATGTCCTTTGTGAATTCAGCCAGAAGTTTATCCCTATCTTCTTTTAGTTCTGTGATTTGTTTGTGTGTTCTTTAAATTAACTTTAAATTAGCAAAATAAACTTTGCTCATGTTTATGATTGTGCTTTTAAATTCTGTGTCTTGGGTTATCTCTAGGGGCTTCTCATTGTCAAACTCTTCTATAGGACTGGTGATGTTTGGTGGGGACATATTATTTGGGTTTTACATATTATTATTTTTTTCATTGTGATTTGGCACATGGATTTCTTTCGTCGTTTGTGATTCAGGTGTGAAACTCAAGCCTACTTTTGTTGAGTTGCAGTGTGAGTCCATTGGTATACTTGATGTGCCTTGGTCATTTTCTTGATGGGTATGAAAAGCTGGTTGATCTAGGCTTCAGGGTCTCTCTTTTGATTTTATACTGGAGGGACCTGGTAGCTCTAGTCCAGCTACTCAGGAATTCATGTAGAGGCTCAGTTAGATTCTCTGTCTTCCTCCTAAGGTCTGAGCCCCTACTAGTCCATAGCCACAGCCCAATTAGGGAGGCTTGCTAGTAGGAGGCTGGGTTTAGGTGTTCTCAGACAGTCTGCAAAGGTCTGGGCCCTTACTAAAGGGCAGAGAAAAGCCTAGGCCCTCAGCAGTGGGAGGGGCTTCAGATGGTCCCAATATAGAGGGATGGGCTCCTACTATTTGGAGCTCACTGCCAGTGGGAGCTAAGAGGGTAGTCCAGAGATCTGGGGGACAAGGGCAAAACCAGGTTTGTGCCAAGGCAAGGAAGAAGGCTGGTCAAGGGAGTCCAAGGCAGGGTAGGATTGAGAAGAGCCAAGACAGAAGGCTGCTCTCTGGAGTCCAAAGGCAAGAGGCTGGTGGAGACTGCTTGTGAAGGACCCACCAGACTGGAAGTTTGAGCTGATGTGAGCCCAGGGGCTCGGGAAGCAATGGGTGGGTCTAGTTCCCATTGCCATAGTCCAGAGACCTGAGGTACTAAGAGCTAACTTCAGTTTTATAAAAAAAATGTTAAATGAATTTGGCTTCAAATCAGGACAGCATTTGAACAATTTCTTTTTGAAAAGCATTTTATTTATGAGCACAGGTGTATTACTTGCATTTATATAAGTGTATGCATGTTTTGCAGTCCTCCTGGAGGTCAGAAGACAGCATAGGATCCCCTGGAACTGGAGTTACAGATGTGTTAGCCATCATGTAGGTGCTGGGAACTGAACCACAAGATCTTAACTGCTGAACCATCTCTCCAATACTGCATTTCCAACAATTTCTAGACAATTTTTAAAATAGCCTTTACTGGGGCTGGAGAGATGGCTCAGTGGTTAATAGCACCAACTGCTCTTGCAGAGGACCGGGGTTTGATTCCCAGTACCCACATGGCAGCTAAGAACCATCTTTAAACAGGCGTGGTGGCACATGCCTTTAATCCTAGAACTTCGGGAGGCAGAGGTAGGCAGATCTCTGTGAGTTCAAGGCTAGACTGGACTACAGAGTGAGTTCCAGGACAGCTGGGCTTACAGGGAGGACCCTGTCTCAAGAAAAAAAATAGCCTTAACCATACTTCTGCCATGTATACTACATATTTATGTTAAGTGATATTTGTAGTATTGTTGAGTATAAAATCAAAACATTATTCAACTCTGAAAAGCAATGAAGATGTTCTGTGCCCTGCAGTATCAAATATCAAGCCAAGGTTTAGTTTTTTAAAAGCTATTATTTTATTTCGAGACAGGGTCTCACTGTGAAGCCCTGGGTGGCGTGGAACTTGCTATGTAGACAAGGCTGCCCTTGAACTCACTGAGATCTGCTGCCTTCTGCCTCCTAAGGGCAAGGATTCAAGATGTGTACCACCACAAGATTTAATTCTTTAGGTAAGAGGAAAAAAGCAAATCTATCTCACTAATATGTAAATTCTCTTTCATGTTTTATAAATGATAAAATTATTATATGCATACCAAAGATTTGTGTTAAAATAAAACTTTTTGACCTGATACATAGACTGAGTTGGGCTTGAACTCATAGTGATCCACCTAAGGCATGCACCACCACTCTGGAGGCATAGGCAGGTGGTTCTTTGTGAGTTGCAGGCCACCCTGATCAACATAGTGAGTTGCAGGCCAGCCTGGTCTACATAGTTAGTTGCAGGTCAGCCAGGGCTCCTTAGGGAGACCTTGGCTCAAAAAAATTTCTTTGATGAAAGCGTTGCAAGTGAAAAAGCTTAAGAAGCTGTGCTCTGTGTCATAAGGCTTGGAACAAGGATCTCTCCATTTACTTGGGTCCAAGAACAATACTTTTAGCCCTCAAAGCTTAGTGTATTGTTCCTCCTACAGCCAGATAGGAAGGGCGAGTTTTGTGGTAACTTTCTAAGTTCTCCGTTTAATTAAGAATGGTTAAAGCTATTAATTATTTATTTGGTATTTATAGCCCATCTGTTCTCAAACTAAAAATGACATCACTAAGGACCAGGATAACACCTTTTTGCTGCATGTGAAGTATGAACCTTGATTCTTTGGTATGGAAACCATCCTTCTTTTGTGTTTCTATAGCATTTGGAAAGGTAATACAATGCAGAATGACCTTCTAGATAGTTATGTTTGACAGAATTTTGGTCTGAAAGCTAAATGGCAGCCATTATTATAATCCTATAAATGAAAAACCTTGGAAAAGCTTTTACTTTATGGTTACTTCATATACACAAGAAACTAGGACAGGAGCCAGTAGGGGCCAGAGGAGCTCCCCCCTGTGCTTATGAATCAATGAAATCATAGCAGAACTGAGTGACCTCGCCTTGCAGTATCTAACAGCAAGAGCAGAGGCAAAAGTCCTTATTTGCATTACTCATAGGGTCACCCCTAAATTAGTGGTTTTCCATAGGGGAGCCCCTAAAATACTAGTATGAAAGTTAATGTTATATAGATCTTTATTTTAAAATCCAGGGGGACCTACCAAATAGAAATATAGCTGACTTATGGCAGAAACAAGTCACTTTGTTAAAACTGAACAGCCAGCTGTTTAGGGAAAGAATTGTGTGAGAGATTGGGTTCTTTCCTGCTAAACATAGACATTCACTATGAACACAGGGAAAAAGAATCTTTGTTCATGGAGGGAGATTAAAAATATGTGCATTTGAATATTTGAATACTAACCTGTTGGAAGTCCATTTTGGAATTTTGGGCTGTAATGATGCTGACTACCCTGGAATATCTTAGTGGGGTGTTTCAACACATCATTTATGGGAGCTCAAACTGAGATGTTTGTGCATAGGAGTAGGGTACAGTCATTTTTTCTCTATTTTTTTTTGGCCTGAAGGCAAATTATTTCTAGAAAATGAATAGAGCTGGAGAGACAGCTCCATAGTTAGGAGCACTTGCTAGCCGTTCTTGCAGAGAATCCAAGTTCAGGTCATAGCACCCATGTCAGGAGGCTCCAGATCCAGAGGATCCAATACCCTCTTCTGGCCTCCATGGGTGCTGAACTCATGTGCACATATCCACACACAGACACATACATATATATATGGATGTAATTAAAACTAAAAATAGGTTAAAAAAATAAAGAAAACAAACTAAAGAATGGATCTGCAGTGTTCCCATTCCAAAATTAAAAGGTTTTACAGTGGGTGCAAGAAGTTCAGAATCAAAGATCTTGGCTTTAAAGAAAGTATTAAAAAGCTACTAATAAAAATTTACCTGAAAATTAAAAGAAGATATTCCTAATTACAAAATAAAGACTCCCAAAGGATCTATTTGGCGTTGAGCTTTGTGTGGATTAGAAATTTCTACATGCAGTTACCCAGCTTGATCAGCACAATGTGTTGAAGATGCTGTTTTTTCTCCAATGTGTATTTTTGAAATCATAAAAAATAAGGTGGGTGTAGGTGTGCGGACTTATATTCCAGTCCTCACTTTCATCACTTTGACCAGTCTGCCTATTTTTATGCCAGTACCACATTGTTTTTGTTACTATAGCTCTGTAATATCATTTGAAGTCAGGGATGGTGATACATTTCCTGCAGTTATTTTATTTATCAGGATTATTTTGACTATCCTGGATTTTTTTGTTTCCATATGAAATTAGAGATTGTTCTTTTAATTTCTGTGAAGAATTGTGTTGGAATTTTGATGGGAATTGCTTTTGGTAAGATGGTTGGCTATTTTTTTTTTTTTTTTTGGTCTTTTCGAGACAGGGTTCCACTATAGCCCCAGCTGTCCTAGAACTCACTCTGTAGATCAGGCTGGCCTTAAACTCACAAAGATCCACCTGCCTCTGCTTCCCAAGTGCTAGGATTAAAGGCGTGCATCACCATGCCCGGCTGGTTGGCTATTTTTACAGTATGGATCTTACCAATCCATGAGTATGGGAGGGCTTTCCGTGTTTTGTTGCCTTTTTCAGTGTCTTTTAAAGTTTGTATTTATACAAAATTTCCCCTTCCTTAGTCAGATTTATTCTAAGATGTTTTATTTTACTTTTTAAAGGCTATCATGAGGGCTGGAGAGATGGCCTAGCGGTTAAGAGCGCCGACCGCTCTTACAGAGGACCCGGGTTCGATCCCCAGCACCCACATGGCGGCCGAAAACCATCTGAAATTCCAATTCCAGGAGAACTCCAGTTCCAGGGGAATCCGATGCCCTCTTCTGACCTGCGCGGCATTGCATGACACGGGTGCACAAACTTGCATGCAGACAGTACATTCATACACATACAGAAATAAATAAAATTAAAAAAAGTAAAGGCTATCATGAATGGGATTGTTTCTCTGATTTCTTTGTCAGTATGTTTGTTGCTAGTGTACAGGAAGACTACTGATTTTTGCAAGTTTATTTTGTATCCTGATATTTTGCTGAATGTGTTTATCAGCTCTAGGAGTTTTCTGGTGGTGTCTTTAGGGTCTTTTATGTATAGCATTATATCATCTGAAAATAAGGATACTTTAACTTCTTCCTTTGCAGTTTGTATCTCCTTCGCTTGCCTTACTGCTCTAGCTAAAACTTCAAGCACTATACTGAATAGGAGTGGAGAGAGTGGTCATCTTCGTCTTGTTCCTGACTTCAGTGGAAATATTTTTTCTTTGGTTAGCAGATGTTGGCTTGTGATATATTGCTTTTATTTTGGTGAGAGGTGTTCCCTGTATCCCTAGAGTCTCCACAACTTTTATCATAAAGCAATGTTGGATTTTGTCAAAGACCTTTTCTTCATCTCATGAGATGTTATGATCATGTGGGTTCTGTCCTTGAGTCTGTTTATGTGATGGATTGCATTTATGCATTTATGTATGTTGAACCATCCCAAAATCTCTGCGATGAAGCCAAGTTGATCTAGATGATCTTTTTGATGTGTACTGGGTTTGCAAGTGTTTTATTGATAATTTTTTTTCATCTAGCTTCATCAGAGAGATTGGCCTATAATTTTCTTATTCTATTGGATCTTTACCACCTTCTAGTATCAGAGTAATATTGGTTTCATTAAAAAGAATTTGGAAATGTTCCTTTTCTATTTCCTATTTGAGAGGTGTTGGTGTTCTTCCCCTGAAAGTATAATAGATTTCTTCCCTATATCCATCTGGTCCTGGGCTCTTTTCAGTTGGAAAATTTTATTTTTTTATTATTTATTAATTTATTTTTTAAAATTACTATTTATTTATTTATTTATTTATTTATTTATTTATTTATGAGACAGGGTCTCTCTGTATCCCCAGCTGGCCTAGAACTCACTTTGTAGACCAGGCTGGCCTTGAACTCACAGAGATCTGCCTGCCTCTGCTTCCCGAGTGCTAGGATTAAAGGTGTGCACCACCCCGCCTGGCTGGAAAGTTTAAATTACTGCTTCTATCTCATTGATAATTGTGGGTCTTATTTAAATTATTTACTTCATCTTGATTTAATTTTGGTAAGTCATATATGTCTAAGAATTTATCCTTTTAATTTAGATTTTCTAGTTAAGTGAATATAAATTTTAAGTGTATATCCTTATGAGTTTCTGGATTTCCTCAGCATCTCTTATAATGTTTCCCTTTTCATCTCAGATTTTATTAATTAGGGTCCTCTCTTCTGATTAATTTGGCTAAAGTTTGGTTAACTTGTGAAACTATTACTCTTTTCAAAGAATGAACTCTTCTTTGATTCTTCACATTGCTTTTTTTTTTTCATTTCTATTTACTAATTTCAGCCCTGATTTGTTATCTAGTCCCATATACTGCCCCCCCTCCAATTATTAGAATTTATTTCCTGGGGTCTAAGTGTCACTTCTCCTGGTAGAAGGGCAAAGATTCAGTCAGTTAGTTTTGAGCCAAAATTCTTTCCATAACACTGGGTCTGTGAGGCTCCACAAGGACACTTAGAGCTGTACAGATTGTCAGAACTGAGCTTAAAAATCACTTTAAAAACAATGAAAAGAGAAAATGTGATTGTCATATCCTTCCCTTTCTGCTGAAAAAAGTTGTTTTTAAAACATTTAAAGTTTTTTTTTTTTTTTTAAATGGCAGGGAAGAGAAGATCTTTCCAACCCAGAATGCTTGCTGGAAAGAATCAGAACTGGATGAAGTCCCCGTTCAGGTGGGGGCCACTCACCTGGGCAGGACTTGGCTCGAGCCTCTCCAAGCTGAATAAAAAGCATCCTTAGGTGACAGTGGCTTCAAAGTGTACCTGGGCATGGTGAGGTAGAGCCTGTGGGTGTGGGCAGATGGCTTTCCCAGAGGAGATGCCACAGAGGCCACTGGGAAGCTTATGTTTTTGTAATGAGACCTAGGCACCTGGAGTGGGTTGTGGGTGGTGTTTCTCGGTATGGATATCTGTTCTCAGCTTCTTTGAGTGGGTATTTGGATGTTTGCTGTTACCTCAGCTTGTCAGTTGTGGACCAACTGTGTGGTGGTTGGTGTTCCATCTTGGGATGCTCTTTATTGATGTGTAGTGGAATGGAAGATGTAGTCTCAGTTCTGCTAGAGATAGGTGCAACTTCTGAGCCTGCAGGTCCAGGCTGGACAGGCAGGGTGGACAATGTGGGTGTGAAATTTGTGGGTGCTTGGGCATATAAGACAAGCAATGAGTGGGAGTGATGGTCATTTTGTCATGTCCTGCAGGAAGCAGAAACTACACATTTGAAAAGGTTAGTTGAAGGAAAGTTTGAAAGAAAGACTATTCACACAGGCATGAAGGAGGTTATGAGAACCAAGAAGAGTAGCTACTATCTGAGGAGTAGCAGCGATGCGAACCCGCTGGCCTGGAGGGCAAGTGGGCATGAAAGTGCTACTGGAAGCTGGTAGGAACTGTGGCCACAGAAAAGGACCAACCACACCCAGAGTAACCTATCCACTATCACCCTAGATCTTCATAGGTAAAGGTGTGGGTCAGAGGGTGGGGCGGCTAGGAAAGGAAGTGGAATGCATTCTCCCACATCTCCAGCTGATTGTAATCTCCTGACACTGCTTCTTATTAAAATAAATTTGAAATGCAAATGAAGAATAACTAACAATATGTATTAGAATGACTCTAGTCATTTGAAGAGACTCACATCTAAGTCATTCTTACTGATTGTTAGTGATTGCTGGCATTAGTTTTATGCATTAATATTCCCAAGCTGGATGAGCTTAACTTTTCTTTTTTTTTTTTTTTTAAAAATTTTATTGAGCTTTTGTAGTTTTTTGGTCTTTTTCAAAATATAATACTTTTATTGAAGTTTTGTGTATTTCAGACATCATTTTTCAGTTCAATTTAGACATATTCCCCTTTCCCTCCCCCCCCACCCCAGATCATGCATTCTACCATACATGTCCTGCATCTTTCTCTCAGTCTTTTTAAAGTTTTTCTCTGCAATGGTTTATTGTTTTGGGCACAATTTAACTATATCAGTGTGTTCTTTTACCCAGTCCTTATTTTGTTTTGGTTCCCTCCCAATTGTATTGCTCCAAAGTATGGTTATCTACACATCATATATGTACCAGAATTATGTCCTCCAGGAATAAACTGTATATTAACTCCAGTATATGTTTAGGAGTTCACATTTTTTCCTTTTAATTTTACATTACTCTAAAACATGAATATTTTAGAGTTTAACTTTTCAAATGAAAATTTCAGACATTTTTGAAATTAAAATCTGCTCTCTACTGTGGTCTTTTTTTTTGTATGTTAGAACAACTTGGCAAAATAAAATTTAGGTTTATTGTTGGATGTTGTTTCATATATACATAAATCAGGAAATAAACAACAATAACAACAACAAAATCCCCAGCAACTTCATAGACTTAAATGCCATCAAACTATATTGTATGAAAATTGCAAAAACTCAACCAAAAATTTTAAGACAAAAAGTTTCCTCCCCCCCCAAATATATAATATGTCCTATAGAGCCTGATTAATATCCCTCGCTGTCCTTCAGTGTGAGTCCATGCATTGGGCCCACCAAGAGTCCCATCCCTGTTCGATAAGACACCGTCTCTCCCCCTCCCAGCAGCCATCAATTGCATAGGTGGAGTTGAGTTTTTTTTACCACTTCCTCATGTCTATGCTGACTTGAGTGTGCAGAGGACCCGAGCATGCTGCAGCTACTGCTGTGAGTTCATGTGAATAACTGACTAGCTGTCTGGAAGACCTTGTTTCCTTGTGGTCAGCTACCATCTCTGACTCTGACAATCTTTTGACCTCCTCTTCTGCAATGACCCTTGAATCTTGAGACTGGCCTCAAAGCCTCCCAGATTAGCTTTCATGGTATCAAAGGATTATACACACTGTTAAGGGAGAAAACCCATCAATGGTCTTACCCAGCAGTAAAGCCTAATAAACAACGACTGGCCCAGCAAACTATGACTATTGGTGCGGTTGTGGTACTTTAACCTTGGGGGTAATCAACAGCTGTCTAATTGGAATTAAGGCCCGTTCAATAGGAGGGAACTCATAGGTGGGGGTTGTAAACATAGATAAATACAAAGTTCCTAGAGAAAAATCTATTTTTTCACATTCCTCGGCCAATGTAATTTCTTATTCTATTCATATTTATTCTAAATATGCATCCTCATATTTACAGACAAGTGTACCTTTTGCCTCCATCAAAGAAACTTCTTTTTGCAACAGATTGAGACTATTACAGAGTTCCAAAACTGATGAAATGCCCAGAAGAAGTGTATGTGAGATTCGTAACCCTCTGTGACACATCTTCAGTGCAGCCTCTACACATAAGATGAATGTATTTATGCAGCAGATGGTGATCAACAGAGAAACCCACAATGAGCCAATGTGCAGAGAACAAGAAGCCACAGGATGTTTATCCCTGAGGAGGACATCTTTGGTCCTTTAATCATCATACACACTACTTACAGTACAGCTAGGTAAATGCACACACAAAATTACTGGCATGCTCAGAATAAGATTTTTTTTCTTTTTTAAAAATCAAGTTTTTTCTCCTGAGATTATAATGAATATGGTCACATCACAGTAAATTCATAAGTAGGACAGAGAGCTCTCTGAAGGCTGGTTTGGTCACCTGTTATTAAAATGGGTTACCCCTGGGCTGGAAAGATGGCCTAGCAGTTAAGAGCACCGACCACTCTTGCAGAGGACCCGGGTTCGATCCCCAGCACCCTCATGGCGGCCGAGAGCCGTCTGAGACTCCAATTCCAGGAGAACTCCAGTTCCAGGGGACTCCAACACCCTCTTCTGACCTCCGCGGCATTGCACAACACAGGTGCACAAACTTGCATGCAGACAGTACATTTGTACACATACAGAAATAAATAAAATAAAAAAATGGGTTACCTCTAACAATAAGTACAAAAATAGAAAATATAAATTAAAAATGCAAGCTAATTTTCTTTTTGAAGTACTTTTAAGAAAAAAAAAAGCAGGGAAGGGCTTGGAAGTTTGGCTCTTTTTTCCTCTGTTGCAAATTCACCCTGTGGTTTTGGTGGGGGTGGTGAAAAGCACATGTCATCTGTGGGGGGAACTGCCCCCTGTGGGCAGGCGGGCCTGTTTCTCTCTCCAAGGTGACCATGCTTCGATTCTGAGAGGGGAAGTGGAGAGGGAAGACAGCACGGAGGTCTTCTGCTTTTGCTTTTCCTTTTTGCTGTTTAGCTTTCCTTATTAGTCTTCTGCCTCAAAATATGAGCATCCTCATCCTCATCATCTTCAGCTCTCCTCTTGCCCATATCTGCCTCGGTCTTCTCCCCTTCACTTCCTCCTCCTCTTCCTTCCCACCTTCTTCCTTGTCTTCACCCTCATTGTCAGCCTCCTGATTCCTAATTTCCTCATGAGCATTTAGCTGCCAGCTGGGTCTCTTCCATTCTCTGTCTCCTCCATAACCTCCTCCTTCGAGTTCTTGCTGGTGATGTGGGGGCTGGTATCCCTGGTGGACCTGACATGGTGAGGCACTCCACACAGTGATATGTGGAACAGTTGTAAAAAAGAGTCTTTGAGGACTCTGGCAAGAAAGCAGCTGGAGTACAGAGTTGGCCGCAGAGGAGGATGCGGAGGCGGAGGCGGAGGCGGAGGCGGAGGTGGAGGCGGAGGCGGAGGCTGCTGCAGTGACTTGGAAGCTGTCCCAGGAACGAGCATTCAGTCTGCTGTTTGTTTGTTTTTTTTAATATTTTGATTTATTCTTTGACACGTTGATACATATATACAATGATCGTATCCACCCCAATCCCTGCTCCTACTCCCCCTGATCCTCAACATGTGTCCATCTCATCTTCTTGTCCTCTTCTTTTTTTTTAATAACTCACCGAGTCCAATTAGAACTGCTTGCAGGAGAATGGACAACCTACTAGCAGCCACACCCCTGAAAAAAATGACACCCCTCCATCAGTTGCAAGTATCTCCACATATAGGAGTGGAGACCCATGAGCTCCTTCCCATCCATGCAGGAGTTATTGACTGGCTTGATTTTTGCAGGTTTTATGTAAGTAGTCATAGTTGCTGTGGGTTCATAGTGCAGCAGCCACATCACGTTCAGAAGACATTTCACAGCATCCCACCATACTCCAGCTCTCTCTTCTTCCTGAAACCTCTTTTCACAATGTTCCCTAAGCCTTGGGGCAAGGGGTTGATATAGATGCCTCATTTGGGATGAGTACTCACCAGTCCCTTATTCTTAAGCACTTCAGTTATGAGTCTCTGCAGTAACTTTTGTCATCTGAAACGAAAAATAGAAAGAAAAGGAAAAAAAGAAAAAAGAAGCTTCTCTGACCAAGGTTGGGCAGAGCACTAATCTGTGGGTATAAACATAAATGGTTATTAGGCGGTTTGATAGCATGTCTGTTTAGCAGAACAACAGTAATGGGTTCCTTCCTAGGCCTATGACCTCCTGAACCATGGGCTTTTGACCAGACCCAGTTTGCAGTACCAGGCATGAATTTCCCCTGTGAAGTAGGCCTCAAATCCAATCAGAATACAATTGGCTACCCCGTAAGAGTTATAACACTATGGTATCCATGGACATCTGAACTGGCAAGTCTGAACTATTGCATGCAGGGTCAGTGCTAAATCAATTGATGACTTTTTCCCCTAGTAATCTATAAGGTGCCTTTTAGCACCGTGAAAATTTCTCACCGTAGGGAGAAAATTTTCAGGTTATTTCCAGCTTGAATTCTCTACATCCTGTAACCAAAGCATATTGTATTTTCACCAATAGGGTCTTACCATCTAATTATAGTTGATAACTAGGAGTAATGGCAATAGCCTGTGTTGTTTGGGGGTTCTCTGGGGCTCCATGACCAATAATCTGTAGGGAGACAACCCATACCTGGCACTGATAATTTATTTAATAACCTTTGTCTTCTGTGGGGAGCAATGTCCACTTGTGCATGCCGAATTCCCTTTAAAAATTTGTATTTTAATTAGCTTACATAGTAGTGTGTATGCATAAGATTTTTGCATGCAACGTTTGATTGGGTTAACCCACCTCCATGCTTTTTTCTTCCTTATTCCTCCATCCCATCCCACTTAATTCTCTAAATCCCTAGTATGTGTCCTACCATTTCCTGTCCTCCTTTAATGCCTCTCCCCCCTTCTTCCTCTGCATTCCTGAGAATCTCTACAGATACTTCTAATTAAACGCACAAGTCTAAAAGTTTGAAGCTAAGATCCACATATGAGAGAGAACATGTAGTGTTTGTCTTTCTGGGCCTGTATGACCTTACATAATACAATATTTTCTATTCCGTCTATTTTCCTATACATTTAATATTTAATTTTCTTTACACCTGGATAAAATTCTATTTTATGTATTTGTACATTTTCATTATCCATTCATCAGTTGATGAACATCTAGGTTGATTTCATTTCTTAGTTATTGTAATAGAGTAATAATGAACATGGAGTTTTCAGCACCGTTTGTTGTCATGTTAGCCATTTGAGTGGCATGAGATGAAACCTCAAAGTACTTTTCATTTGCATTTCCGTGATGGCTAATGATGTTAAAATGTTTTTAAACTGTTTGTTAGCTATTTGTATTTCTTCTTTTGAGAATTCTGTTTGGTTCCATAGCCCATTCTTTTTTTTTATGTTAAGTTTCTTGAGTTCTTTGTGTATTCTAGATACTAGTCCTCTGTCAGATCTATACCTGGAAAAGATTTTCTTCCATTTTATAGGTTGCCTCTTTACTTGATTCAGAGTTTCCTCTGATTTAAAGAACATTTTAATTTCATGTGATCATATTTGTCCATTACTGGTCTTATTTCTTGAGCAATTGGAGTCCTATTCAGATAGTATTTTCTTGTGCCTTTATTTTGAACTACTCTATACTTTTCTCTAGCAGTTTCAGAGTCTCAGGTCTTATATTGAGATCCTTGGTCCACTGAAAGTTGATTTTTGTTCAGGATAAGAAATAAGGATGTAGTTTCAGTCTTCTTCTGGAAAACCAGATATCCAGATTTTCCTAGCACCATCATTGAACATGCTGTTTTTTCTTCAGCATATATATTGATTCTTATCTTATTGATTTTGTAGTTTTCATTTTTTTCTCCTTCCTGTCTTGCTTAACAAATAGTATTATAGCATAATTTATTCTTTTCTGTGGTTTTGTAGATGAATTTGTTTATCTCTTTAGTACTGTTTTAGGAAACTGCATATTCTTTTCATCATGTAGTAGCTCACCCATTGGTTCTTTTGCTTTTCTTCTCTGAGTGTTGGGGATAAAATCCAGGACCTTGTGCATGCTAGGAAAGTGCTCTACATTGAGACACATCCTATATCATTCTTTTGATAGTTTGTTGTCACCTCTTGCCTAGTGTGAAAATATTAGCACTAGATAATACTCTTTTGGACCAAAAAAAAGTACAGTCTTCTTCCTAGGAACAAGCCCAGGATATGAACTGGAGATATACTGAAGGTCATTTAGCTTCTCCCACTAGTCAAAATTTGTGTTTCTACACATATTTCTTGGTTTTCTTTTGGCATGCATAATGAAATCAATGCTAAAGAATCTTGGACAGGCAAGTTTTAATGCTTAGGACAGAGAGAACAAGGATATGACTAGGCCAAGACTAATTGGCAGTGGGAGTGTCCTAGAGAGTTAGCTCAGAGAAGGCTGAGCAGGGATTTTTCACACATGTTAACAAATTTTCCTTATTAGTCCTCATTACAACCAATGGGTTAGCAAAAAAACAAAAATACCACCCAAAAGAAAAAAAAACACACCCACACATTTTTTTTTTAATATTAGTGATTTAAGAACAAACAAAACAAAACTAACATTCAAACAAACCGGGAGTGGTAGCGCACGCTTTTAATCCTAGCACTTGGGAGGCAGAGGCAGGCAGATCTTTGTTAGTTCAAGGCCAGCCTGGTCTACAGAGTGAGTTCCAGGACAGCTGGGGCTACAGGGAGACCCTGTCTCAAAAAAGACAAAAAAAATTTATCAAGAAAACCTGGCTTGGTAAGCTAGGCCAAAACCAATGAGCAGTAGGTCTTCCCTGTAACTGTTGTGTAGCTATGAGTGGGTTGCTCTGCTATTCGTGGTTCATTTTTTTTCCTTCCTGTGATGCAGGAAAGTCTATGAGAAATATGCTATAAAATGTTTAGAAATCCCTTTTTAAAGTTTTTCCTTCAGAAGATACTTACCCAGCTTTCTAGTACTTTGGCTTAAGTTAAGACTCACTTAGTTCTTTTTTCCCTGTCTCTTCCTTGTTATAGGCAAAAAGAACAAGAAAGGGAGAGGGGCCTAGAAGAGAATGATGAGGCAGAGTCTGAGCATGAGCTGTGGGGTGCGCAGACACAGCTTCTCATCTCCCAAGAACTCTGTTCTTTACGAAGCCTAGACTGCATTAGCCAGGGTTCTCCAGAGAAACCCAGCAAAATATGCGTAGATACAAACACTCCTTAGCTTACAATGAGTTGTAGCCCTTAAGCATATCATGAATTGAAAATATCATTAAGACTGAAAATACATTTAATACACCTAACATATGGAGCATGATAGCTTAGCAGAACATTATATCGTAGAGTACTGGTTGTTTCTTCATGATTACATGGCTGACTAGGAGCTGTGGATCACTGCTTTGCTCAGCAGCAGAGAATGGTACCACATACTGCTAGCAGAGAAGAAGATCAAAGTTCCAAATCCAACTACAATTTCTGTTGAATGTGAATTCAGCACTATTCTAAACCTATGCAGTTATAAGCCACTTGAAAGTCAAGGAGTATCTGCATACATAAGAGGCAGCTTATGGAAATTGGCTTAGCTGATTATAGAGACCACAAGCTCCCCCAGTGTCACCTCAGAGCTGGGGAGTCCTGGAAGAAGCAGGGGAACCAGTAGTAACTCTCAGTCGATGACAAAGACTTGCAGCGTGAGGGTGCTGGTGTAAGTCCTAGTCAGAAGTCCCAAGAGCCAAGATGCCCAAGGCCAGAAGACAGCTCAGGAAGAGAAAAATGCATCCACTTTCCACTCGTTTTGCTCTTTGGGCCCTCAGTGGATTAGGTAATGCCTGGGTCCAGCCCCATGGGTGAGACTGCTGCTGTTCATCAGCCTACCAGCTCAATTGCTGGTATGGTCCAGAAAACCTTAGACTTATCTGTAAATGTTTCACCAGGCACTTGAGCTGACATAGACTATTAACCATCACACTGGATTCTACAGGTGCAATGATCAACCATTTTAGTTTGGTTGGGATCAAGGAGCTTCCCAGGATATGTAACTTTTAATGTTAAAATAAGAAAAGCCCTGAGAAAACCAGCATATGTTTGTCCCTCCCTCCCTCTCTCCCTCCCTCCCTCCCTCCTTCCTTCTTTCCTTCCTTCCTTTCTCCTTTTGTTCCCTCCCCAATTTATTTTCAATTTACCTTTGCTCTCTAGAAGAAATCAGTATTGTCTGCATTAGGAACTACATACATTGTGTCTTGAACTCAAGGGCCACTTACATGAAAACGTACATATTTAAATGCTTGACTTATGCTCAGTAAGATGAGAGGAGCATAGTTTGAACGTGTTTCAGCAACGGAATATGTATACAGAAGCAGCAGATCCTGAACTGGCAGGATGAGTCTGCAGAAAAGGAGCCTGCTGCTAAGCCTGACATCTTGTTTTTGATCCCCAGGACCCCATGATGGAAGGTGAGAACCGACTCCCACAAGTTGTTTTTTTACCTCTGCACATACACAGTGGTACAGGGCCCGCTCTGTGGCCTCCAAAAACAAAATAAATAAATGTAAAAAAAAAGTAGTTGATCCTGCATTAGCTAGAGGGTTCACAGGGAGGAATAATCATGAAACTAAAGCTATAGTTAAATTGTTATTTGTCTTTTTACCACCCATACTCCTCAGTTTATAGTTATACACAAATTCACATAAATTCATCCACTGGAATTGATGTACAGGTATAGTATAATGTTGGCCTAGCTGTCAAAGACCTCAACAAATATGAAGAGTGGCTTGGACTGAGTAGTTTTTAAAAATTATTATAAGAGAAGATAAGGTGGGTCACTTCCTTGTTAGTGAGCTTTCTGTTACTGTAATAAGATACTATAATCAGTTTACAAGGAGGAAAATATAGCTGGGTATGGTGGCATATACCTGCAATCCTAGCACTTGAGAGGCAGAGGTGGAGACATCTTAAGTTTCAGTCAGATGGTGGTACACAGACCCTGTCTTAATAAAGAATAAACAAAAAATATAAAAGGAGGAAGAGGAGGAATAGGAAGAGGAGGGGAAGGAAGAAGAAGAGGAGGAGGGGGAGGAACGGTTTATTTTGACTCACAGTTTTGGAGGTTTCAGTTGATGGTCATTGGTTCTTTGACTGTGGGTCTGTGGTAAGGTGGTACAGTATGTAGGAAACAGCTCATCTCTTGGCAGCCAGGACATAGGAGGATGAAGGGATGGGGTTTCAACATACCACTCAAGGGCATGCCCCCAGTGGTCTAAGTTCTCACACTAGATCCCATTTCTTTTTTCTTTATTGTTATTAAACTTTTTCCATAAATCATACATCATTTCTCAATCCAATTTAGAGTCATTTCCCTTTCCATGCCCCCCACCCCACCTGAGTTCCTGCACTCTGCCATACATGTCTTGCATCTTTTTCTGAGTCTTTCCAGAGTATTTTTTTTAAAGCAGATGCTTACTGTTTTGGGGAGAACTTCACTGTTTTAGCCTTTTTTTTTCCAGTTCTTTTGTTGTTGTTCTCTCCAACTTGTATTATATATATATATATATAAACAATACATATATATGTATAAACAATACATATATATATATATAAACAATATATATATATACACACACACACATACACACACATAAATATATACATACATACATACACATATCACCTGAATCGGAGAATTTTCTTTTCTTTCTTTCTTTCTTTCTTTCTTTCTTTCTTTCTTTCTTTCTTTTTTTTTGCTAAAAGATGTCATATTTTCCTTAAGGAAGTGTTTGAAGGCTCCTCCTTGGCAAGCCCAAATAACCATCAATCTTGCCTTTGTGCTCCGCACTGGGGTCTTTCCCTCCCATGGTCACCCAAATGAGGTCCAGTAAGCATGCGTCCTGTCTTGACCTTCCTGTACTGGCCTCCATGATACAGCCTGGGTAGTCCAACAATGGCAGTCTATACTCTGAAGAGGCTGAAATCCCAGTAGCTGCTCAGTCAACAAGCTGGATATCTCAGTACTCCCCATCTGACATTGGAGGTTTGGAGGATTCTTGGAGAGACATGAGACTTCAGTTCATATTGGAGGGTTAAAAATCTGTGTCTTATGTCTTTGAAGAATGGCAAAAGCAGTGGCAACCACAGAATAGATGTGCTTGCCAGTAAGAATTGAAGACAGGCAAAACAACATCATGAAATTTGCAGGTAAAAGGATGGAACTAGAATATATTATGTTAAGTGAAGTAACACAGTCCCAGAAAAACAAAAGACAAATGGTATTCCTCATCTGTGGATGCTAGCATCAAGTGCCTAGTTGTGGGTCAGACTGATGTTATAGTCCTTGTGATCTGAAAACAATGTGCTCTTATATTATATCTAGACAGGTTCTAGAATTAACCTACCATTTATTTTCAGACTTTGGATTTTTGATATATGATGGTGGGTATGTATGCATATTTTACAGTAATATAAAATTAAAATGGAAAAATGTGAATCAAGAAATATGACATGGAAATAACATACAGTTTGTTTTCAGAAGATATAATTTTAGTATAGGTGCAATGTATCAGGCTGGTGAAACTTAGCCTTTCTGGGTGCTTAACAACCATAGTTAACACTCATACCAATTGGCTGAGGAACCTAAGGGGTAACTTTGTTCCTTGCCCTTAGAGTTCAACTAAGTCTCAGGGGACTATGCATGGGGGCATCTCTTGAAATGTCCTGCAAAAGTGGGTCACAAGTCTTCCTGTGTAGGGAGGTCTTGGAGATCCACTAATGAGACTTCAGCCAGTGTCCAGTCTATAAAGAGGAAAGTCTGCTCATGCTTCAAAAAGGGAAGCCTGGTCTATTTTTTGATTTTGTCCTCGAGTGGATGGAACTGATTCCCTCCCCCCGACCCCCGCAAGAAAACAAAAAAAACAACAAAACAAAACAAAACAAAAAAAAACAAACCCAAGTGACCCCTGATGACCAGAGTCTCAGCTGATCTTAAGAAATCAAAAACCTTGGCTAATCTGGGCTAACTGTGTGGACTTAAGCATCCAAAAGGAAAGTAAAACCGGAAATAAATAATTAGTAAAGCCTGAGAAATTATACCCCAGATATAAAACTTGAGATCTTAGTAAAAAGACAAAAAGAAAAAAGAGAGCACTGTTGTTTTTCCTGTCTTCAGTTCTTACTAGACCCCACTTCTTTTTTTTTTTTTATTAATTTAGTTTTTATTGATGCTTTGTGCATTTCATACATTTTTTCCAATTCAGTTCAGGCTGATTTCCCTTTCCCTCCCCCCCACCCCCACCCCATCCCAGATCATGCATTCTGCCATAACTGTCCTGCATCTTTCTCTCAGTTTTTTTTTTTTTTCATTTCTAGCTATAAGTGATAATCCATGAGTACAAGCATCCTTCATGCAAAACCTATCTGCAGGCTGTTGTGCCCAAACCCCTACAGCCCCACCATCCAGTGGGGGGTGACAGGTTGTTTGTTCAATCAAGTTGATCAAATGAGTGTCCAGACTACATTGCTGTAGTTTCACCTTTCACCCCAATCGCAGCCCTTACATTCTACCACGGCCCCTCTTCCGCAGGTTGTTCCCTAGGCTTAGAAAAGGGGCACAGGTGGATGAGAGGTCAAACAGTCCACTCTCTCTGGAGCTGTTGACTTGGAGTCTGGTCAATTCTGGCTGTTTCCTTTCAGGGGCTGACAGTTTTAGACACCACTTCTTAAAGGTTCCACTACCTCCCAATAGCACCATGGCCTGGGGACAAAGTCTTCAACACATGCCTTTGGGGAGCACTTATTCAAACCATAGCGACTTCCCATTATACCTTTGGTAGACTATCCAAAAAACGAGGGCATGAAACAGTCTATTCCAAAATTGCCATCATGGGCCAAAGAGGTGCTGTGTGTATGCCGTGTGCATACCATGTGGACAAAGTTAAAGAAATTGGGAGAGAAGATCCTTTGTGGAGACTTTCTCCCATGGGAGAAAGGAAGACAGCTGTTTAGGTTGTGCTCATTCACACTGTGGTTACATGAGAGAGGCTTCAGAAAGCTTTGCTGGAAACTTGACACACGTGCCCTGGAATGGAGGATGTGTGAATAATGAGAGCCATGCAGGGTTGAGAACACTGAGAGAGTCCGTAGGCTTCCACTGGCAGCGAGGCAATGACACAGGACTTCCTGATAAACAAGTGGAATCATCAGGGCTCAGGTTAGTGAAGCAGACTCACCTGGAGCCTTCTTTAAGTTACCCTGCCCAAAGGGCTGCTTGGATGGTAATGTAAACTCGGGTATCACTCAGCTACAACGTGCTAGCTCCAATCCAATGCCAAGCTCAGAGTGCTCAAATACCAGACAGCAGCTCTACCAACATGCCAGCCATTATTGTGGACTTTCCCATAATGGACTCTTAGTTTTCTTGGACTGTCCAGGGACACCGACAAGGATACTGGGAGAAGGGAGATAAATTTAACTGGAGAACAAAAGGCAACCCCTCACAACCCACTCCCACATTCTGTCCAATACACACCAGGTCTAAAGGGTTCAAGTTGGGGTATGGAAAATCTCTATGTTACATAAAAGTTGGACTTTTTTTGACTTTTATACTACTAAATATTTTAATTACTCAAACATAATTTCCTCAGTGAATAATTAGAATCATTATAAAAGTTATACGAAAGTTATTGGATTGGTTTAAGATTTAAAGGGACTCCTATATGTTGTGGTGTGTGTGTGTGTGTGTGAGAGAGAGAGAGAGACAGAGACAGAGACAGAGACAGAGAGACAGAGAGAGACAGAGAGATTATTGAGTTTAACCGATTCGGTAACAGTTGCACTTGTAAAGTGCTTACTACATGCCTGACACTTGCTCTGTTACACAGGATATGTCAGTTTATATTCATAGAAACTATGAAATAAGTAGCGTGATCATTATAATTTTCCAGATGAGGAAACTGGAAGACAAGGAAGTTAAGTGGTTGGACGGAGTCATACCCTATGGAGAAGCTGAGGGTGAAGCCCTGGGGTACAGCATGGGCTGCTTTGTCAGCTCAGGAAATGGTTACAAAGAGACGCTTTTGTGATCCAGAAAAGGAAGTTTTGAATAAGCAGCTTGGACCCAGGGTCTAGATGCCTGATAGTCTGGGAGGGTGCCAAGCGCCAGCATTTTGGGACTCTCAGAGTTCCAACCTCGTTCAGTTACACTGAGTTCAGGGTATGGTGGTGCAGCATCACAGTGTCTCCAGAAGTTCTAAACATTGTAGTCAGAAGCAGCCATTCCCCTTCACCCCTCACATTCCGAGTTCCACTCCCTCAACCTTTGCACTGCTCCTGCTGGTGCAGATATTTATGTGTTTAAATAATATTTTGTGGTAAAAGTTGAGGCAAGGTTTCTGGTTGCTGCAGGTTAGAACTCAGGAGATGAGGTTGGTGGGCCAGCACTTCTAACCAACAGATGCGGGGAGAGGGTCTATGTAGGACCTTTATGTTTAAATATTACACGATAGGTCTTTTGCCCTATTGTATTCTTTTGTTTCTGGCCCTGTTATCTGGATACCTTTCTCTCTTGAGTCATCAAGGAGCCAAGGTTAAAATGATACCCCTTCAACTCTTAAGAGCACAGTGCATCCATTTAAAAGATTTTCTGATTGACTATTAAATACCTCATTTCACACATAATGTGGACCTTTGTATGCAAGAATACCAGACATATAGTACCAGAATGCTTCTCATACTGTTAGATCTGATTAATTATTCTGATAAATACTTGGTTTCCATAATAAATTAGACATAATGGAAAATACATTAATGAAAAAGTGTGTAAATGCATTTTTGCAGAGTTAAAATTTTCCATCCTTGAAAGTCAGAGAACATGAAGTCAGTTTCCATGAACTCCAACACCCTCTCATACTTTTTATATCATTACAATATAATGAATTATTTTATTGCATTTATGCAGAATTTAATGCCAAAATAATGAGGTTGCGCTAAGGCTTGCAGCAAAAACCAAGGAGTTAAAGAGCTTTTTGTCTTTTCTCATTCTCTGTGGCCATATGGCTGAATGCAGCCATGCTTGTGCCTGGCAAGAGTGGAGTCAGAACTGTACAGGTCACCCAGAGGGTCTCCCTCCCTCCCTCCCTTCCTTCCTTCCTTCCTTCCTTCCTTCCTTCCTTCCTTCCTTCCTTCTTTCCTTCCTTCCTTCCTTCCCATTGTTCTTATCTTCCAACTTAAAATTGCAGCTTAAAATGGTAAAATATGGATATGTTAAATATGTTAAAAAAATTGAAGCTTTTTTGAATTAACTTTTATCTTTATCACATTAATCTATGCATGTAGTTTAGATGTAAATGTTTAAAATGTGTAAGGGTCTAGAGCCCATTCTAAATTGGTTAAACAATTTCAGTTAAGTATCATCTAGATTGGCAGCCTTGGCAGCGGGGTGAGATCTTGGAAATGCTTTAGGGATTCATTTGTTCAATGGAGTTCTATTATTGTGATTACATCAAGATTCTTCACCGAACAGGCAGATAATGTCCTAGGATTTTGGTTCCTGTCCTGCATGGCATTTTTTTTTTCAAATGAAACTAACCTATTCACTTCATCCTGTTTATATTTCTTTCTTTCCGCATCACCATCAGACATCAATTTATTTTCCAAATCTTCAACTACATCAGAATGTCATTTCTAAAGTACATTGAAGCTTACCTTTAGTAGAGGTGCAATGAATCAATTCTAGGGTTGCTACAATATGCTACTATTTTTTTTAAATAGTAATATGAAGAGACTAGTATGTTTAAGACTTATACTTTATGAAAAGTAACAGTCCATTGCTCTGTGTATATTTGTACTACTATAGCTCACTTGTTTTTAGTTTTTCAAAACAGAATAAAATTAATTTCTACACTTGAATTTAATCTCATTATTTAATATAGGATCAAAGGCGTGCCCCACCACACCCGGTTAACTGTCTATAGATTTTTGAATGTGGTAACCGGAACATAGGTTACCAAAGTACATAGCTTGCTTGGTGAATCATCATCCTCATTGCTTTCTGGACAAACGAATGTGATAGGATATGGAACCTTCCTTATTTCTTTGGCCCAGACAGGCTGGTATCAATGCACACATCTGGAGAACCCATCTTCATGGCAAATTTCCAGGTTTCTTTGAGTGCCCGAGGGAGGGGCACGTTTCTCGAAGCCCACTCCATGGATGCGCCTGAGAATGTTGAAGGTATATCACTGGCGGATCCATCCTTCTCCCTACCCTTCTTCGTGGGAGCCATTTCTCCGGGCCCAAGTTGGAAAGGGATTCAATGGTTTTTGATCCATCAAAAATAGTGATTTCATGTGCTTGAAATGAATACAAAACATCCAGCACTTGGCTAGGCGCTCCATCATAGGCACAGCCAGGCCCTCACTCAACAAAGAAGAAAGGGAAACAAGGCCATTTCGGAACTGCACGCTTCAAGCTGCAGCAAGAACTTCGCTAAGAGCTAAACAAAAACATGATTGTTAGCCTACACATCGGAGATTTACATCCCGTGGATTTATGGTTCCAAAGGCACAGTTTGTTCTACCACTTTTCTGTTTTGAATTTGAATATTTTGCTTAAGTCTTAGGTAATAAGTACTTTAAAAATGGACAAAAATCCCCTCCTCAACGTGTAAACAAATAAAAGCAGTATAAAGTGACAGTCTGAAAACATGCCTATTTAATTTCATGTTAACACGAAGAAACAGAAATCTTTAGCCTTCTAGGCAAATACGTATTCATTACTTAATTAGCTTCTGGCTAGCAGGTCTTTAGGCGGATAAAAAATAGTCTGTGCATTAAATATATTTGCTGCAAAGAAAAGGACCGGAACGAAAGTGTCCTGGGCTTTACTCCGAGACCAGAAAATGTAGCACAGTGGCAATGACTTAGTCCTGCTGCATTTTCCAGGAATGGCCAATTAAAGAGCAGAAGTCAAGTCGACTTTCGGCACTAGCGTTCAACAAAGAATGAAGCATAAGACCTGAAAAAAGAATTAGAACTACGTTATTTGGAAGCACAGATTGGTAAGAAAAAGTCCAAATTGAGGAGTGTGAAGAGGAATGGAAAGAAACAAAACTGTTCCAATAAAAAAGTGCTTGAGGGGTTCCTTCTCCATCAGCAAGCATGCGTATAAATTCTATCAGTGTTAAGAGGACATAAACGCACGACTCAGGGAGAACAGAGTGACTTGTGTGTGTACGGTTAAAGAAAGGCTAGGAAAAGTCTATTAAAAACCACAAAGGGCAGCTTAGAAGGCTAATAGACACAGAGGTATCTGCAAGAAAGTCATTTAATTTTAATTAATGGCATAATGTGCTTTTCTTTTCAAAAGACAAAAATTTAAAAAAAAACAAAGGGAAAATAAATTTAAACAAATCCCAAATTAGCTCTCAAAATCGTGGCTCAAAGTATTATTGTACAGATTTGTAAAACTGACCCCTTCTGTGCTAAGTTTATAATTTGTATTCAAACTGGAATATGAGTTATAGAAGGAATTCAAATGCTTTGCTCATTCTTCCTAGAGGAGGAAAGGCTACGTAGAGTGAGGTGGAAGAGACACTCAATTATACAAATGGGAGCACAATCAATCTATATATAAACATACTATAATAAAATTATATCTATATGTGTGTGTGTGTGTGTGTGTGCGTGTGTGTAACGCAAAGCTGGGATTGAACTTAGCACTTTGTACATGGCAGGGAAGTACTCCACTACTTAGTCCAGATTTCTCTTAAAAATGCACAATCACACAAAGTGGGGATGAAAATCTCTCAAATGAGGTGGAAATATTTCTGGAAGAATAATTTGAGAGTGCTTTCCTGTAGTAAATACAGGAAAGAACAATAAGGTTCTTTATTTGAAAGAGAGAGCAAAATACGGACTTTTCTTCTTTATACAGTTGGAGGTTACAAATAAAGGCTTACTTTTGAGTATTCATTCCTTATTTCTTGTAAGTTATAAATAATTTGGAAGCAGACCTGTGATCCTCTACGTTACTCCTAATAATTCCCTATGAACTGAACTTAAAAATTTGAGTGAAGAAGAACGGGTGGATGCAAAGGTGGATTTGGAGAGATGTCCTGCCTGGTGTGCTTTGTTAACATGTTTCATCTATTTTTGTTTTCAAAAACCTGAATTTAGCACTAACAAGTGTTTCAGTGAGGGAACTGGACGTAAGAAATTTTTTTTTTGCTCAGTTTTTTTTTTCATTTTTTATTGTGCATTTTATACAATTTCTTTTTTTAATTCAATATTTTTTAAATTTTATTTATCTTTTATTGTGTATAAATGAACTGTCTGGGCTTGGTGTGGTGGTGCATGACTTTAATCCTAGCACTTGGGAGGCAGAGGCAGGCGGATCTTTGTGAGTTCAAGGCCAGCCTGGTCTACAGAGCGAGTTCCAGGACAGCTGGGGCTACAGGGAGACCCTGTCTCGAAAAGACAAAAAAAAAAAAAAAAAATAATAAATGTACTGTCTGCATGTAGGTTTGTGCACCCGTGTCATGCAAAGCTGCGGAGGTCAGAAGAGGGTGTCAGATTCCCCTGGAACTGGAGTCAAAGATGGTTCTCAGCCGCCATGTGGGTGCTGGGAATTGAACCCAGGTCTTCTGCAAAAGCAGCCGGAGCTCTTAACAGCTAGGCCATCTCTCCACCCCCCATACACATTTCTTAATCAAATTAAGATCCATTCCCCCTTCCATGCTCCCTAACCCGCCAGAGCTTGTGCATTCTGCCATACATGTTTCGCATCTTTTTCTCAGTCTTTTTTTTATTTTCAATGCAGAAGTTTACTGTTTTGGGCAAAAGTTTGATGTTTTGGTTGTTGTTGTTGTTCTCTTTAATTTTATATTGCTCCAAAATATGGATGTATATACTCCACACGTATACCAAAATTATGATGTCTGAAAATAAACTATAGGTTAATTCCAAAACATGCTTAGGGGTTCATATTTTAACAATAAAGTTGTATGTGGGTAAAAAGAAATATTATTTTACATTCCTAAATTACATAGCAAGTTGATATAGGTTTTAATGCACTTTTTTATAGTAGCATCAGGTATTATATTTACTAAAAAAGAAAAAAAATTACTCAGTTCTCCTTACAAATAAGGATTTGGTGCTAGGATCCATAAATGAGGGACACCATATGTCATTTGCTTTTCTGGAACAGTATTTCTTTACTTAGCATAACGGCTTCAAGTTCCATCCATTTACCTGCAAATTTCATGATGTTATCTTTCTTTACCACTGCATAGAATTTCATTGTGTAGATGTACCACATTTTCTTTATCCACATTGGTTGAAGGACACTTAGGTTGCTTCCAGCTTTTGGCTATTTTGAAGAGAGCCGCAATAAACATGGTTGTGCATGTATCTCTGCAGTAGGATGAGTCTTTTGGGTATATACCCAGGAGTGTTATGACTGGGTCAGATGGTAGTTTCATTTTGAGTCTTTTAAGAGTGCTCCACACTGCTTTCCGTAGGGGGTTGCATGAGTTTGCATTCCCACAAGCAGTAAATGAGTGTTTCCTCTTCCCCACAACCTCGCCAGCATTTGGTGTCATTTGTTTTCTTGGTCATAGCCAGTCTTACTGAGGTAAGATGAAATCTTAAAGTGTTTTTATGTTGTATTTCTTTAATTATTAGCAATGTTGAACATTTTTTTTTGGTCTTTTCGAGACAGGGTCTCCCTGTAGCCCCAGCTGTCCTGGAACTCACTCTGTAGACCAGGCTGGCCTTAAAGATGTTTCTCAGCAATCTTTACCTCTTCATTTGAGAAATCTCTGTTCAGCTCTTTACTCCATTTTTTTGACTGGGTCATTTGTTTTCTTGCTCCTTTGTTTTTGAATAATTTACATACTCTGTGTGTTAATGCTCTGTCAGATGTTGTCCTAGTTTGTCTTCCATTGCTGTGACAAAACACTCTGACCAACACCAACTTGGGGAGAAAAGGGTTTATTAAGCTTACATCTCCCAGGTCACAGTTCATCACTTAGGGAGCCCAAGGCAGGAACTCAGGGCAGGAACCTGGAGGCAGGACCTGAAGCACAGGCCATGGAGGAATGCTGCTTACTGGCTTGCTCCCCTGGCTCATGCCCAGCCTGACCTCTTATACAATACACAACAACCTGCCCAGGGTGGCAGCACCCATAGTGGGCTGGGCCCTCCCACATTGCTCAACAATCAAGACAATACTCCACAGACGTGGCCACAGGCCAGTCCAATGGAGCCAATTCCCCAATTGAGGCTCCCTCAACCCAGGTGTGTCAAGTTGACACTAAAGCTATCCAGCACAGATGTACCACTGGTGAAGGTTTTCTCCCACTCTGTCAGTTTTCTCTTCACTTCTTTGTTTCTTTTGCTGTATGGAAGATTTTGAGTTTAATGAGGTCCCACTTGTCAATTGTTGACCTTATTTCTTGTGCAGCTGCTGTCTGATTTAGAAAGTCTTTTCCTGTACCTATATCTTATAGGTCACTGCCAATGTTTTTTTCTATCATTTTCAGAATTTCAGGTTTTACATTGAAGTCTTTGATCCATTTGAAGTTGATTTTTGTACAGGGTGAAAGGTAGGGGCTTAATTTTATTCTCCTACAAGTGGTGATACAGTTTTTGTCAGCACCATTTGCTGAAGATGCTGCCTTTCCTCTATTGAGTCTTCTTGGTCCCTTTGTCAAATGTGAGGTGGCTGAAATTGCATGTATTCAAGTTTGGATCTTCAATTTTGTTCCATTGATCTATGGGTCTGTTTTTGTGCCAGTACCATACTGTTTTTATGACCATAGCTCTGTAATATAGTTCAAAGTCTAGTATAGACTTCATTGCTCTCTTCATTGCTTTTTTTGCTAAGAATTGCTTTGACTATTTAGGGTCTTTTATTTTTCTGTATGAATTTTTGGATGTTTTATTCTAAGTCTGTGAAGAAACTCATGGGGATTTTAATTGGGATTGCATTGAATCTGTATATTACTTTGGATAGGATGGTCATTTTTACTATATTATTTCTTCTAATCCATGAACATGGGATGTCCTTCCATCTTCTGGCATTTTCTTCAGTCTCCTTCTTCAAGACTTAAAAATTGTTGTTGTACAACAACAGAGAGGACTGCATTGAAAAACTAACTGAAACAGTGAACTTCTGCTCAAAACAGTCAACTTCCTCATGGAGAATATCGAGAAAGACTGAGAAAGAGATGAAAAGCATGTTTGGCAGAATGCATGACCTTTGGTGGGGTGGGAGAATGGGGTGGGAACACGGGTCTAGATTTGATTAAAAAAATAATAAATTGTTGTTGTTTGGGCTGGAGAGATGGCCTAGCAGTTAAGAGCGCTGACCGCTCTTACAGAGGACCTGGGTTCGATCCCCAGCACTCACATGGCGGCTGAGAACCGTCTGAAACTCCAATTCCAGAACTCCAGTTCCAGGGGAATCCAAAACTCTCTTCTGACCTCCGCGGCATTGCACGACACGGGTGCACAAACTTGCATGCAGACAGTACATTCATACACATACAGAAATAAATAAAATTAATTAAAAAATTGTTGTTGTAGAAATCTTTAATGTCTTTGGTCAGGTTTGTTCTGAGATTTTTTTTTTTTTTGAGGCTACTGTGAGGGGAAGGTCTCCTTGTATTCCTTTTCTAATTGCTTGTTGTTGGTATAAAGAAAGGCTACTGATTTTTCTAGGATAATTTTGTAGCCTGCCACTTTACTGAAATCATTTTTTCTAGGAGTTTTCTGGTGGAGTTTTTGGCATCCCTTAGGTAAACTATCATGTCATCTGCAAAAAGGGATAGTTTGACCTCCTCTTTTCCAATTAGTACTCCTTTAATTTGCTTTTCTTGTCTTATTGCTCTAGCAAGCATTTCAAGCACTATATTGAAAAGGAGTGGAGATAGGGGGCAGCATTGCTGGGTTCCTGACTTTAAGGGGGATGCTTCTAATTTTTCATATTTAAAATGTTATTGGCTTTGGGTTTGTTTTATATGGCTTTAATTGTGTTGAGGAATGTTCCCTCCAGTCCAGTTCCCTCTAGGACTTTAAACATGAAGGCATGTTGAATTTTGTCAAACACCTTTTCTGCATCAATTGGGATGACCGTGTGTTTTTTTTTTCTTTCAGTCCATTTATGTGCTTTATGACATTTATTGATTTATGTATATTGAACCATCCCTGCATCTCTGGTATGAATCCAACTTGGTCATGATGGATGACCTTTTTGATGTGTGCCTATATGTGGTTTGCAAATATTTTGTTGAGATTTTTTTGCATCTATGTTCATTAAAGAAATGGGTCTATAGTTTTCTTTTTTGGTTGTGTTATCTTTGCCTAGTTTTGGTATTAAAGTGATGGTGGTTTCATAGAAGAAATTTGGTGATTTCCCTTAGTTTCTATCCTCTTGAATAATTTGAGTGATAATGGTTGTAAGTGAGTCCTCTTTAAGGGTCTTTTTTTTTTTT